>CM056053.1:482816850-483301577 GCA_029574335.1 Rana kukunoris
AATGTGTGATGTGCATGTCAATGACTATGCAATGTGCCAAAATGGACGGTGTGACGTGCCCAATGGAATTGCGACGTGCCCAATGAAATTGTGATGTGCTCAATGACCGCGCAACGTGCCCAATGACCGCGCACGTGCCCACTGAAATTGTGATGTGCCCAATGATGGTGCGACTTGCCCAACGTAATTGTGATGTGCTCAATGACTATGCAATGTGCCCAATGACGGTGCGACGTGCCTACTGGAATTGTGATGTGCCCAATGAAATTGTGATGACCGTGCGACGTGCTCAATGACGGTGCGACGTGCCCAATGACGGTACGACGTGCCCAATGACGGTGCGACGTGCCCAATGACCATGTGAAGTACCCAACGGTATTGTGATGTGCTCAATGACGGTGCGACGTGCCTACTGGAATTGTGATGTGCCCAAAGAAATTGTGATGTCCGTGCGATGTGCTCAATGACCGTGTGACCTGTGCTGTCCTATAGGACTAATGCCCATAAATTGGGCTTCAGCCTGGGGTGGAGCTACAACCAGAAAGAAAGATGGAAGTAAGGGCTCCATGCACTCGGTCTACTGGGGAACACAGTGGTTCCAATCCCTCACTTGTTGTCCGGGGGCAACACCGGAAGTGAGCATGAATCTGTCCATGGGGGGGTAACACACAGTGCAGAGGTTCTATCTATTCCCCAGTCTATATGAATTAAAGGGTTTGTGCAGCGAGACCTATTTCGACACTCCAATGGCCGTGCTACATGCCCAGTGGCCGTGTGACGTGCCCAGTGGCCGTGTGATGTGCCCAGTGGCCGTGTGACGTGCCCAGTGGCCGTGTGACGTGCCTGTCCTCCGTTACTCACTATGCTGGCTCAAGTCGGAGGATCACTGCAAAAGCGCAGAAAGTGGAATTTCTAGGATAGGTCAGCAATGTCTGCCGAAGGATATGTTCTATCCTGCTGAAGAGGAGAAGACATGAAGGATCAGCGCCAGGTGCGCCTTCCAAGAGCGCAATAAGACAGAATAGTCCAGGAGATGTCATACATCAGGTTGGACTTGACTCACAGCGTGGCTTCACGTTTCACAAAGCAGCCGAATTCCAGGATTTCCGCTTTAAATCTCTGGGGGAGCAGGAAATGAGAACTTCTCACTCGTGACCCCAATGGCGATGAAAGCAGTGTTATTAGTGCGGGGTGATTAGATCCCTCCCCCCTCACCAGGTCCGGACTGGCCATAGGGCAGACCGGGCTTATGCCCGGTGGGCTGCCGGCGGCCCGCATGTCACGTCTCCCCCCCCCCAGTGTAACATGCAGGGAGTCCAGAACTGTTAGGGGGGGCGTCTGTGTAACAAACTGTGGGGGGCTGTGTAATTTAAAGGGGTCCAGAGGTGCTGTGTAATGTAAAGGGATCCAGAGGTGCTGTGTAATGTAAAGGGGTCCAGAGGTGCTGTGTAATGTAAAGGGGTCCAGAGGTGCTGTGTAATGTAAAGGGGTCTAGAGGTGCTGTGTAATGTAAAGGGGTCCAGAGGTGCAGGGGGCTGTAAAGGGGTCCAGAGGTGCAGAGTGCTGTGTAATGTAAAGGGGCCCAGAGGTTCTGTGTAATGTAAAGGGGTCCAGAGGTGCAGGGTGCTGTGTAATGTAAAGGGGCCCAGAGGTTCTGTGTAATGTAAAGGGGTCCAGAGGTGCAGGGTGCTGTGTAATGTAAAGGGGTCCAGCGGTGCAGGGTGCTGTGTAATGTAAAGGGGTCCAGAGGTGCTGTGTAATGTAAAGGGGTCCAGAGGTACAGGGTGCTGTAAAGGGGCCCAGAGGTGCAGGGTGCTGTGTAATGTAAAGGGGCCCAGAGGTGCAGGGTGCTGTGTAATGTAAAGGGGTCCAGAGGTGCAGGGTGCTGGAACCCCACACACATTCCATCATTAACCCTTTCCTGGGCTGCTTAGTCTAAAATGCCCGGGCCTATTTTTTGTCCCAGTCCGGGCCTGCCCCTCCTCACGTCCAATCAGTGACTCTCACTGAAACAGGACGGGGCAGGAAAACCTCCACCAGCAGAAACATGGATGATAAATCCTGACAGAGGCTCCAACCCGTTTCCTCCACTTCTCCAAACACTGTGTGCGGAGTTCTTCCTGAAGGTGACATCACACATACCTGGGTAATGGTCTCACCTGTGTCGCAGATTCCAATACCAGAGCCGGGCAGCTGCGGCTCTTCGGGGGTCTCTGCGGCTGGCACATCGGATTCTCAGGCCTGTCTTCGGACTTCATTACCTCCTCCGGAGCCTCGTCCCCGACCTGCAAATCGACCGCAAAAGGCGTCACCGAAACCCAATCACAGCTTCCATCGGAGGTTTCGCGGCAGAACGCCCCGCCAACCCTCCCATGCAGACCGACCTGAGCTCCCTCGGGGGGCCGGCTCCTTATTAAAGCGGAAGATGATGCGCCGGTCTCAGGGACATCCTTACTGCCTGGTATGTGAGAAGATCCTGTGTGTGTGAAGGCGTCAGAACTGGACACATCCCGAGTCAATGGCGAGCGCGTTAGAGAGTCCCTACCAGAGATATCCCGAATCACCGGCCTGCTAGTTAATACTGAAGGAGAGTCAGAAGCTGTGATGTCACTGGGTGTACCGGCACCGGAGACATCCTGAGTCGCTGTCATGCTTGTCGTTTGTGAAGAAGAGTCGCTAGATGCGCCAGAACTGAGAAAATCCTGATGCTCTGGCTTGCTTAATACTGCAGTGGATGGAGGACCGGGGACATCCTGGCGAACTGGCTTGTCGTTCGTAAGGGAAGAAGAGGAGGAGATGCAGGAGGTGGCGGGAGCAGCTACATCAGGATTCTCCGGTTTGTGCGTTAATTCAGACGATGACAAGGAGCTGGCAGTGCCGAGCCTGGGGACATCCTGAATAGCTGCCTCGCTCAATAACACTGAAGGTGGGTTCTCACTGGTACCAGGTCCGAGGACATCCTGAATAGCTGCCTCGCTCAATAACACTGAAGGTGGGTTCTCACTGGTACCAGGTCCGAGGACATCCTGATTCACAACCATGCGGGTTGCAGTGCCAGGACCGCCGACATCCTGATTCACAACCATGCGGGTTGCAGTGCCAGGACCGCCGACATCCTGATTCACAACCATGCGGGTTGCAGTGCCAGGACCGCCGACATCCTGACTCAATGGCCTGCTCGTTATTTGTTCAGAAGAAGAGGACGTGTCACTCCCGTTGATTGGCTCGGGGACACCCGGATCACCTGCTTTGTTTGTTAACACTGAGGATAGCAAGTCTTCAGAATTGCCAGGTTTATTCACATCCTGATGACCTGGCATGCTCGTTGGTAAGGCTATGCCAAGATTGGGCACATTCTGACTCTCTGACATGCTCATTAATGAAGACGGCTGGTCACTAGCTGGGTGGGAGATATTCTGATCTCCTGCCACGATCTTTATTGAAGAGGACGTTCTGCTAGAAATGCTCGGATTGGAGACATCTGCGTTGACTGGCCTGCTCTCTTTCTCCAGGAAATTCAATATGATCTAAAAAAAAAAAAGAGAAAATGGAGTCACTCAGGTACTGGGAAGGTTCTGGAGCATAGAGAAGGGAAAATGAGGACCTGGACGTCAGACACGAGGCTGGGGTGGAGCAAATAGAAAAAGGGAGGAGCATGGGAGGGTCTTCAGCAGAGGGAACTCGCCTGTCGGACACAAGGTTGGGGGTGGAGCAAATGGAAAACGGGGAGGCGTATTGAGAGGGTCTACGGTAGAGGAGACTAGCCTGTCAGACATGAAGCTGGGGTGGAGAAAACAGAATAGGCAAAAGCATGGGACGGTCTTCAGCAGGGGGATGAGCAGAGGGGCCTCACCTGTTGGACATGAACCTGGGGTGGATCAAATAGAAACAGGGAGAAGCATGGGAGGGTCATCAGCAGAGGGGACTCATCTGTTGGACATGAGGCACGGGTGGATCAAATAGAAACAGGGAGGAGCATGGGAGGGTCTTCAGCGGAGGGATGAGTAGGGGGGACTCATCTGTCAGACATGAGACTGGGTGAGGCAAATGGAGAGGAGAATGGGAGGGTCTGCAGTGGAGGAGACTCACCCGTCGGACATGAGGTTGGGGTGGAGCAAATGGAAAACGGGGAGGAGCATGGGAGGGTCTACAGCGGAGGGATGAGCAGAGGGGACTCACCTGTCAGACATGAGGCTGGGGTGGAGCAAATAGAAAAAGGGAGGAGCATGGGAGGGTCTTCAGCAGAGGGAACTCGCCTGTCAGACACAAGGTTGGGGGTGGAGCAAATGGAAAACGGGGAGGCGCATTGGGAGGGTCTACGGTAGAGGAGACTAGCCTGTCAGACACGAGGCTGGGGTGGAGTACAGGGAAAAGGGGAAGAGCATGGGAGGGTCTACGACAGAGGGAACTCGCCTGTCAGACACGAGGCTGGGGTGGAGCAAATAGAAAAAGGGAGAAGCATGGGAGGGTCTTCAGCAGAGGGAACTCGCCTGTTGGACACAAGGTTGGGGGTGGAGCAAATGGAAAACGGGGAGGCGTATTGGGAGGGTCTACGGTAGAGGAGACTAGCCTGTCAGACATGAAGCTGGGGTGGAGAAAACAGAATAGGCAAAAGCATGGGACGGTTTTCAGCAGGGGGATGAGCAGATGGGCCTCACCTGTTGGACATGAACCTGGGGTGGATCAAATAGAAACAGGGAGAAGCATGGGAGGGTCTTCAGCAGAGGGGACTCATCTGTTGGACATGAGGGACGGGTGGATCAAATAGAAACAGGGAGGAGCATGGGAGGGTCTTCAGCGGAGGGATGAGTAGGGGGGACTCATCTGTCAGACATGAGACTGGGGTGGAACAAATTAAAATGGGGAGGAGCATGGATGGGAGGGTCTTCAGTGGAGGAGACTCACCTGTCGGACATGAGGTTGGGGTGGAGCAAATGGAAAACGGGGAGGAGCATGGGAGGGTCTACAGCGAAGGGATGAGCAGAGGGGACTCACCTGTCAGACATGAGGCTGGGGTGGAGCACAGGGAAACAGGAAGGAGCATGGGAGGGCTTATAGTGGAGGGATGAGCAGAGGGCACTCGGCTGTCAGACATGAGGTTGGGGTGGAGCAAATGGAAATGGGGAAGAGCATGGAAGAGTCTTCAGCAAAGGGATGAGCAGAGGGGACTCGCCTATCAAACTTGAGGCTGGGGTGGAACAAATTGAGAGAGGGGTATGGGAGGGTCTAGAGTAGAGGGACTGGCAGAGGCGACTCACTTATCAGACATGATGTTGGGGGTGGAGAAAAGGGACTCCGGCAGACCATTGGAGGGTGTAGAGCAGGGGACAAGCCGTGGGGACTCACTTGTCGGACATGAGGTTGGGGTGGAGCACAGGGACCTGGGGAAGAAAGCAGGTGGGTCTATAGCTGAGGGGACCCACATGTTGGACTTAAGGCTGGGGTGGAGTGAAGGGGCTCAGAGAGAACCTAGGCAAGGGACTAGAGCAGAGGGAACTTACCTGTCAAGACAGGCTGGGGTGGCGCACAGTGACTTTGGGTGGAGCATGGAAGGTTCTAAGGCATAGGGATGGACAGAAGGAACTCACTGGTCAGACGTGAAGATGAGGTGGAGCAAAGGAATTCAGGGTGTAGCTGGGAGTGGGGTCTAGAACAGGGGGGCTAGCAGGGGAAACTCACCTGTCAGACCAGACTGGGGTGGGGCGAAGGGGCTTGAAAAAAGAGCATGGGAGAGTCTAGAACAAAGAGATGAGCAAGGTGGACTTACCCGTCAGACATGAGGCTGCGGTGGAGCACAGGGAAACAAGGAGGAGCATGGGAGGAACAACAGAAGAGGGGACTCACCTACCTCACATAAGGCTGGAGTGAAGCACAGACTCAGGGAGAAGCATGGAAGGGTCTAGAGTAGGGGGCGGGCAGAGGGGACCCACCTGTCGGACATGAGGCTAGGGAGGGTCAAGAATAGAGAGACTAACAGAGGGGGCTCACCTGTCGGACATGAGGCTGAAGTGGAGCATGGGAGGGTCTACAGAAGAGGGGTTTTGCCTACCTGACATAAAGCTGGAGTGGGGCACAGACTCAGGGAGGAGCATGGAAAGGTCTAGAGTAGGGGGTGGGCAGAGAGGACCCACCTGTCGGACATGAAGCTAGGGTGGAGCATAGACTCAGGGAGTAACATGGGAGGGTCAAGAATAGAGAAACTAACAGAGGGGGCTCACCCATCAGTCAAGAGGCTGAGAACTAGCACGGAGACTCAGGGAGGACCAGCGAAGGGTTTAGAACAGAGACACAGGCAGAGAGGACTCACCTGTCGGACATGAGGCTGGGAGGCTGGGGTGGAGCACAGGGAAACAAGGAGGAGCATGGGAGGGTCTACAGAAGAGGGAACTCGCCTACCTGACATAAGGCTGGAGTGGAGCACAGACTCAGGGAGGAGCATAGAAAGGTCTAGAGCAGGGGGGGCAGAGAGGACTCACCTGTCGGACATGAGGCACGGGTGGAGCACAGGAACCTGGGAGGGGAGAGGGGGATGGGCTCTTCTGGTGATGCACATCTTCATTCAGAGACATCCTGTGCTGTTCCAGCAGGTTATCCAAATACTGGAAAGAGAATGGACAAGGCGGTCAGCAAGGAAAGCCTTCTACTAAAGGGACCTCCAACAGGCGGGGTCACTGAAGACCAATCAGGTGATGCGCCACACAGGAAGAAAAATATGCAAACTACTCAGAGCCTAAAATTCAACCAAATGATTTGGATTTTATAAGGAAGAGTTATAATGTATGTCAGGTATTTATTTCTAAGAGCCCATTGGAGAGATTTACTCTCACTTCCTGTCCCGATAGAGGCCAAGAAGACCATTCCAGAGAGGACACCTGACAGAGGCTCCAACCCTTCCCCGCTCTACACAAAAAATAAATAAAAAGGTTTTAGCAGCATTTGGACTCCACCATGATTGGAGGAGAGGAGCTTGGATACCTGGGTTAAAGATGGCGATAGAGAGGAAGTTCCAGGCGTTGTCTGGCTGTGATTGGATGGAGAGGAACATGAAGGGTCTTCCAGGTCACGTCTATGGAGGCTCTTCAATGCGGGGTCATCGGTAATCTGGAATTCAGCACAACTCGTGACCGGGAGCAGCAAACTACAACAATCCTAAACCGTAGGGACAAAGCCGAGTCTCCTCCCCCCACCCAGTCACAGCAGCGCCTGTGACCCACCGCACCTCACAGTCAACGCCTCCCACCCATCTCATCTACACCCCCCCCCCCCCAGGAACATCAAGCAGTCTGGTAGATATAAACTCTTACCTTTGGCTTTTCTTCCCTTAAATCTGGAGGTCTTTTCCCGGGGGCCCCTTGGCACTCCTTGGATTGGTCAGTCTGGGTGTGGGTGCAGGGTATGTGGGGGGGTGTACCCAGGAGATGGTTGCTGTGCTTTTGAGCAGTTTGGCCATCAAATGAGGGGTTTTCCATGACTTCCTCATTAAAAGGATGTTGGCTCAGGTTGCCATGTATTCTAGCAGTTTCTTTGTCAGAGGTGGTGGTTTCCATGGGCTTCTCAAAAGATGGTCGTTTGTTTAGTTCTCCATGCATTATAGAAGTTTCTTCGTCAGAGGTGGGGGGTTCCGCAAGTTTCTCAAGAGACAGTTCTTGGTTCAGGTCCCTGTGTCTTCCAGCAGTTTGGCCATTAGGGGTGGAGGTTTCCATGGTTTTCTCAATAGACGGTTGTTGGTTAAGTTCTCCATGTATTATAGAAGTTTCTTCATCAGGGGTGGTGGTCTCCATGGGTTTCTGAATAGACGGTTGTTGGTTCAGGTTGCTGTGTCTTCCAGCAGGTTGGCCATCAGGGGTGGTGGTCTCCATGGGTTTCTGAATAGACGGTTGTTGGTTCAGGTCGCTGTGTCTTCCAGCAGTTTGGCCATCAGGGGTGGTGGTTTCCATTGGTTTCTGAATAGACGGTTGTTGGTTCAGGTCACCATGTCTTCCAGCAGTTTCCATGGGTTTCTCAATAGACGGTTGTTGGTTCAGGTCGCTGTGTCTTCCAGCAGTTTGGCCATCAGAGATGGTGGTCTCCATGGGTTTCTGAATAGACGGTTGTTGGTTCAGGTCGCCGTGTCTTCCAGCAGGTTGGCCATCAGGGGTGGTGGTCTCCATGGGTTTCTGAATAGACGGTTGTTGGTTCAGGTCGCCGTGTCTTCCAGCAGTTTGGCCATCAGAGATGGTGGTCTCCATGGGTTTCTCAATAGACAGTTGATGGTTCAGTTCTCCATGTATTCTAGAAGTTTCTTCATCAGAGATGATGGTCTCCATCGGTTTCTCCATGGATGGTTGTTGGTCCAGGTGGCCATGCCTTCCAGCAGTTTGGCCATCAGAGATGGTGGTCTCCATGGGTTTCTGAATAGACGGTTGTTGGTTCAGGTTGCTGTGTCTTCCAGCAGGTTGGCCATCAGGGGTGGTGGTCTCCATGGGTTTCTGAATAGACGGTTGTTGGTTCAGGTCGCCGTGTCTTCCAGCAGTTTGGCCATCAGAGATGGTGGTCTCCATGGGTTTCTCAATAGACAGTTGATGGTTCAGTTCTCCATGTATTCTAGAAGTTTCTTCATCAGAGATGGTGGTTTCCATTGGTTTCTCCATGGATGGTTGTTGGTCCAGGTGGCCATGCCTTCCAACAGTCTGGCCATCAGAGATTGTGGTTTTGATGGGCTCCTTGCATGGTGCAGGTGGACAGGAGGTAGAGACGTCAGCGGGTGAATCGGTAAGATCCCTGGATACATTGGACACTTTGGTCTGACAGCTGAAGAGTGAAGATTGTTCATAATCCAGACAGCGTTCTGGTGGGTCCTGTCCCCCCAGGACTGGGAGTGGAGCGCTGAGGTTCTCACACTTCCTGGTCTTGTCTATCCAGCTATTGGTCAATGTGTCCGCAGAGCCAAGACACGACTCATCTAGACTGGAGGTAGGCGTTGGTATTCCCTGCCCCCGTACAAAGGCCAGGCCTGGTGCTCCCTCCCCCTCCTCCTCCTGAATTATTGTTTGTGCATAACATGAAGATGAAGGGAGCTCCGATACTCTGTGTGTACATTCTGTCTGAGTGGAGATCGATGTCCGCTGGGACACCTGGGGTGACATGGAAGAGACATTCACATGGATGGGGAAATGTTCTGGTATTTCAGGTCTTCTATCACACTCAGTCTGTGTGCCGCAGCTCTGATTCCGAACCAACCGATGAGGTGACTTGGGAGGAGAACGTCTGTCAGAATGCGGATGACACGTGCCGCCGCTGGTCTGGGTACTGGCGTCCACGGTATGGGTGGGACCTCCACATGATCTGGAACACGTCTGCTTGGCTGACGCACACGGCTGATTCACAAAGATGAGGACAATCTGAAAAAGTGGCAAAAGTAAAACATGAGAGAGCAACCAAATATCTACCCCACTACTCCACCACCATACATTACAATCCCGATAACTGGACCGATCAAGTGCCGAAAATGTAGCACTGCTCCTCTCTGAATGGTTGGAAATGATCCCCCCTCCCCCTTTCCCTCCCAGTAAGGTGTGTACCTGAATACAGCTACTAGTCGATGGTTGCAGCTGTGTCTTCAGGGCATGAAATTACATTGTATGGCCTCCGGCACCCGTGGTCATCCGTCCTAAAGGATTCGGATTTCCCCTTTACTCTTCGTGTTCCCCTGGAAGCCTCCAACCTCCACTACATGAAATGATCAGGCTGAACCAAAAATCCCCCCCTCCCCTCAACTATGACCCCCGTACCTGCTTGGCCACTCGCTGCGATACGTGGCATCCAACATGACACTGAGACACGGCTTCAAGGGGCACACCGTCCAGCGTGAGGCCATCGCCCTGCTCCCGGAAGTTCAGAACAATCTGCTGGAAATTTACAAAAAGTATTAGAGATCCTCATATAAAAAAACAAGGCGAAGCAAACACTGAGACACACGAGCGTGAAGTAAAGGCCAGTCAAACGTTATCACAAAAGGTACCCTTCACAGTGTTCATTAACCACCACCACCACCATCACCTTCTCAGTGTTCATTAACCACCACCACCTTCTCAGTGTTCATTAACCACCACCACCACCTTCTCAGTGTTCATTAACCACCACCACCACCTTCTCAGTGTTCATTAACCACCACCTTCACAGTGTTCATTAACCACCACCACCACCACCACCACCTTCTCAGTGTTCATTAACCACCACCACCACCTTCACAGTGTTCATTAACCACCACCATCACCTTCACAGTGTTCATTAACCACCACCATCACCTTCACAGTGTTCATTAACCACCACCATCACCTTCACAGTGTTCATTAACCACCACCATCACCTTCACAGTGTTCATTAACCACCACCATCACCTTCTCAGTGTTCATTAACCACCACCATCACCACCTTTACAGTGTTCATTAACCACCACCATCACCTTCTCAGTGTTCATTAACCACCACCACCATCACCTTCTCAGTGTTCATTAACCACCACCTTCACAGTGTTCATTAACCACCACCACCACCACCATCACCTTCTCAGTGTTCATTAACCACCACCATCACCTTCTCAGTGTTCATTAACCACCACCATCACCACCTTCACAGTGTTCATTAACCACCACCATCACCACCTTTACAGTGTTCATTAACCACCACCATCACCTTATCAGTGTTCATTAACCACCACCACCATCACCTTATCAGTGTTCATTAACCACCACCACCATCACCTTCTCAGTGTTCATTAACCACCACCACCACCACCATCACCTTCTCAGTGTTCATTAACCACCACCATCACCTTCTCAGTGTTCATTAACCACCACCATCACCACCTTCACAGTGTTCATTAACCACCACCATCACCACCTTTACAGTGTTCATTAACCACCACCATCACCTTCTCAGTGTTCATTAACCACCACCATCAACACCTTCTCAGTGTTCATTAACCACCACCTTCACAGTGTTCATTAACCACCACCACCACCACCATCACCTTCTCAGTGTTCATTAACCACCACCATCACCTTCTCAGTGTTCATTAACCACCACCATCACCACCTTCACAGTGTTCATTAACCACCACCACCACCATCACCTTCTCAGTGTTCATTAACCACCACCACCATCTCAGTGTTCATTAACCACCACCACCTTCTCAGTGTTCATTAACCACCACCACCACCTTCTCAGTGTTCATTAACCACCACCACCACCTTCTCAGTGTTCATTAACCACCACCTTCACAGTGTTCATTAACCACCACCACCACCACCTTCTCAGTGTTCATTAACCACCACCACCACCTTCACAGTGTTCATTAACCACCACCATCACCTTCACAGTGTTCATTAACCACCACCATCACCTTCACAGTGTTCATTAACCACCACCATCACCTTCACAGTGTTCATTAACCACCACCATCACCTTCACAGTGTTCATTAACCACCACCATCACCTTCTCAGTGTTCATTAACCACCACCATCACCACCTTTACAGTGTTCATTAACCACCACCATCACCTTCTCAGTGTTCATTAACCACCACCACCATCACCTTCTCAGTGTTCATTAACCACCACCTTCACAGTGTTCATTAACCACCACCACCACCACCATCACCTTCTCAGTGTTCATTAACCACCACCATCACCTTCTCAGTGTTCATTAACCACCACCATCACCACCTTCACAGTGTTCATTAACCACCACCATCACCACCTTTACAGTGTTCATTAACCACCACCATCACCTTATTAGTGTTCATTAACCACCACCACCATCACCTTCTCAGTGTTCATTAACCACCACCACCACCACCATCACCTTCTCAGTGTTCATTAACCACCACCATCACCTTCTCAGTGTTCATTAACCACACCATCACCACCTTTCACAGTGTTCATTAACCACCACCATCACCACCTTTACAGTGTTCATTAACCACCACCATCACCTTCTCAGTGTTCATTAACCACCACCATCAACACCTTCTCAGTGTTCATTAACCACCACCTTCACAGTGTTCATTAACCACCACCACCACACCATCACCTTCTCAGTGTTCATTAACCACCACCATCACCTTCTCAGTGTTCATTAACCACCACCATCACCACCTTCACAGTGTTCATTAACCACCACCATCACCACCTTTACAGTGTTCATTAACCACCACCATCACCTTCTCAGTGTTCATTAACCACCACCACCATCACCTTCTCAGTGTTCATTAACCACCACCATCAACACCTTCTCAGTGTTCATTAACCACCACCTTCACAGTGTCCATTAACCACCACCACCACCACCACCATCACCTTCTCAGTGTTCATTAACCACCACCATCACCTTCTCAGTGTTCATTAACCACCACCACCACCTTCTCAGTGTTCATTAAACACCACCATCACCACCTTCACAGTGTTCATTAACCACCACCACCATCACAGTGTTCATTAATCACCACCACCACCACCATCACCTTCTCAGTGTTCATTAACCACCACCATCACCTTCTCAGTGTTCATTAACCACCACTATCACCTTCTCAGTGTTCATTAACCACCACCATCACCTTCTCAGTGTTCATTAACCACCACCATCACCTTCTCAGTGTTCATTAACCACCACCACCACCTTCACAGTGTTCATTAACCACCACCATCACCTTCTCAGTGTTCATTAACCACCACCACCACCTTCTCAGTGTTCATTAACCACCACCACCACCTCAGTGTTCATTAACCACCACCACCATCATCACCTTATCAGTCTTCACCATCACCTTCTCAGTGTTCATTAACCACCATCACCTTCTCAGTGTTCATTAACCACCACCATGACATTCTCAGTGTTCATTAACCACCACCATCACCTTCTCAGTGTTCATTAACCACCACCACCTTCTCAGTGTTCATTAACCACCATCATCATCATCATCACCACCTCAGTGTTCACCAACCACGACCATCAACACCTTCTCAGTGTTTAGCAACCACCATCACCTTCTCAGTGTTCACCAACCACCATTATAAACAATACTAAACGCTCACCTGACTGACTCCTGGCTGCGGGGTGACAACCATAGTCTGTGTGCTGCATGGGGACACACGTGGAGAGGGGGTTGCAGATGAGAGAGGACAGGTCGGTTTTTGGAGGTCCACAGCCTGCAGAGACACAACCATGAACTATAGTCAGCATTATACATGCGGGGGCTGGGGAACAATTAAAATTAACGTTGTTTAGGGGGGGGGGTGCGCTCGTCCAGAGGGATGCCGGGGGGGGGGGGGGTTGTACGCTCGTCCAGAGGGATGCCGGGGGGTGGTACGCTCGTCGTCCAGATGGATGCCGGGGGGGGGGGGGTGGGGTGGTACGCTCGTCCAGAGGGATGCTGGGGGGGGGGTACGCTCGTTTAGAGGGATGCCGGGGGGGGGTGGTTTACGCTCGTCCAGAGGGATGCCGGGGGGGGGGGGGGGGTACGCTATACGCCACGTCTAGAGGGAGGCCGGGGGGTACAAATTCGTCACGTCTAGAGGGAGGCGGGGGTACAAATTCGTCACGTCTAGAGGGAGGCGGGGGTACAAATTCGTCACGTCTAGAGGGAGGCCGGGGGGTACAAATACGCCACGTCTAGAGGGAGGCCGGGGGGTACAAATTCGTCACGTCTAGAGGGAGGGGCCGGGGGTACAACATTTTAAACACTCCAACTTTTAATAAAGTAAGACTGGCAGACTTACCTGTGCGGAGATCTGTGGGCGGGGACACGAGCTCTGAGCGCGCGGTGACTCCGGCGGGGGATGGGGCGTTCCTGTGCGATCGCGCGGTGACTCCGGATATTCGCTCGTTGAGGGCGCATCGTCCTGTAAAACAGAAGCGCGGTGTATAAACATCACACATTATACAAGGGGGGGGTCCCTTCCCCCGGTACGGCGGGCTCACCTTGGCACGGCGCAGCGGCGGCAGCGCACACGGGAGCTCAGCGATGAGCATATCGCGTTCTCCGGAGTCCGGCGCGAGACGCTGACACTAATGTGACCAGCCTGCCACTGACATGTCCCGTCATACGGGGAAGATGGCTGGCCGATGGTCGCCATGGAAACAAGAGAGGCAGGATGAAATGATGAGAGGAGACGGCGAACGCCGACTTCTCACTCACCCAACGGGATCATCCGCAGCCAGGAGCATGCTGGGAAATATTCCCATCCCCCGGCATCAGTCCACGGGGGCAGGGCAGGCAGAGCGCCCGATTGGCTGACGCTTATTTCCAGGACGCGCAGCACGCTTTTTAAAAAATCTGCTCCCCACCCCCCCTCATCATCACACGACTCCGCACATCACCGGTGCAAAGATAAAGAGGAACTCCGCATATAAAATATAACCCCCGGAAAGTAAAATAAAATCAATACATAAAAAAAAAAAAAAAAAGATATAAAATTAAAAACAATCAAAATATACAAAAAAATAAAAAAATATATAAAACTAAAATAAATAAAATACATAAAACACACATTAATATATATAAAATCTCTATCTCAGAATAACATTTTAAAATATAAAAAAAATAAAAATAAAATACATACAATAAAAATAAAATACAAGAATATATATATATATGTACATATATATATATATATATATATATATATATATATATATATATTCTTGTATTTTATTTTTTTATATTTTAAAATGTTATAAATCTTAATATAAAATAAAATACATAATATGTATTTTATATTGAGATTATATCTATATCCCAATATAAAATACATACATAAAACAAAAATAAATGTGTGTATGTATTTTATATTGAGATATAGATACAATCTCAATATAAAATACATACACACATTTATTTTAGTTTTATGTATTATTTATATATATATATATATATAATATATATATATATATATATATATATATATATATATAATGTATTTTATTTTATATTGAGATATATATATAATATAAAAAATACACACATTTATTTTTGTTTTATGTATTTTTTATATTATATATATATATATCATCTCTCAATATAAAATAAAATAAAATACATTATATATATATATTTATATATATATATATATATATATATATACATATACATAAAACAAAAATAAATGTGTGTATGTATTTTATATTGAGATTATATCTATATCTCAATATAAAATACATACACACATTTATTTTTGTTTTATATGTAATATATATATATATAAATAAAATAAAAAAATATATATAAAATAAAATTATGTATTTTATTTTGAGATTTATATATATATATATATATATATATATATAAATCTCAAAATAAAATACATAATTTTATTTTATATATATTTTTTTATTTTATTTATAGAAATATATAAAACAAAATATATAATATAAATGAATATATATATATATATATATATATATATATATATTTTTATTTTTATTTATTTATTTATATTATGTATTTTGTTTTATATATTTATATAAATAAAATAAAAAAACATATAGATCAATAAAAAATAAAATAAAAAAATTATACAGCACTTTACCAGTACCCTAGGTTTTTAACTAATCTGAAACAAGGGATATGTTCCCTACAGGTGTACTAAAAGGGATAATATTATATTCCTTCCCCTCTTCTCATTTAAAAACCCAATATAAATGAAAAAAAAAAGAAAAGAAAAAAAAAAGGAGGAGGAGATAAACTAAATATAAAACAAAAAAAGCCATAAAAATATAAATAAAAAACATAAAAATATAAAATAAATACATTAAATATAAATAAAAAACAAAACAAAATACATGAATTAAATATAAATAAAAATAAACGACATAAATGAAACACAGACACATAAAAGCCATAAAATAAAAACAAATACATTTCAATAAAAGGAACACATAGAATAGAGAAAATCTTAGGAGTCGGCCCCCCGGGTCACTTTCCTGGGAGTGAAGATTAATGAGCCCCCCCCCCAGCACCCGTCAGGCATGCACCAAACATTTATTCTTCATCGCTCTCAGACTGGCGGACGACATTTGGCCGCGTCATTCGTCATCATCTGTCGCTGTCAGTCGGGTCCTCTTTGTTATCAGAGGTCATGTGACCACATCCATCATGGAGTCCGTTTATCAGAGTCTCTCCAATGACACGCAGAGGTCGGCTGGAAAAAGGGGGGGGGGTGCACACATTGGGGGAGGGAATGGGGGTCATCGGTACGCCTGAAGAAAGTTTCTGAGTTGCAAGCAGCAATCCAAGTGTTTTATGTTGCAGCGCCCCCCCCCCTATAATGTCGGCCCCCCCCCCTGACATCCCTGTGTTGTCGGAATGAGTTAAATCTGCCGAGCGAGGGGGCGCAACTCAGCCAGGGATCTGCCGAGCGAGGGGGCGCAACTCAGCCAGGGATCTGCCGAGCGAGGGGGCGCAACTCAGCCAGGGATCTGCCGAGCGAGGGGGGCGCAACTCAGCCAGGGATCTGCCGAGCGAGGGGGCGCAACTCAGCCAGGGATCTGCTGAGCGGGGGGCGCAACTCAGCCAGGGATCTGCTGAGCGAGGGGGCGCAACTCAGCCAGGGATCTGCTGAGCGAGGGGGGGGGGGCGCAACTCAGCCAGGGATCTGCTGAGCGAGGGGGCGCAACTCAGCCAGGGATCTGCGCAGGGGGGGCGACTCAGCCAGCCGGGATCTGCCGAGCGAGGGGGCGCAACTCAGCCAGGGATCTGCCGAGCGAGGGGGCGCAACTCAGCCAGGGATCTGCCGAGCGAGGGGGCGCAACTCAGCCAGGGATCTGCCGAGCGAGGGGGCGCAACTCAGCCAGGGATCTGCTGAGCGAGGGGGCGCAACTCAGCCAGGGATCTGCTGAGCGAGGGGGGCGCAACTCAGCCAGGGATCTGCTGAGCGAGGGGGGCGCAACTCAGCCAGGGATCTGCTGAGCGAGGGGGGCGCAACTCAGCCAGGGATCTGCCGAGCGAGGGGGCGCAACTCAGCCAGGGATCTGCCGAGCGAGGGGGCGCAACTCAGCAGGGATCTGCTGAGCGAGAGGGGGCGCAACTCAGCCAGGGATCTGCTGAGCGAGCGAGGGGGCGCAACTCAGCCAGGGATCTGCTGAGCGAGGGGGCGCAACTCAGCCAGGGATCTGCCGAGAGCGAGGGGGGCGCAACTCAGCCAGGGATCTGCCGAGCGAGGGGGCGCAACTCAGCCAGGGATCTGCCGAGCGCGGGGGGCGCAACTCAGCCAGGGATCTGCCGAGCGAGGGGGCGCAACTCAGCCAGGGATCTGCTGAGCGAGGGGGCGCAACTCAGCCAGGGATCTGCTGAGCGAGGGGGGCGCAACTCAGCCAGGGATCTGCTGAGCGAGGGGGCGCAACTCAGCCAGGGATCTGCCGAGCGAGGGGGCGCAACTCAGCCAGGGATCTGCCGAGCGAGGGGGCGCAACTCAGCCAGGGATCTGCCGAGCGAGGGGGCGCAACTCAGCCAGGGATCTGCTGCGAGCGAGGGGGGCGCAACTCAGCCAGGGATCTGCTGAGCGAAGGGGGCGCAACTCAGCCAGGGATCTGCTGAGCGAGGGGGCGCAACTCAGCCAGGGATCTGCTGAGCGAGGGGGGGGCGCAACTCAGCCAGGGATCTGCTGAGCGAGGGGGGGCGCAACTCAGCCAGGGATCTGCCGAGCGAAGGGGGCGCAACTCAGCCAGGGATCTGCCGAGCGAGGGGGCGCAACTCAGCCAGGGATCTGCTGAGCGAGGGGGGCGCAACTCAGCCAGGGATCTGCTGAGCGAGGGGGCGCAACTCAGCCAGGGATCTGCTGAGCGAGGGGGGGGCGCAACTCAGCCAGGGATCTGCGAGCGAGGGGGCAACCTCGCAACTCAGCCAGGGATCTGCCGAGCGAGGGGGGCGCAACTCAGCCAGCGATCTGCCGAGCGAGGGGGCGCAACTCAGCCAGGGATCTGCCGAGCGAGGGGGCGCAACTCAGCCAGGGATCTGCCGAGCGAGGGGGCGCAACTCAGCCAGGGATCTGCTGAGCGAGGGGGCGCAACTCAGCCAGGGATCTGCCGAGCGAGGGGGCGCAACTCAGCCAGGGATCTGCTGGACACTCAGGAATTGCGGTGTTACAAAAACAAAAAAAGACCCTCCCTCTCCTCCCACAATGCAGTGCTGGGTTCCTGCTTCATACTTCCAGGTATGAAGATCACATGACCCTCCCACAGTGCAGTGCTGGGGTACCACTCTGATATTTCAGGGGTATAAAGATCACGTGACCCTCCACATCTCAAACATTGATGGGAACTTGCTTGATACTTTGGGAATGGAGATTTGGAATGTCATGTGATCTTCATACCCCCAAAATATCAGAGTGGTACCCCAGCACTGCATTATGGGAGGGTCATGTGATCTTTATACCTGGAAGTATGAAGCTGGAACCCAGAACTGGGGAGGGAAGGTCATGTGATCTCCGTACAAGGGTTCGGGATGACTGGAAATGGGGGATACGGAACGGAAGACTGGAAATAAGGGAGTCGGGAGGGGGGGGGAGACTGGGAGTCGGGAGGGGGGAAAAGACTGGGAGTCGGGAGGGGGGAAAAGACTGGGAGTCGGGAGGGGGGGAAAGACTGGGAGTCGGGAGGGGGGGAAAGACTGGGAGTCGGGAGGGGGGGAAAGACTGGGAGTCGGGAGGGGGGAAAAGACTGGGAGTCGGGGGGGGGGGGGGGGGGAAGACTGGGAGTCGGGGGGGGGGGGGGAGACTGGGAGTCGGGGGGGGGGGGGGGAGACTGGGAGTCGGGGGGGGGGGGGGGGGAGAGACTGGGAGTCGGAGGGGGGGGGGGAAGACTGGGAGTCGGGAGGGGGGGGGGGGGAAAGGAGGGGACAGGAAAGACGGGAGTCGGGAGGGGGGAGGGGAAAGAAGGGGAGTCTGGGAGTCGGGGGGGGAGAGGGAAAAGACTGGGGAGTCGGGAGGGGGGGGGGGGGAAAGACTGGGAGTCGGGAGGGGGGGGAGGGGAAAAGACTGGGAGTCGGGAGGGGGGGGGAGGGGAAAAGACTGGGAGTCGGGAGGGGGGGGAGGGGAAAAGACTGGGAGTGGGAGTCGGGGGGGAGGGGGGGGAGGGGAAAAGACTGGGAGTCGGGAGGGGGGGGAGGGGAAAAGACTGGGAGTCGGGAGGGGGGGGAGGGGAAAAGACTGGGAGTCGGGAGGGGGGGGAGGGGAAAAGACTGGGAGTCGGGAGGGGGGGAGGGGAAAAGACGGGAGTCGGGGGAGGGGAAAGACTGGGAGTCGGGAGGGTCGGGGAGGGGAAAGACTGGGAGTCGGGGAGGGGGGGGAGGGGAAAGACTGGGAGTCGGGAGGGGGGGGAGGGGAAAGACTGGGAGTCGGGAGGGGAAAGACTGGGAGTCGGAGGGGAGGGGAAAGACTGGGAGTCGGGGAGGGGAAAGACTGGGAGTCGGGTGGGAAAGTGGGGAGTCGGGGGGAAAGACTGGGAGTCGGGAGGGGAAAAGACTGGGAGTCGGGAGGGGAAAGACTGGGAGTCGGGAGGGGAAAGACTGGGAGTCGGGAGGGGAAAGACTGGGAGTCGGGAGGGGAAAGACTGGGAGTCGGGAGGGGAAAGACTGGGAGTCGGGAGGGGAAAGATGGGAGTCGGGAGGGGAAAGACTGGGAGTCGGGAGGGGAAAGACTGGGAGTCGGGAGGGGAAAGACTGGGAGTCGGGAGGGGAAAGAAAGACTGGGAGTCGGGAGGGGAAAGACTGGGAGTCGGGAGGGGAAAGACTGGGAGTCGGGAGGGGAAAGACTGGGAGTCGGGAGGGGAAAGACTGGGAGTCGGGAGGGGAAAGACTGGGAGGGGGGGGAAAGACTGGGAGTCGGGAGGGGAAAGACTGGGAGTCGGGAGGGGAAAGACTGGGAGTCGGGGGGGGGGGGGGAAAGACTGGGAGTCGGGAGGGGAAAGACTGGGAGTCGGGAGGGGAAAGACTGGGAGTCGGGAGGGGAAAGACTGGGAGTCGGGAGGGGAAAGACTGGGGGGGAGGGGAAAGACTGGGAGTCGGGAGGGGAAAGACTGGGAGTCGGGAGGGGAAAGACTGGGAGTCGGGAGGGGAAAGACTGGGAGTCGGGAGGGGAAAGACTGGGAGTCGGGAGGGGAAAGACTGGGAGTCGGGAGGGGGGAAGACTGGGAGTCGGGAGGGGGAAGACTGGGAGTCGGGAGGGGGGAAGACTGGGAGTCGGGAGGGGGAAGACTGGGAGTCGGGAGGGGGGAGACTGGGAGTCGGGAGGGGAAAGACTGGGAGTCGGGAGGGGAAAGACTGGGAGTCGGGAGGGGAAAGACTGGGAGTCGGGAGGGGAAAGACTGGGAGTCGGGAGGGGGAAGACTGGGAGTCGGGAGGGGGAAGACTGGGAGTCGGGAGGGGAAAGACTGGGAGTCGGGAGGGGAAAGACTGGGAGTCGGGAGGGGAAAGACTGGGAGTCGGGAGGGGAAAGACTGGGAGTTGGGAGGGGAAGACTGGGAGTTGGGAGGGGAAAGACTGGGAGTTGGGAGGGGAAAGACTGGGAGTTGGGAGGGGGAAGACTGGGAGTCGGGAGGGGAAAGACTGGGAGTCGGGAGGGGAAAGACTGGGAGTCGGGAGGGGAAAGACTGGGAGTTGGGAGGGGAAGAGAATTGGGGTGTATAGAGCCGGTTTAAAGAGAACATTATACGAGTCTTCTGGCCATGTGATTGGACGATGTCCTCCCGTCTGTCCGGCTCACTCTACATATAGACGCCTCCTACAGGAGAGGAACTTCAGGGAAAACTGACCAGAGACCTACGAGAACAATATGACTGACCCCCGGCTCCAAGGGGGGGGGGGACGACATACCAGGAGTCAGCTGACTTCAGTGAGAGGAGTACAAAGGAGGAGGAGTCAGACAGCCCCTCCCCTGAGGAGCTCATAGACTGAACATGAAGTGACAGTTTTTCCATCATCTCACCTGAGGCTCATGGTGTCGGGTCTCGCCCCGCTCTGGGCTCCTCGGGAATGGAGACGGCACTGCGCCCTGTACAGGGCGGCTCTCGTTTTTCCTGGGCCCGCCCCCTGTGCCCTCTGACCCCTCCTCCTCAGGGTGGCGGCGGGAGGCGGTCCCATGTTCTGTGTGATCAATGAGCAGGGAGTGTTCCGGCCGGGTCCCATCACACCCACCGACCCGTCTGTCCCGGGAGCCGTCCGTCACTTCGGGGTCATCGCTGCTGCCGGCCGCCGGGCACTGAGGCATCATGGACCTGCGGGGGGAGGGGAGAGAGGAGTCAGGAACGGGGGGGGCTTCATGGGACGATGATGTCATATGTCTGTACAGCACTGCGGTATATACATGTATAGTAATAATAGTGTGCCACTGTGGGGGGGGGGGGGGAGGGGCATTAGAGTGTAAGCTCCTCTGTACAGAGACTGATGTGACTGTGGGGGGAGGGGACATTAGAGTGTAAGCTCCTCTGTACAGAGACTCATGTGACTGTGGGGGGAGGGGGACATTAGAGTGTAAGCTCCTCTGTACAGAGACTGATGTGACTGTGGGGGGGAGGGGACATTAGAGTGTAAGCTCCTCTGTAGAGAGACTCATGTGACTGTGGGGGGGGGGGCATTAGAGTGTAAGCTCCTCTGTACAGAGACTGATGTGACTGTGGGGGAGGGGACATTGGGGGGGAGGGGACAGAGTGTAAGCTCCTCTGTACAGAGACTGATGTGACTGTGGGGGGGGGGGGGAGGGGACATTGGAGTGTAAGCTCCTCTGTACAGAGACTGATGTGACTGTGGGGGGGAGGGGACATTAGAGTGTAAGCTCCTCTGTACAGAGACTGATGTGACTCTGGGGGGAGGGGACATTAGAGTGTAAGCTCCTCTGTACAGAGACTGATGTGACTGTGGGGGGAGGGGACATTAGAGTGTAAGCTCCTCTGTACAGAGACTGATGTGACTGTGGGGGGAGGGGACATTAGAGTGTAAGCTCCTCTGTACAGAGACTGATGTGACTGTGTGGGGGAGGGGACATTAGAGTGTAAGCTCCTCTGTACAGAGACTGATGTGACTGTGGGGGGAGGGGACATTAGAGTGTAAGCTCCTCTGTACAGAGACTGATGTGACTGTGGGGGGAGGGGACATTAGAGTGTAAGCTCCTCTGTACAGAGACTGATGTGACTGTGGGGGGGAGGGGACATTAGAGTGTAAGCTCCTCTGTACAGAGACTGATGTGGGGGAGGGGGAGGGGACATTAGAGTGTAAGCTCCTCTGTACAGAGACTGATGTGACTGTGGGGGGAGGGGACATTAGAGTGTAAGCTCCTCTGTACAGAACTGATGTGGGGGAGGGGACATTAGAGTGTAAGCTCCTCTGTACAGAGACTGATGTGACTGTGGGGGGGAGGGGGCATTAGAGTGTAAGCTCCTCTGTACAGAGACTGATGTGGGGGAGGGGACATTAGAGTGTAAGCTCCTCTGTACAGAGACTGATGTGACTGTGGGGGGGAGGGGGCATTAGAGTGTAAGCTTCTCTGTACAGAGACTGATGTGACTGTGGGGGGGAGGGGGCATTAGAGTGTAAGCTTCTCTGTACAGAGACTGATGTGACTGTGGGGGGGAGGGGGCATTAGAGTGTAAGCTTCTCTGTACAGAGACTGATGTGACTGTGGGGGGGAGGGGGCATTAGAGTGTAAGCTCCTCAGTGATCTCTGTACAGCGCTGTGGTATATATCAGAGATATATGAATAAAATCTTCATAGAATTGCATTGGTAGGTGAAAATCTCTGGAATGGCGCCAACAATAGCAGTGCCCCCCCCCCCCCCCCCTCCCCCCCCCCCCCCCCCCCCCCCCCCCCCCCCCCCCCCCGGGATTGTCAGTCCGATTCTCTACACACGATCGGATGATATATCGCTCACAATAGACGTCACGTTTCATTACAACGTCGGGCGTCTCGCAGTCATCAATCAGAGGAGCGGCGCAGTGACATCCCGCGCTCCTCACCGCCATGATGGATGAGATCTCTGCTGACAGATGTCAGGACTGACAAGGATGAGGAGACGCCGAGAATCCGACCCACAATCCTTCACTCCGCAACCCCCCCACCGCCATGATAGGGGGGCCACAATCCCCTCCCCCCCTCAACACTTATTATACATGTATATAGCTCTGACATATACTGCAGGGAGTCACATCAGTCTCTGTACAGAGGAGCTTACACTCTAATGTCCCCTCCCCCCCCCCCACAGTCACATCAGTCTTTGTACAGAGGAGCTTACACTCTAATGTCCCCTCCCCCCACACAGTCACATCAGTCTCTGTACAGAGGAGCTTACACTCTAATGTCCCCTCCCCCCCCACAGTCACATCAGTCTCTGTACAGAGGAGCTTACACTCTAATGTCCCCCCACAGTCACATCAGTCTCTGTACAGAGGAGCTTACACTTTAATGTCCCCTCCCCCACAGTCACATCAGTCTCTGTACAGAGGAGCTTACACTCTAATGTCCCCTCCCCCCACAGTCACATCAGTCTCTGTACAGAGGAGCTTACACTCTAATGTCCCCTCCCCCCCCACAGTCACATCAGTCTCTGTACAGAGGAGCTTACACTCTAATGTCCCCCCCCCCCCACAGTCACATCAGTCTCTGTACAGAGGAGCTTACACTCTAATGTCCCCTCCCCCCCCACAGTCACATCAGTCTCTGTACAGAGGAGCTTACACTCTAATGTCCCCTCCCCCCCACAGTCACATCAGTCTGTACAGAAGAGCTTACACTCTAATGTCCCCTCCCCCACAGTCACATCAGTCTCTGTACAGAGGAGCTTACACTCTAATGTCCCCTCCCCCCACAGTCACATCAGTCTCTGTACAGAGGAGCTTACACTCTAATGTTCCCTTCCCCCCACAGTCACATCAGTCTCTGTACAGAGGAGCTTACACTCTAATGTCCCCTCCCCCCCCACAGTCACATCAGTCTCTGTACAGAGGAGCTTACACTCTAATGTCCCCTCCCCCCCACAGTCACATCAGTCTGTACAGAAGAGCTTACACTCTAATGTCCCCTCCCCCACAGTCACATCAGTCTCTGTACAGAGGAGCTTACACTCTAATGTCCCCTCCCCCCACCACAGTCACATCAGTCTCTGTACAGGGGAGCTTACACTCTAATGTCCTCCCCCCCCCCACAGTCACATCAGTCTCTGTACAGAGGAGCTTACACTCTAATGTCCCCTCCCCCCCCACAGTCACATCAGTCTCTGTACAGAGGAGCTTACACTCTAATGTCCCCTCCCCCCCCACAGTCACATCAGTCTCTGTACAGAGGAGCTTACACTCTAATGTCCCCTCCCCCCCCCCAGTCACATCAGTCTGTACAGAAGAGCTTACACTCTAATGTCCCCTCCCCCACAGTCACATCAGTCTCTGTACAGAGGAGCTTACACTCTAATGTCCCCTCCCCCCACACAGTCACATCAGTCTCTGTACAGGGGAGCTTACACTCTAATGTCCCCTCCCCCTACAGTCACATCAGTCTCTGTACAGAGGAGCTTACACTCTAATGTCCCCTCCCCCCACAGTCACATCAGTCTCTGTACAGAGGAGCTTACACTCTAATGTCCCCTCCCCCCCCCCCACAGTCACATCAGTCGTGCTCTCCACAAATCTGCCCTTTATGGAAGAGTGACAAGAAGAAAGACATAAGAAGTCCTGTTTGCAGTTTGTGAGAAGCCATGTGGGGGAGGGGACACAGCAAACATGCGGGGGAGGGGACACAGCAATCATGCGGGGGAGGGGCTCTGGTCACATGACACCTAAATTAAACTTTTTGACCTAAAAGCGCAACTATGTGTGGGGGAAACTAACACTGCCCATCCTCCTGAACACACCATCCCCACCGTGAAACATGGTGGTGGCAGCTTCATCTGGTGGGGATGCTTTTCTTCAGCAGGGACAGGGAAGCTGGTCAGAGTTGATGGGAAGATGGATGGAGACAAATACAGGGAAATCTTAGAAGAAAACCTGCAAAAGACTTGAGACCGGGGGGGGGGGGGGGGGGGGTTCACCTTCCAGCAGGACAACGACCTTAAAGTACAGCCAGAGCTACAATGGAATGGTTTAGATCAAAGCCTATTCATGTGTTAGAATGGCCCAGTCACAGTCCAGACCTAAATCCCATTGAGAATCTGTGGGCAAGACTTGAAAATTGCTGATCACAGAGGCTCTCCATCCAATCTGACAGAGACAGAGATATTTTACACAGAAGAATGGGCAGAAATGTCCCTCTCTAGATGTACAAAGCTGGTAGAGACACCCCCAAAAAGACTTGTAGAGAAAGGGGGTCCTACAAAGTATTGACTTCCGGGGGGCTCCATACAAATGCCCCTCCCCCCACACTTTTAAAATATTTATTTGTATCATTTTCCTTCCACTTCACAATGATGTCACACTTTGTGTCTCTCACATAAAATCCCAATAAAATACATTTACGTTTTTGTTTGGAACATGAGAACCTGTGGGAAATTTCAAGGGGTATGAATACTTTTTCAAGGCACTGTAAATTGCAGCATTTGTGGGAAGTGGGGTGTTGATCATGTGGTGATGGGGAGTTTGTGGCATGTTATTGGGGAGGGGTTGGTGGCAAAGTGATGGAGTGTTGTTGATGGAACATTGGTGGTGAAGTGGTGGTGATATGATGGGTTGGTTGGTTGGTTGGTGGTGGGATGATGTGGTGTTGGGAATGTTGGAGGTGGAGTGGTGGGATGATGGGTTGGTTGGTGGTGGTGAAATGATGTGGTGTTGGGAATGTTGGAGGTGGAGGGCTTGGTTGGTGGTGAAGTGGTGGGATGATGGGTTGGTTGGTGCGATGATGTGGTGTTGGGGGAGCGTTGGTGGTGAAGTGGTGGGATGATGGGTTGGTTGGTGGTGGGATAATGTGGTGTTGGTGGGATGATGTGGTGGATGGGTTGGTTGGTTGGTGATGGGATGATGGGTTGGTTGGCGGTGGGATGATGGGGTGGATGGGTTGGTTGGTTGGTGGTGGGATGATGTGGTGGATGGGTTGGTTGGTGATGGGATGATGGGGTGGATGGGTTGGTTGGCGGTGGGATGATGGGGTGGATGGGTTGGTTGGTTGGTGGTGGGATGATGTGGTGGATGGGTTGGTTGGTGATGGGATGATGGGGTGGATGGGTTGGTTGGTTGGTGGTGGGATGATGTGGTGGATGGGTTGGTTGGTGATGGGATGATGGGTTGGTTGGCGGTGGGATGATGGGGTGGATGGGTTGGTTGGTTGGTGGTGGGATGATGTGGTGGATGGGTTGGTTGGTGATGGGATGATGGGTTGGTTGGCGGTGGGATGATGGGGTGGATGGGTTGGTTGGTTGGTGATGGGATGATGTGGTGGATGGGTTGGTTGGTTGGTGATGGGATGATGGGTTGGTTGGCGGTGGGATGATGGGGTGGATGGGTTGGTTGGTTGGTGGTGGGATGATGTGGTGGATGGGTTGGTTGGTGATGGGATGATGGGTTGGTTGGCGGTGGGATGATGGGGTGGATGGGTTGGTTGGTTGGTGATGGGATGATGTGGTGGATGGGTTGGTTGGTTGGTGATGGGATGATGGGTTGGTTGGCGGTGGGATGATGGGGTGGATGGGTTGGTTGGTTGTTGGTGGGATGATGTGGTGGATGGGTTGGTTGGTGATGGGATGATGGGTTGGTTGGCGGTGGGATGATGGGGTGGATGGGTTGGTTGGTTGGTGATGGGATGATGTGGTGGATGGGTTGGTTGGTTGGTGGTGGGATGATGTGGTGGATGGGTTGGTTGGTGATGGGATGATGGGTTGGTTGGCGGTGGGATGATGGGGTGGATGGGTTGGTTGGTTGGTGGTGGGATGATGTGGTGGATGGGTTGGTTGGTGATGGGATGATGGGTTGGTTGGCGGTGGGATGATGGGGTGGATGGGTTGGTTGGTTGGTGATGGGATGATGTGGTGGATGGGTTGGTTGGTTGGTGATGGGATGATGGGTTGGTTGGCGGTGGGATGATGGGGTGGATGGGTTGGTTGGTTGGTGGTGGGATGATGTGGTGGATGGGTTGGTTGGTGATGGGATGATGGGTTGGTTGGCGGTGGGATGATGGGGTGGATGGGTTGGTTGGTTGGTGATGGGATGATGTGGTGGATGGGTTGGTTGGTTGGTGATGGGATGATGGGTTGGTTGGCGGTGGGATGATGGGGTGGATGGGTTGGTTGGTTGGTGGTGGGATGATGTGGTGGATGGGTTGGTTGGTGATGGGATGATGGGTTGGTTGGCGGTGGGATGATGGGGTGGATGGGTTGGTTGGTTGGTGGTGGGATGATGTGGTGGATGGGTTGGTTGGTGATGGGATGATGGGTTGGTTGGCGGTGGGATGATGGGGTGGATGGGTTGGTTGGTTGGTGATGGGATGATG
This sequence comes from Rana kukunoris, assembly GCA_029574335.1. NCBI lineage: Eukaryota > Metazoa > Chordata > Amphibia > Anura > Ranidae > Rana > Rana kukunoris. The sequence continues at coordinate 482,844,281 of CM056053.1, forward strand.
TGGTGGATGGGTTGGTTGGTTGGTGATGGGATGATGGGTTGGTTGGCGGTGGGATGATGGGGTGGATGGGTTGGTTGGTGATGGGATGATGGGTTGGTTGGTGGTGGGATGATGTGGTGGATGGGTTGGTTGGTTGGTGGTGAGATGATGTGGTGGATGGGTTGGTGGTGAAGTGGTGGGATGATGTGGTGTTGGGGAATTTTTAACGGTGGGATGATGTGGTGGATGGGTTGGTTGGTGTTGGGATGATGTGGTGTTGGGAAAATGCTCCCGATACCTAAATAGAATACTTTTTTTGTATTTATCAACACGTTCTGTGACAATTCTTTGAGTTTTTTACTACTGCGTGACAAGAAAATACATTTTTTTTATTCATTTTTACTCATTTTTATTCTTTTATAATGTCTTGAGTTATTGGAGTTCTTCATAATTCTAAAGAAAATATCCTTAGTCTGTATTGTGGTTTGAAAACTGTCACATGACATTTAAAAAAAGTATCGGTATTCGGTATCGGTGAGTACATGGAAAAAAGTATCGGTACTTGTACTCGCTCCTAAAAAAGTGGTATCGGGACAACCCTAGTTGGGAATGTTGGAGGTGGATGGGTTGGTTGGTGGGATGATGTGGTGTGGGGGGGAATGTTGGTGTTGGGATGATGTGGTGTTGGGAATGTTGGAGGTGGATGGCTTGGTTGGTGGTGAAGTGGTGGGATGATGGGGTGGATGGGTTGATGTGGTGTGGGGGGGGGAATGTTGGTGGTGAAGTGGTGGGATGATGGGTTGGTTGGTGGTGGGATGATGTGGTGTTGGGAATGTTGGTGGTGGGATGATGTGGTGTGGGGGGGAATGTTGGTGGTGAAGTGGTGGGATGATGGGTTGGTTGGTGGTGGGATGATGTGGTGTTGGGAATGTTGGAGGTGGATGGGTTGGTTGGTGGGATGATGTGGTGTGGGGGGGAATGTTGGTGTTGGGAATGTTGGAGGTGGATGGCGGATGGCTTGGTTGGTGGTGAAGTGGTGGGATGATGGGGTGGTTAATTGGTGGTGGTGGGATGATGTGGTGTTGGGGAATGTTGGTGGTGGGATGATGTGGTGGATGGGTTGGTGGTGGTGGGATGATGTTGTGTGGGGGGGAATGTTGGTGGTGAAGTGGTGGGATGATGTGGTTTTGAGGGAATGTTGGTGGTGGAGAGTTGGAGGTAGATGGGTTGGTTGGTTGGTTGGTGGTGGGTTGATGTGTTGTTGGGGGAGCGTTGGTGGTGAAGTGGTGGGATGATGGGTTGGTTGGTGGTGGGATAATGTGGTGTTGGTGGGATGATGTGGTGGATGGGTTGGTTGGTGATGGGATGATGGGTTGGTTGGCGGTGGGATGATGTGGTGGATGGGTTGGTTGGTTGGCGGTGGGATGATGTGGTGTTGGGGAATTTTTAACGGTGGGATGATGTGGTGGATGGGTTGGTTGGTGTTGGGATGATGGGTTGGTTGGCGGTGGGATGATGAGGTGGATGGGTTGGTTGGTTGGCGGTGGGATGATGTGGTGGATGGGTTGGTTGGTGTTGGGATGATGGGTTGGTTGGCGGTGGGATGATGAGGTGGATGGGTTGGTTGGTTGGCGGTGGGATGATGTGGTGGATGGGTTGGTGGTGAAGTGGTGGGATGATGGGTTGGTTGGCGGTGGGATGATGGGGTGGATGGGTTGGTTGGTTGGTGATGGGATGATGTGGTGGATGGGTTGGTTGGTTGGTGATGGGATGATGGGTTGGTTGGCGGTGGGATGATGTGGTGGATGGGTTGGTTGGTTGGTGGTGAGATGATGTGGTGGATGGGTTGGTGGTGAAGTGGTGGGATGATGTGGTGTTGGGGAATTTTTAACGGTGGGATGATGTGGTGGATGGGTTGGTTGGTGATGGGATGATGGGTTGGTTGGCGGTGGGATGATGGGGTGGATGGGTTGGTTGGTTGGTGATGGGATGATGGGTTGGTTGGCGGTGGGATGATGGGGTGGATGGGTTGGTTGGTTGGTGGTGGGATGATGTGGTGTTGGGGAATTTTTAACGGTGGGATGATGTGGTGGATGGGTTGGTTGGTGTTGGGATGATGGGTTGGTTGGCGGTGGGATGATTTGGTGGATGGGTTGGTTGGTGATGGGATGATGGGTTGGTTGGCGGTGGGATGATGTGGTGGATGGGTTGGTTGGTGTTGGGATGATGGGTTGGTTGGCGGTGGGATGATGTGGTGGATGGGTTGGTTGGTGTTGGGATGATGGGTTGGTTGGCGGTGGGATGATGTGGTGGATGGGTTGGTTGGTGATGGGATGATGGGTTGGTTGGCGGTGGGATGATGTGGTGGATGGGTTGGTTGGTGTTGGGATGATGGGTTGGTTGGCGGTGGGATGATGTGGTGGATGGGTTGGTTGGTTGGCGGTGGGATGATGTGGTGGATGGATTGGTTGGTGATGGGATGATGTGGTGGATGGGTTGGTTGGTGATGGGATGGGATGATGGGTTGGTTGGTGGTGGGATGATGTGGTGGATGGGTTGGTTGGTGTTGGGATGATGGGTTGGTTGGCGGTGGGATGATGTGGTGGATGGGTTGGTTGGTGTTGGGATGATGGGTTGGTTGGTGGTGGGATGATGTGGTGGATGGGTTGGTTGGTTGGCGGTGGGATGATGTGGTGGATGGGTTGGTGGTGAAGTGGTGGGATGATGGGTTGGTTGGTGATGGGATGATGGGTTGGTTGGCGGTGGGATGATGTGGTGGATGGGTTGGTTGGTGTTGGGATGATGGGTTGGTTGGCGGTGGGATGATGTGGTGGATGGGTTGGTTGGTTGGCGGTGGGATGATGTGGTGGATGGATTGGTTGGTGATGGGATGATGTGGTGGATGGGTTGGTGGTGAAGTGATGGGATGATGGGTTGGTTGGTGGTGGGATGATGTGGTGGATGGGTTGGTTGGTGTTGGGATGATGGGTTGGTTGGCGGTGGGATGATGTGGTGGATGGATTGGTTGGTGATGGGATGATGTGGTGGATGGGTTGGTGGTGAAGTGATGGGATGATGGGTTGGTTGGTGGTGGGATGATGTGGTGATGGGATGATGGGTTGGTTGGCGGTGGGATGATGTGGTGGATGGGTTGGTTGGTTGGCGGTGGGATGATGTGGTGGATGGATTGGTTGGTGATGGGATGATGTGGTGGATGGGTTGGTGGTGAAGTGATGGGATGATGGGTTGGTTGGTGGTGGGATGATGTGGTGGATGGGTTGGTTGGTGTTGGGATGATGGGTTGGTTGGCGGTGGGATGATGTGGTGGATGGATTGGTTGGTGATGGGATGATGTGGTGGATGGGTTGGTGGTGAAGTGATGGGATGATGGGTTGGTTGGTGGTGGGATGATGTGGTGGATGGGTTGGTTGGTGTTGGGATGATGGGTTGGTTGGCGGTGGGATGATGTGGTGGATGGGTTGGTTGGTGTTGGGATGATGGGTTGGTTGGTGGTGGGATGATGTGGTGGATGGGTTGGTTGGTTGGCGGTGGGATGATGTGGTGGATGGGTTGGTGGTGAAGTGGTGGGATGATGGGTTGGTTGGTGGTGGGATGATGTGGTGGATGGGTTGGTTGGTGGTGGGATGATGTGGTGGATGGGTTGGTTGGTGGTGAGATGATGTGGTGGATGGGTTGGTTGGTGTTGGGATGATGGGTTGGTTGGCGGTGGGATGATGTGGTGGATGGGTTGGTGGTGAAGTGGTGGGATGATGGGTTGGTTGGTGGTGGGATGATGTGGTGGATGGGTTGGTTGGTTGGCGGTGGGATGATGTGGTGGATGGGTTGGTGGTGAAGTGGTGGGATGATGGGTTGGTTGGTGGTGGGATGATGTGGTGTTGGGGAATGTTGGAGGTGGATGGGTTGGTTGACGGGATGATGGGGTGTTGGGGGGAATGTTGGTGGTGAAGTGGTGGGATGATGTGGTTTTGGGGGAATGTTGGTGGTGGAGAGTTGGAGGTGGATGGGTTGGTTGGTTGGTTGGTAGTGGGTTGATGTGTTGTTGGGGGAGCGTTGGTGGTGAAGTGGTGGGATGATGGGTTGGTTGGTGGTGGGATGATGGGTTGGTTGGTGGTGGGATAATGTGGTGTTGGGGAATGTTGGTGGTGGATGGGTTGGTTGACGGGATGATGGGGTGTTGGGGGGAGTATTGGCGGTGAAGTGGTGGGATGATGGGTTGGTTGGTGGTGGGATGAAGTGGTGTGGGGGGAGTGTTGGTGGTGGAGAGTTGGAGGTGGGTGGGTTGGTTGGTGGAGTTGGGATTGGTCAAGTTGTGGGATTAGAGGGTGGTGATGAGGATCTTTGGTGGGGGGGGTGATGAGGATATTTGGGGTGGGGTTAGGGATCTGTCAAGTTGGGGGGGGGGGACATTTGAAGTGGTAAGGTTGGGAAATCTGTTAGGTTTGGGGGGGTCGGGGGGTGATTATCAGAGGAAGGGTATCACCGGGTCACCCACTGGTGATTGGTGGTGGAGTGGGGGGGTGACCTGGACGGTCGGTGATGTGGGGGGGGGGGGGTGACCCGGACGGTCGGTCATTGATGGGGGAGGGGGGTGACCCAGCCAGTCGGTGATGGGGGAGGGGTTGCGGTGACCCGGTCGGTCGGTGATGGGGGAGGGGTTGCGGTGACCCGGTCGGTCGGTGATGGGGGAGGGGTTGCGGTGACCCGGTCGGTCGGTGATGGGGGAGGGGTTGCGGTGACCCGGTCGGTGATGGGGGAGGGGTTGCGGTGACCCGGTCGGTGATGGGGGAGGGGTTGCGGTGACCCGGTCGGTGATGGGGGAGGGGTTGCGGTGACCCGGTCGGTCGGTGATGGGGGAGGGGTTGCGGTGACCCTCTCGGTCGGTGATGGGGGGGGTGACCCAGACGGTCGGTGATGGGGGGGTGACCCTCTCGGTCGGTGATGGGGGAGGGGTTGCGGTGACCCGGTCGGTCGGTGATGGGGGAGGGGTTGCGGTGACCTGGTCGGTCGGTGATGGGGGAGGGGTTGCGGTGACCCGGTCGGTCGGTGATGGGGGAGGGGTTGCGGTGACCCGGTCGGTCGGTGATGGGGGAGGGGTTGCGGTGACCCGGTCGGTCGGTGATGGGGGAGGGGTTGCGGTGACCCGGTCGGTGATGGGGGAGGGGTTGCGGTGACCCGGTCGGTCGGTGATGGGGGAGGGGTTGCGGTGACCCGGTCGGTCGGTGGTCTCTCTCACCCGTCATGCCTCCTCGGTCGGTTTCTGTGTGGTTGGTCGAGCAGGAAGTGGGCGGGGACACCCCGTTGACACGCCCACCTCCGGGTCCTCCGTCTTCTCCTCTCCGGGTCACTCGCCGTCCGCCGGGAGGAGCGGAGTCTGGAGGGGGCGGGGTCTGGAAGACACTACATCTCCCGTCACCGCCCCCCGGAAGAGGTGTGTGCGGCGCTGATGTTTGTCCCCCGGGGATGAGATCTCCGCTCTCCGGGTTCCGGGGTTCTCCTCCGGGGACACAGATGGGGGGAGATCGCTGTGTTTCCGGTGCCGTGGGGGGAGGAGAGACACACGGAGGCCCCGCCCCCTCCACAGACATTGTTACATGTTTACATCCTCTATAGAGGAATAGAAGGAAAAAGTAACATTTGTGGGATCGACCAATCATCTCTCAGTATTCACCCTCCACGTGTTGGGGGCGGGGCGGGGGTGTGTCCTCAGTTTCCAATACTTCACAATAATACCCCATCATTGGTGGGAGGAATAGCGCACCGAAAACGCATTGGAACGCACCTAAATGCACCAAAAATGCACCAGACGTACCAAAAACACACTGGAAGGCACCTAAATGCACCAAAAACGCACTGGAACGCACCAAAAACGCACCAGACCTACCAAAAACACACCAAAAACGCACCAAGAACGCACCAAGAACGCACTGGATACTGAGAATCTTGACCGCCGGCATGAGCCAAAATCTGCACGTTTCCCTTCTATGTATTTGCGTCTGTTGATGTCAACCTGTTGTATTGTTGCTGTGGTCCATGTGGACCCATCTCCTATTATGAATAATTAAACTATAAAAAGAAAACGCACTGGAATGCACCTAAATGCACTAAAAATGCACTGGAACGCACCAAAAATGCACCAGAGGTACCAAAAATGCACTGAAACGCACCTAAATGCACCAAAAACGCACCAGACGTACCAAAAACACACTGGAACGCACCAAAAACGCACCGGACATACCAAAAACACACTGGAACGCCCCAAAAACGCACCGGACATACCAAAAACACACTGGAACGCACCAAAAATGCACTGAAACACACCTAAATGCACCAAAAACGCACCGGACGTACCAAAAACACACTGGAACGCACCTAAATGCACCAAAAACGCTCCGGACGTACCAAAAACGCACTGGACGGCACCTAAATGCACCAAAAATACACCGGAACACACAAAAAACGCACTGGAATGCACCAAAAACGCACCAGACATACCAAATACACACTGGAACGCACCTAAATGCACCAAAAATGCACCGGACCTAAAAAAATGCACTGAATGGCACCTAAATGCACCAACAACGCACTGGAACGCACCAAAAACGCACTGGACCTACCAAAAATGCACTGACACACACCTAAATGCACCAAAAACGCACCAGAACGCACAAAAAATGCACTGCAACACACCTAAATGCACCAAAAACACACAAAAAATGCACTGGAACGCACCAAAAACGCACCAGACATACCAAATACACACTGGAACGCACCTAAATGCACCAAAAATGCACCGGACCTACCAAAAATGCACTGAAAGGCACCTAAATGCACCAACAACGCACTGGAACGCACCAAAAACACACTGGAACGACCAAAAAACGCACCGGACACACCAAAAACACACTGGAACGCACCTAAATGCACCAAAAACGCAACGGACCTACTAAAAATGGACTAAAAAGGCACCTAAATGCACCAAAAACGCACTGGACCTACCAAAAATGCACTGACACACACCTAAATGCACCAAAAACTAACCAGAACGCACAAAAAAACGCACTGGAAAGCAACGGAATGCACCAAAAACGCACTGGAACACGCTTCTCCTTATCTAAGAGTAATAAAAAAGAGGGGTGAAAAAAAGTCACAGAGCTGCATCAAAAACGCACCAAAAACGCACTTGTCCTTATCTAAGGTTAATAAAGGGGTGAAAAAAAAAAGCACCGGACTCTGCTAGAAAAAGCATCAAAAACGCACATTGGAACGCATCCGGATTGCGTTTCTGCGGTGTGAATTGGCCCTTAATAAGAACAAATGATGACAAAAGATACAGAAATGTTACAATGTTTATATAGAAATGTTCTCAGTGATCTCAGAAATCTATAGGGAGGTCCAGGGGGGGGGGGAGGGGAGATGATCGGGGACTTCCAGGGACCCCCCCCCCCCTTGTGGTGTCCCTATACATTACATAGAAGTGTTACAATGTTTATATACAATGGGCCGGCGTAAGTACAAATGTGCGCCGATTCTCCAAGCGAGATACGCCGAAAAAACATGGCTTCAGCCGCCCGTCGTAACTTGCCTACGCCGGGCCCATTCGGCGTTCCCATTAAAAACATGCGAATGACCGAGATACGCCCATTCACGAACCTAGATGCGCCCGTTACGCGGTTTGCACAAGGGTTACGTCCGGCGTAAAGTTATTCCACCGTACAGGTGGCGCATCCCATGCAAAGGTAGGGACCTCGGAAAAGCCGTCGTTTTTGCGTCGTTTTTGCGTCGTTTTTACGTCGTTTTTACGTAGTGTTTACGTAAGGCGTACGCGAATGGGGGCCGGGCGTAGGTTACGTTCGGCGTCTCATAGGCATCCTATCCGACGTGATTCAGAGCATGCGCGCTGGGATACGCCCACGGGCGGCGCAGGCGCCGTTCGTTCGGCACCTCATGTGCATGGGGGTCGCGGCTCATTATAATACAACACGCCCACTGCCTGGCTACTTTGAGTTACGCCGGCCCATTGACGCCACGGCGCCGCAACTTCAGGAGCGAGTGCTTTGTGAATACGGCACCTGCCCCTCTAAGTTGCGGCGGCGGAGCGTAAAGACGATGCGCAAAGATACGCCGCTCTACCTGAATCTAGCCCAATGTTTATATATATAAGTGTTACAATGTTTATAAATAGAAGTGTTACAATGTTTATATATATATATATATATAAGTGTTATAGGGCCAGATTCAGGAACAGTTAGGCTGGCGGATCCAGTGATCCAGTGATCCAGTGATCCGCCAGCCTAACTGTGACTTTGAGCCGGCGTCTCTGTAACCAGAAAACAAGAAACGCCGGGTTGAAGTTCCGATGCGAGCAGCGTAACTGAGTTCCGCCATCGCATCGTTACTTCAACTTAAAAATGTCGCCGGGGGCGTTCCCGCCGATTTACGCTCCAAAAAATATGTTAATGAGCGGAAATCGGCAATTCACGATCGAATTCCGGCGCGACGCAATGACGATACGACGTTTCCGGACGGGATACGCGGCGCATAGTTATACCTACATGGGGTTGGAATATCCTATGTTAGGTATAGGCGTCGTCATCGCGTCGGGAAAAAAAAAAAAAACGTCGCTTGCGTAAAACGGTCATGAATGGGAATGTGACGTCATTGACGTTCATTCACAGAATTTGGAGCATGCGCACGGGGATGTTTTGACACTCGACGCATGCGCAGTACGTTGGCGGCGGGATCGCGCTTAGTTAGCATACTACACGCCCCGTACCCGCCCAATTTGAATTCCGCCGGCTCATTTGCGATACGCTGCCGCAACTTTAGGAGCAAGTGCTTCATGAATAACAGCACTTGCTCCTAAAATTTCGGCAGCGCAACGCAAATGAGAAGCGTTACTCCAGAGCAAAGATGCGCCAATCTACCTGAATCTGGCCCATAAGTGTTACAATGTTTCTATAGGATGTTCTCAGTGATCTCAGACTCTCTGGGCTCCATAGGGGAGTACAGGGGGGGGGGGGGATGATCGGGGACTTCCAGGGACAATCCCCCCCCCCATCCATTCTATATAAGCTGTGGGGGGAGGGGAGCCCCGGGGGATTCTGGGAGTCGTAGTCCTCGTTCTCCAGGAAGGTGATTGCCGGAGGAGCGCAGTGCATGATGGGAAGAGGCTTTGCTCCTGAGCTGTGGACTGTGCTGAGTGTTTAACCCTTTGCGGCGCTGTGCGGTGCGGCTGGGCGAGCAGGAAAAAAAAAAAAAAACAAGAGAAAAACCGAGGGGGTGACAGAGAGACCCACAGCAGCCTGCATGTCCCATCCCCCTCCCTGCTCACCTTGGAGCCCAAGAGCTGACACTCCAATGCCACCCCCCTGCAGCCTCCTGTCACCTGCCTCTCCCTGGATCCCCTGATCCGGCCTCTGAGACTTCCAGCCCTGCCCTGGGGTGCAAAGTACCCTCCGAGCCCTGACACCCCCCCCCCGGGGCACACCGCCACCATGGCCGCCGTGTGGGTGAGTACCCCCCCCCCGGAATCATCATTCTATGTCTGTCTGCACTGTGATTGGTAGGGGAAGATGCAGGAATAAGGGTTGGGGGGATGGGGGGGGCAGCCTGCTGGGGGTTGTAGTTCTTACAAAATAGTCGCCCCCGGGGTGTGTACACAGCTACCGCTCATGATTGCACCAAACCGTGTCCTGCGCCGATGAGAAGAGGAAGACAGTGTGTGTGTGTGTGTGGGCAGACTGGGAGAGGGAGAAGCGGCGCAAGAAGGGGGAAGGTGGGACTGCTGCGGTGCAAAACGAGCATGCTGATAGGAGGAGAGAGCAGAGCGACCCCGGCCCTTTGGGGCTCTGTCCTGCACCCCCCCCCCCCCCCACTGGCTACGATAGGTGAAGAAACCCTTGGCAACTTGAAATTTCAGATCCCTCCATACGTTTTCTATAGGATTAAGGTCTGGGGGGTAAAAGAAGTATTTGATCGTCCAACCAACCAACAATAATCCCCCCTAATCCTTGCCCCACCCCTCACCGACTGGCTACATTAAGTGAAGGAACCCTTGTTGGCCAAGGTTTCATGGCTGTCGCTTGGCAACTCGAAATTTCAGCTCCCTCCATGAATTTTCTACAGGATTAAGGTCTGGGGAGTAAAAGAAGTATTTGATCCCCAAGCAAAACATGACTTAGTAGTTGGTGGAGAAACCCTCGTTGGCCAACATTTCTTGGCCGTCGCTTAGCAACTTTGAAGTTTCAGCTTCCTCCATACATTTTCTACAGGATTAAGGTCTGGTGAGTAAATTAAGTATTTGATCGTCCAACCAACCAACAATAATCCTGCCCCGCCCCCCCTCACCGACTGGCTACAGTAGGTGAAGGAACCCTTGTTGGCCAAACCTTTGTTGGCCAAGAATTCTTGGCTGTCGCTTGGCAACTCGAAATTTCAGCTCCCTCCATAAATTTTCTATGGGATTAAGGTCTGGGGGGTAACATTTGTATTTGATCCTCCTACCAACCAACCAACAATAGTTCTGCCCCCACAGACTGGCTCCAGGGGGCGCTCATGTGGTCCACAGATTAGTCCCATCAATGTAAGAAGGTTCTCCTAACGACAACTCGTTATGTGTATAGAAGACTCCTGTCCAAGGTTTCTTGTCTGTCACTTGGCAACTCAAAGTTTCAGCTCCTTCCATACATTTTCTATGGGATTAAGGTCTGGTGAGTAAAATAAGTATTTGATCGTCCAACCAACAATAATTCTGTCCCCCCCACAGACTGGCTACAGTAGGTGAAGGAACCCTTGTTGGCAAACCTTTGTTGGCCAAGGTTTCTTGGCTGTCGCTTGGCAACTCGAAGTTTCAGCTCCCTTCATGAATTTTCTATAGGATTAAGGTCTGGAGAGTATAGGTTGTATTTGATCCTCTGACCAACCAACAATAATTCCCCCCCCCCACAGACTGGCTCCAGTAGGTTCTCATGTGGTCCACAGATCAGTCCTTTCAATGTAAGAAGGTTCTCCTAACGACAACTGGTCATGTGTATAAAAGAAACCTGTCCAAGGTTTCTTGGCTGTCACTTGGCAACTCGAAGTTTCAGCTCCTTCCATAAATTTTCTACAGGATTAGGGTCTAGAGAGTAAAATGAGTATTTGATCCTCCTACCAACCAACAATAATCTTGCCTCCCCACCTACTGGCTATAGGAGGTGAAGAAAACCTTGTTGGCAAAACCCTTGTTGGCCAAGGTTTCTTAGCTGTTGCTTGGCAAACTCAAAGTTTTAGCTCCCTCCATACATTTTCTATGAGATTAAGGTCTGCTGAGTAAGTATTTGATCGTCCAACCATCCAACAATAATTCTGCCCCCCCCCCCCACAGACTGGCTACAGTAGGTGAAGGAACCCTTGTTGGCCAAACCCTTGTTGGCCAAGGTTTCTTGGCTGTCGCTTGGCAACTCGAAGTTTCAGCTCCCTTCATGAATTTTCTATAGGATTAAGGTCTGCAGAGTATAGGTTGTATTTGATCCTCTGACCAACCAACAATAATTCCCCCCCCCCCCCCCCCCACAGACTGGCTCCAGTAGGTTCTCATGTGGTCCACAGATCAGTCCTTTCAATGTAAGAAGGTTCTCCTAACGACAACTCGTTATGTGTATAAAAGACACCTATCAAGGTTTCTTGGCTGTCACTTGGCAACTCGAAATTTCAGCTCCCTCTATACGCTTTCTATGAGATTAAGGTCTGGTGAGTAAAATAGGTATTTGATTGTCCGACTAACATACAATAATCCTGCCTCCCCCACCTACTGGCTATAGGAGGTGAAAGAACCCTTGTTGACAAAACCCTTGTTAGCCAAGGTTTCTTGGCTGTCGCTTGGCAACTGAAATTTTCAGCACCCTCGATACATTTTATAAGGATTAAGGTCTGGTGAGTAAAATAAGTATTTGATCCTCCTACCAACCAACAATAATTCTGCCCCCCCCAGACTGGCTACAGTAGGTGAAGGAACCCTTGTTGGCCAAACCCTTGTTAGCCAATCCCTTGTTGGCCAAGGTTTCTTGGCTGTCACTTGGCAACTCAAAGTTTCAACTCCCTCCATAAATTTTCTACAGGATTAAGGTCTGGTGAGTAAAATAAGTATTTGATCCTCATACCAACCAACAATAATCTTGCCTCCCCACCTACTGGCTATAGGAGGTGAAAGAACCCTTGTTGGCCAAACCCTTGTTGGCCAAGGTTTCTTGGCTGTCGCTTGGCAACTCGAATTTTCAGCACCCTCTATACATTTTCGAAAGGATTAAGGTATGGCGAGTAAAATAAGTTTTTGATCCTCCAACCAACCAACAAAAATTCTGCCCACCCACAGACTGGCTATTGTAGGTGAAGAAACCCTTGTTGGCCAAACCCTTGTTGGCCAAGGTTTTTTGGCTGTCGCTTGGCAACTCGAAATTTCAGCTCCCTCCATACATTTTCAACAGGATTAAGGTCTGGTGAATCAAATAAGTTTTTGATCGTCCAACCAACCAACAATAATTCTGCCCACCCCCCCACAGACTGGCTACAGTAGGTGAAGGAACCCTTGTTGGCCAAACCCTTGTTAGCCAATCCTTTGTTGGCCAAACCCTTGTTAGCCAATTGTTGTCCAAGGTTTCTTGGCTGTCGCTTGGCAACTTCGAAGTTTCAGCTCCTTCCATACATTTTCTAAAAGATTAAGGTCTGGAGAGTAAAATTAGTATTTGATCCTCCTACCAACCAAAAATAATGCTGCCCCCCCCCCCCCCCCCCACAGACTGCCTACAATAGGTGAAGAAACCCTTGTTGACAAAACCCTTGTTGACCAAGGCTTCTTGGCTGTCACTTGGCAACTCGAAGTTTCAGCTCCCTCCATAAATTTTCTATAGGATTAGGTCTGGGGAGTAAAATAAGTATTTGATCCTCCAAACAACCAACAATAATTCTGCACCCCACAGACTGGCTACATTATGTGAAGGAACCCTTGTTGGCCAAGGTTTCTTGGCTGTTGCTTGCCAACTCGAAATTTCAGATCCCTCCACACATTTTCTATAGGATTAAGGTCTGGTGAGTAAAATAAGTATTTGATCCTCCACCAACCAACAACAATTCTGCCCCCCCACAGACTGGCTACGGTAGGTGAAGAAACCATTGTTGGCCAAACCCTTGTTGACCAAGGTTTCTGGCCAAGGTTAATTCTGCCACCACAGACTGGCTACAGGGGGCGCTCATGTGGTCCACGGATTAGCCCTGACAATGTAAAAAGGTTCTCCTAATGACAACTTGTTATGTGTATAAAAGACACCCGTCCACAGAATCTCTTTCCTCCAATCACATCTCACCATCATGGGGGAGACCAAAGATCTGTCAGAGGATGTCGGGGAGAAGATCGGAGATCGGCACGAGGCTGGAATGGGCTACAAGACCATCAGCGAGAAGCTTGGTGAGAGGAGACAACTGTTGGAGCGATTGGAAGAAATACAAAATATCCATCGATCGTCCTCCTCGGTCTGGAGCTCCATGGAATATTTCTCCTCATGGGGTGAGGATGGTCATGAGAAAAGTGAGGGATCCGCCCAGAACTACATGGGAGGAGCTTGTGAAGGATCTCAGTTGGGACCCCAGTCACCAAACACACCATTGGTGACACAATAAACCGCCATGGATTGAGATCTTGAAGGCCCCCTCCTCAGGAAGACACAAGAACAGAACGTCTGAAGTCTCCCAATGAACATCTAAATGATTCAGAGAAGATCGGGAGAAAGTTCTGAGGTCAGACGAGACCAAAATCCAGCTCTTTGGCATCAACTCGACTCGCCGTATTTGGAGGAAGAAAAATGGTGACTATGACCCTAAGAACACCATCCCTACAGTCACACGGGGAGGGGGAAAAATTAGGATTTGGGGGGTTTCTCTGATAAAGGTCCAGGCCGACTTTGCCGCATTGAGGGGCCAATGGGCGGGCCGTGTATTGGAAGATCTTGGAGGAGAACCTTCTTCCCTCAGACAGAACACTGAAGATAGGTTATGGATGGGTCTTCCAGCATCACAATCACCCAAAACACACTGCCAAGGCAACAAAGCAGTTGCTCAAGGTCAAATAGTGCCCTAGCCAGTCTCCAGACCTTAATCCTATAGAAAATTTGTGGAGGAGCTGAAACTTCGAGTTACCAAGCGATGGCCAAGAAACCTTTGCCAACAAGGATTTCTCCACCAACCACTAAGTCATGTTTTGTTTGGGGATCAGATTCAAATTTTTACTCTCCAGACCTTAATCCTATAGAAAATGTATGGGAGGAGCTGAAACTTCGAGTTGCCAAGAAACCTTCAGGATTTAGAGAAGATCTGTAGAGAAGAGAAAATCCCTCCTGAGATGTGTGGAGACCTGATCACCAACTACAAGAGACGTCTGACCTCTGTGCTTCCCACCAAGGAACCTCCCCCAACTACTAAGGAACCTCCCCCAACTACTAAGGGACCGCCCACAACTACTAAGGGGGTCAAATACTTATTTTCCTCCATTTATAACATTTGTATCATGTGATCTCTCTGGAGTTTCAGTTGATATTCTGTCTCTATCATATAAAATACACCTATGAGAAGAATTATAGACCCTTCATTTCTATGTAACAATCTGCAGGGGAGACGATCGCCCCCCCCCCCCTCCCCTGTATATACACAAGGGGTAACATAAGTATTGAAGACGTCACCATTTTTCTATTGGTAAAAGTGATATGGACATAAAATGTTCCCCACATGTCGGTAATAATCCATGCAATCCATACATACAAAGACACCAAACCTAATCCATTCAGACATTAAGTTCTGTGTATTAAAATGGGGGGGGTAATAAAAACGCAGGGAAAAGTATTGAACCCGCCAACTGAAATGTATTTAATACTTGGTGCCAGTGGCGGCTGGTGCTCAAAATGTTTGGGGGGTGCCAACAAACTGAAAAAAAAACATAAATTGCTGCCAGTGTACCCCATCAATTGCTGCCAGTGTGCCCATCAATTGCCGCTACTGTACCCCATCTATTGCCGCTAATGTGCCCACCAATTGCTGCCAGTGTGCCCCATCAATTGCCGCCACTGTACCCATCAATTGCTGCCAGTGTGCCCCATCAATTGCCGCCACTGTACCCATCAATTGCTGCCAGTGTGCCCATCAATTGCCGCTACTGTACCCATCAATTGCTGCTAGTGTGCCCCATCAATTGCCGCCACTGTACCCATCAATTGCTGCCAGTGTGCCAATCAATTGGCGCTACTGTACCCAGCCATCAATTGCTGCTAGTGTGCCCCATCAATTGCCGCCACTGTACCCATCAATTGCTGCCAGTGTGCCCCATCAATTGCCGCTACTGTACCCATCAATTGCTGCCAGTGTGCCCCATCAATTGCCGCTACTGTACCCATCAATTGCTGCCAGTGTGCCCCATCAATTGCTGCTACTGTGCCTCATCAATTTCTGCCAGTGTGCCCCATCAATTGCTGCTACTGTGCCTCATCAATTTCTGCCAGTGTGCCCCATCAATTGCCGCCACTGTGCCCCATTAATTGCTGCCTGTGTGCCCCATCAATTGCTGCCAGTGTGCCCCATCAATTGCTGCCAGTGTGCGCCATCAATTGCCGCTAATGTGCCCATCAATTACTGCTACTATGCCCCATCAATTGCCGCTACTGTGCCCATCAATTGCTGCTATTATGTCCCATTAATTACCGCCATTGTGCCCCATCAATTGCCGCCAGTGTGCCCCATCAATTGTTGCCAGTGTGCCCATCAATTGCTACTGTGCCCACCAATTGCTGCCAGTGTGCCCCATCAATTGCCACTACTGTGCCCATCAAATGCCACTACTGTGCCCCATAAATTGCCGTTACTGTGCCCCATCAATTGCCACTACTGTGCCCCATCAATTGCCGTTACTGTGCCCATCAATTGCTGCCAGTGTGCCCATCAATTGCTGCCAGTGTGCCCCATCAATTGCCACTACTGTGCCCATCAAATGCTGCCAGTGTGCCCATCAATTGCTGCCAGTGTGCCCCATCAATTGCCACTACTGTGCCCATCAAATGCTGCCAGTGTGCCCCATCAATTGCCACTACTGTGCCCATCAAATGCTGCCAGTGTGCCCATCAATTGCTGCCAGTGTGCCCCATCAATTGCCACAACTGTGCCCATCAATTGCTGCCAGTGTGCCCCATCAATTGCCAGAACTGTGCCCATCAATTGCTGCCAGTGTGCCCCATCAATTGCCGCTACTGTACCCATCAATTGCTGCCAGTGTGCCCATCAATTGCCACAACTGTGCCCATCAATTGCTGCCAGTGTGCCCCATCAATTGCCACAACTGTACCCATCAATTGCTGCCAGTGTGCCCCATCAATTGCTGCTACTGTACCCATCAATTGCTGCCAGTGTGCCCCATCAATTGCCGCTACTGTACCCATCAATTGCTGCCAGTGTGCCCCATCAATTGCCACAACTGTACCCATCAATTGCTGCCAGTGTGCCCCATCAATTGCCACTACTGTGGCCATCAAATGCTGCCAGCATGCATCGCCCGGCACTTACCTGTCTCGCAGCGGGTCACGGTTCGGTCCTCCACATCCACACTCCTCGATGACTTCACCCATCTTTTCTATCAGACATCCAATCACAGCGCCTGTTGTTTCAGCCAATCAGGCGACCGCTAACACAGATCCGAGCACCTGATTGGCTGAGAGGCGGTTCAATGTTAGGAAGGCTAATAAATCGTTTTCCTAACACAATGCTGAGTAAACAGCGAACGCAAACCAGTGCGCCCGCTGTTTACTAATTAGGAAGCCTATCAGAGCCTATGACTCTAATCAGGCACTTCCAAAAAAATAAAACTGCTGCTGTAATTCAGGTGCCCGGCGCCCCCGACAAGGGGCCGGACACCTGAATAGGGGGCGGCAGCGGCGACCATTGTATGAATCTATCTATGGTCAGAGAGAAGTGACAGGAGAGAAGGGGGCGGGGCACCTGTGCCCGTTATGGACGCACCGCCACTGCTTCTCATAATTCTTTTCACTCCTCTGTGAGAAAGCTTGTGGGGAGCACACTGGTCGTGGTGAAATGATGTTCTTTCCACTTCTAGATTATGGCCCCAACAGTGCTCACTAGAACAATCCAGAAGTTTAGAGATCCTTCTGTAACCAATGCCATCAGTATCTGCAACAATAAGGTTATGAAGGTCTGGAGAGAGCTCTTTGCTTTTACCCATCATGAGATGTTCCTTGTGTGACACCTTGGTAATGAGACGCCTTCTTATAGGCCTTCAGGTGAGAATGAACCGGTGTCTTGGCTTTCCATGCCTTTCTGCACCTCCCTTTCTTCCGGGATATACAATACTTTTTCCCCGTGTCCTTCCATTTTATTACACAGAGCTTCATTTGTGATCGGATTTGTTTCGGTGTCTTTGTATGGATGGATTGTCACCGATATGAGGGGGAAATTTCATGCCAATAGAACCTTTACCAAGAGATTTACCTACAAATACGGTGACGGGATCAATACTTATGTAACCCACTCTGTGTATCTGATGTGTAATAGAATAAGTGACTGGAATTCAGATAAAACTCCAGAGTGCCCTTTTGTACTCCTGATTTCTTGTTGCCCTTTCCTCCAGCTCCCGGTCTCCTTGGAGGAGGTGTCGGTGTATTTTACGGAAGAGGAATGGAGTCTTCTCCAGGACTGGCAAAGAGATCTCTATAAGGAGGTGATGCAGGACAACCTGGACTCTGTGCTCCTATTGGGTGAGTGTGTGATCCTGGACTCTGTGCTCTTATTGGGTGAGTGTGAGATCCTGGACTCTGAGCTCCTATTGGGTGAGTGTGAGATCCTGGACTCTGTGCTCCTATTGGGTGAGTGTGAGATCCTGGACTCTGTGCTCCTATTGGGTGAGTGTGAGATCCTGGACTCTGTGCTCCTATTGGGTGAGTGTGTGATTCTGGACTCTGTGCTCCTATTGGGTGAGTGTGTGATCCTGGACTCTGTGCTCCTATTGGGTGAGTGTGTGATCCTGGACTCTGTGCTCCTATTGGGTGAGTGTGAGATCCTGGACTCTGTGCTCCTATTGGGTGAGGGTGAGATCCTGGACTCTGAGCTCCTATTGGGTGAGTGTGAGATCCTGGACTCTGTGCTCCTATTGGGTGAGTGTGTGATCCTGGACTCTGTGCTCCTATTGGGTGAGTGTGAGATCCTGGACTCTGTGCTCCTGAGTGTGAGATCCTGGACTCTGTGCTCCTATTGGGTGAGTGTGTGATTCTGGACTCTGTGCTCCTATTGGGTGAGTGTGTGATCCTGGACTCTGTGCTCCTATTGGGTGAGTGTGTGATCCTGGACTCTGTGCTCCTATTGGGTGAGTGTGTGATCCTGGACTCTGAGCTCCTATTGGGTGAGTGTGAGATCCTGAACTCTGTGCTCCTATTGGGTGAGTGTGTGATTCTGGACTCTGTGCTCCTATTGGGTGAGTGTGAGATCCTGGACTCTGTGCTCCTATTGGGTGAGTGTGTGATCCTGGACTCTGTGCTCCTATTGGGTGAGTGTGTGATCCTGGACTCCGAGCTCCTATTGGGTGAGTGTGAGATCCTGGACTCTGGGCTCCTATTGGGTGAGTGTGTGATCCTGGACTCTGTGCTCCTATTGGGTGAGTGTGGGATCCTGGACTCTGTGCTTCTATTGGGTGAGTGTGAGATCCTGGACTCTGGGCTCCTATTGGGTGAGTGTGTGATCCTGGACTCTGGGCTCCTATTGGGTGAGTGTGGGATCCTGGACTCTGTGCTTCTATTGGGTGAGTGTGAGATCCTGGACTCTGGGCTCCTATTGGGTGAGTGTGTGATCCTGGACTATGTGCTCCTATTGGGTGAGTGTGAGATCCTGGACTCTGAGCTCCTATTGGGTGAATGTGAGATCCTGGACTCTGTGCTCCTGAGTGTGAGATCCTGGACTCTGTGCTCCTATTGGGTGAGTGTGAGATCCTGGACTCTGTGCTCCTATTGGGTGAGTGTGAGATCCTGGACTCTGTGCTCTTATTGGGTGAGTGTGAGATCCTGGACTCTGTGCTTCTATTGGGTGAGTGTGGGATCATGGACTCTGTGCTCCTATTGGGTGAGTGTGAGATCCTGGACTCTGAGCTCCTATTGGGTGAGTGTGTGATCCTGGACTCTGTGCTCCTATTGGGTGAGTGTGAGATCCTGGACTCTGAGCTCCTATTGGGTGAGTGTGAGATCCTGGACTCTGGGCTCCTATTGGGTGAGTGTGGGATCCTGGACTCTGTGCTTCTATTGGGTGAGTGTGGGATCCTGGACTCTGTGCTTCTATTGGGTGAGTGTGAGATCCTGGACTCTGGGCTCCTATTGGGTGAGTGTGTGATCCTGGAGTCTGTGCTCCTATTGGGTGAGTGTGAGATCCTGGACTCTGAGCTCCTATTGGGTGAATGTGAGATCCTGGACTCTGTGCTCCTGAGTGTGTGATCCTGGACTCTGTGCTCTTATTGGGTGAGTGTGAGATCCTGGACTCTGAGCTCCTATTGGGTGAGTGTGAGATCCTGGACTCTGTGCTCCTATTGGGTGAGTGTGAGATCCTGGACTCTGAGCTCCTATTGGGTGAGTGTGAGATCCTGGACTATGTGCTTCTATTGGGTGAGTGTGAGATCCTGGACTCTGGGCTCCTATTGGGTGAGTGTGAGATCCTGGACTCTGTGCTCCTATTGGGTGAGTGTGAGATCCTGGACTCTGTGCTCCTATTGGGTGAGTGTGTGATCCTGGACTCTGTGCTCCTATTGGGTGAGTGTGAGATCCTGGACTCTGTGCTCCTATTGGGTGAGTGTGTGATCCTGGACTCTGTGCTCCTATTGGGTGAGCGTGTGATCCTGGACTCTGTGCTCCTATTGGGTGAGTGTGGGATCCTGGACTCTGTGCTCCTATTGGGTGAGTGTGAGATCCTGGACTCTGTGCTTCTATTGGGTGAGTGTGGGATCCTGGACTCTGTGCTCCTATTGGGTGAGTGTGTGATCCTGGACTCTGTGCTCCTATTGGGTGAGTGTGTGATCCTGGACTCTGTGCTCCTATTGGGTGAGTGTGTGATCCTGGACTCTGTGCTCCTGAGTGTGAGATCCTGACTCTGTGCTTCTATTGTGAGTGTGGGATCCTGGACTCTGTGCTCCTATTGGGTGAGTGGGATCCTGACTCTGTGCTCCTATTGTGAGTGTGTTCTGGACTCTGTGCTCCTATTGGGTGAGTGTGTATTGACTCTGGCTCCTGAGTGTGAGATCCTGGACTCTGTGCTCCTATTGGGTGAGTGTGTATTGGACTCTGTGCTCCTATTGGGTGTGTGATCCTGGACTCTGTGCTCCTATTGGGTGAGTGTGTATTGACTCTGGCTCCTATTGAGTGTGAGATCCTGGACTCTGTGCTCCTGAGTGTGAGATCCTGGACTCTGTGCTCCTATTGAGTGAGTGTGTGATCCTGGACTCTGTGCTCCTATTGGGTGAGTGTGTGATTCTGGACTCTGTGCTCCTATTGGGTGAGTGTGAGATCCTGGACTCTGTGCTCCTATTGGGTGAGTGTGTGATCCTGGACTCTGTGCTCCTATTGGGTGAGTGTGAGATCCTGGACTCTGTGCTCCTGAGTGTGAGATCCTGGACTCTGTGCTCCTATTGAGTGAGTGTGTGATCCTGGACTCTGGGCTCCTATTGGGTGAGTGTGGGATCCTGGACTCTGTGCTCCTATTGGGTGAGTGTGAGATCCTGGACTCTGTGCTCCTGAGTGTGAGATCCTGGACTCTGTGCTCCTATTGGGTGAGTGTGAGATCCTGGACTCTGTGCTCCTATTGGGTGAGTGTGTGATCCTAAACTCTGTGCTCCTATTGGGTGAGTGTGAGATCCTGGACTCTGTGCTCCTATTGGGTGATTCTGTTCTATTCCTTCATAGTCTATTATATTCTGTTTTATTCTATTCAATAAAGCAGCCTTAGTAGGAATCATCGTCTTATTTTTTACTTTTATCTCTTACTGTTTTTATTGCAATATGTTTCCATTTCGAACTTAAAGTGATACTAAAGGTTTCCTTTAAAAAAAAAAAAAATAACAAACATTTCATACTTCACTGTGCATCTCAAATCGTCTTCTGGGGTCCCTTGGCGGCTCTCGCGGCTCCTCCCCCGCATTAGATAAACCCCTCTGGGAAGCTCTCTCCCGTGGGGGTTACCTCCTAAATCATCCATTGATGCCGAGTGTATGACTCGGCCCCGCCCCTCCGTGACCGAGTCATTGGATTTGATCAACAGAAGCTGGAGCCAATGGCGAGTGAGGGCAAGATGGCCCCCCACCCGTCTCCATAGCATAGCAGGGCGGAAGCGACGTCATAACGTCACTTCTGCCCATGTGTCTATGAGGCCGCGTACACACGATGAGACATGTCCGCTCAAACATGTCCGACGGACCGTTTCCAGCGGGCACATCTGATCGGATTTTGGTCTGCAGGCGTGTACACACCATGAGGACGCGGTGACGTGGCGGTGGCGTTGACGCCGCCACGTCACCACTCCAGGAAGTGAAATACTTCCACGCATGCGCCGAATCCATTCGACGCATGCGCGGAGATTTCTGTCCGCTGGTGAGTGTACTAACCAGCGGACATATCCGATGGGAAAACATGTCCGCTAGGTCGTACACACGATCGGATATGTCCGTCGGACCAGTTTCAGCAGATCGTGTGTACGCGGCCTAAAAGGCACGGGTTTTTTTTCGTTGTAATCTTTTCAAATGACAAAAAAAAAATTATTTTACATTTTTATTGCATTTTAGTGTAAATATGAGGTGTGACGTCTTTTTGCCCCCCCCCCCCCCCAGATCTCATATAAGAGGACCTGTCATCCTTTTTTCTATTACAAGGGATGTTTACATTTCTTATAATAGGAATAAAAGTGATCATTTTGTTTTTAAAACAGTGTAAAAATAAATAAAATCAAGTATAATATATAAGAAAACCCCTAATTTTTTTTTAAAGCGCCCCGTCCACGCATACGTGAGTAGCGCCCGCATATGTAAACGGTGTTCAAACCGCACACGTGAGGTAGCACCGCGATCGCTGGAGCGAGAGCAATAATTCTAGCCCTAGACCTCCTCTGTAACTCAAAAGATGCAAACTAAGGGGCAGATTCACAGAGAATTAGATTCTCGTAGAGTATCAGAAATACACTACGCCGCCGTTTTTTACCTGGCTCTACGTGGAATTCAGGTAGATTTTGTCCAGTAAACGACGGCGGCGTAGTGTATTTCTCCCGTCGCAATCCATCTGCGCGAGTAGGGGGCGTGAAGCATTTAAAATAGGCGCGTTCCCGCGGCGATCGAACTGCGCATGCTCCGTTCGCAAATTTCCCGCCGCGCATTGCGCGAAAACACGTCGTCACGTCGTAGTAGCGTCGTTTACGTACATTCCTATTCCCGAACGAGTAACGTTAAAAAAAAAAAAAAAATTCAAATCGACGCGGGAACGACGCGGGAACGACGGCCGTACTTTACATGGGTTACGCACTGTTAGACCAGCAAAAAGCTCCTCTAACATTACGTAGCCAAAAAATGACGTAGGCGATTGCGAGGGACACTCGTACACCTTCGTGGATCGCCGTAAAAACTAATTTGCATACCCCGACGCATGAAAACGACGCAAACTCTACCCAGCGGCCGCAAAAATATCGCAGCGTAGATCCGAAGACGTAAGCCTCTCGGATCGAAGCCCGAAGCCGCCGTATCATGGTTTGAGGATTCAAACTAGTGATACGGCGCGCGAAATTTGAAATTACTCCTGTCTAACACCAGATTTTTTTTAAACGTCGCCTATATGGAGATTTTTAAGGGTAAAAGTTTGACGCCATTCCACGATCGGAAAGAAATTTTGAAGCGTGACATGTTGGGTATCAATTTACTCGGCGTAACATCGTCTTTCACAATATAAAAAATAAATAAAAATTGGGCTAACTTTACTGTTGTCTTATAATTTTCATACAAAAAAGTGAATTTTTTCCATAAAAAGTTCACTGCGCAAATACGGTGTGACAAAAAGTATTGCAATGACCGCCATTTTATTCTCTCGGGTGTTAGAAAAAAAAACAATATAAAATGTTTGGGGGGTTCATATACCCCCCTCCTGCCCAGGTGAAATGTCAGCTTCCGGCACTGAGTCGCTTTAACTGACAATTGCGCGGTCGTGCGACGCGGCTCCCAAACAAAATTGGCGTCCTTTTTTCCCCACAAATAGAGATTTCTTTTGGTGGTATTTGATCACCTCTGCGGTTTTTATTTTTTGCGCTAAAAAACAAAAAAAAGCGTAAATTTTGAAAAAAAATGTCAATATTTTTTACTTGTTGCTATAATAAATAGCCCAATTTTTTTTTTAAAAAAAACATTTTTATTCCCTCAGTTTAGGCCGATACGAATTCTTCTACATATTTTTGGTTAAAAAATCGCAATAAGCGACTGGTTTGCGCAAAAGTTATAGCGCCTACATAATAGGGGACAGAATTATTTTTATTTTTTTTAACTGCGATTTTTATTGGGACTGCGACATTACGGCGGCCACTTTTGACACATTTTTGGCGCCATTCACATTTATACTGCGATCAGTGCTATAAATATGCACTAATTACTGTATAAATGTGACTGGCAGGGAAGGGGTTAACACTAGGGGCCGAGGAAGGGGTTAAATGTGTGCCCTGCATAGTGTTCTAACTGTGGGGGGGGGGACTGGGGGAGGTGACCGATCTGTGTCCCTATGTAGAAGGGACACAGATCGGTCTCCTCTCTCCCTGACAGGACGTGGATCTGTGTCTCTGTAACCGCCGATCGCGGGCACCCGGCGGACGTCGCGGCCGCCAGGCACGTGCATCGGCACCTCAGTGATGCGACGGGAACGCGTGCGCCGCCGTTGGCGGTGCTCGCACGCCCCCCAGTGGCCGGAGGACCGGAGGCCGTATATAGACGGCCTCCCAGAGATTTGGATCCACCCTGCGGCCGTATAAAGTCTAGTGGCCGTCAGGAAGTGGTTAAATTAATTTTGGAATTTGGATAATTTGTTTCGTTGTCATTTATCTCGGATTTGTTGAAATTTGTTACTTTTGTGATAAGGAAATTTGTGTACATCCAAATCTCTGAATAACATAAATTTGGTATGAATTTTGATTCGTAACGAAACCGACCGCGCATGTCTAGTTAGGAACCCTTAAAATGTTTATTTTTAAAACATTTTTTTATTTGTGTTTTTCCAGAAGACCTCTGGGAGCCCCATATTATTAAAACTGAAGATATTACTGTGGATGCAGAAGGTTCAGCGTGGAAGGTGGAAGAACAGACCCAATGGGACACAGGCTATTCAAGGAGCCGGTTTGATCGGTACAAGAACTTCCACGGTGTGCTGGACAAAGTACACCACAGGTGCTCTGACTGCCGAGAGGTTGTGGGAAGCTGGTCTCTTCTCGTTGACCACAAACGGAGTCACCTGAGAGGAAACCCCAACACAAGCCATAAGCCATTCGATCCAAGGATCCAACAAATAAAACACGACCAGGGGAAGCCCTATAACCTCCGTGGCAGCAAGAAGTGGTCTTCTTCTAATCCATATCCACGTCCAAGGTGGGCTTTGTCAACCGATGAAGAAACATACCCAGAAGGAGTGAATACGATAGCGGGTGGCAAAGCCCTCACAAAATATAAAGAATTGGAAAATGTGGTCGGCACAAAAACCTTTGTTGGCCAGTTGGGAAACATGGCGGAAAATGGAAAACAGTTGTTGAAGTGTTTTAGCTGTCCGAAAATATTCACGGACGTTAACCTTTTCATCCAGCACAAAAGGTCACACAAAGAAAACAAGAGCTTCGCCTGCCCGGACTGCGGGAAAGGTTTCGTCAGGAAGTCCGTCCTGAAACTCCACCGAAGGACTCATACCGGAGAACGCCCCTTTGTCTGTTCCGAATGCGGCAAACGTTTCAGTCAGAGGTTCAACCTCGTGATTCATCAGCGGATTCACTCCGGGGAAAAACCTTATAAATGTCAATCCTGCGATCGGAGTTTTCGCTACAAGCCGGCTCTTATGAGGCACGAGGGCAAATGTGTGAAGCCTAATCACAGAACACGACCTGGAGGAAAGTCTAAGCACTCTCAACAGCCTCCTTCAACTATGGTTCATCCAGAAGATAAGACCTTGGCCGGTACACCACAGTCATCTTCCACCTCATCCAATGCTAAACCCTTTCCAGTATGCCTGACCCTGACCACTGGTGGGCAAGGTATGGACACTTGCGTCTTGCAGAGTTCATCATCTAAACCACCAATATCTTCAACAAGCCCGGTTTCTTCTCAGTTGGTTCCTAGAGATAAGTCCTCTTTCAGACATCTCACCGGTCTTCAGTCTGCAAACAATCAATCCTCATTATCAAACAATTCAATTTGTGAACAATCTGGTACCAAGCCTCGGTCTATGGCATCTTCCTCATCAAGCAGTAAATCTCCATCTTCAGCTGTCAATTCCATCCGTCATAAATCTTTGGCATTTGCACCATCTTACATCCGTTATTCATCTGCTAATAGACACCCATCTTCTTCTTCTCACAAATTAAGTCCTTCAAATGCAGTGGTCATTCAACAGTCTGGTATGAAGCCTAACTCAACGACATCCTCTTCTACTTATCCTTTATTAAAGATGGGGACTCCACCCAACTTGTCCTCAGAGTCGAGTACCCCTTCAGGAGGACAACCTTGTTTGATTTCCTCTTCTACAAACAATCATCAGTCAAGCTTGAAATCTCCTCCGGTCTTGAACTCTCCTTCGGTCTTGAAATCTCCTCCGGTATTGAACTCTCCTTCGGTCTTGAAATCTCCTCCGGGCTCGTTTCCTGCCATGAATCGAGCAATAGGTGGCAAACGTTCATTGCTTTCATTTAGCCAAGGCTTTAAATCTCCCACAGCTTCACTGTCCCCTAAATATCACCCAATGTATTCAAAATATAATTCGATGTCGTCGTCTTCTAATTGTATCACCAGAGGAACGAAGCCTGTTGTGTCTTCACCGTGTTCTATGTCTTGTCAATTGACTAATACCACTCTGTTATCCTCAAGCAAACCCCCTCGATCTGCTTCCTCGTCTAGACCGTCAACCTCAGACTATAAAACCCCTTTTGTGAAAAACTCTTCACCCTCATCCTCCTTCGTCTACCATGAATCCTTTGCTAAACATTCCTTGTATGAGCATCATAGATCTTCCGTGAAATGCTCAACATCTTTTAGCTTGCCAGTGTATTCCAATCATGCTAACTCTCCCTCGTCTTCATGTACAGTTCTGCATCCAAAGTCCGTAACTGCATGTCCTCCCCCAGTGCAGCCCATCCTACATCATTCATCCAGTTCTAAGCCCCATTCTACATCGTCCTTATCTAAAGTTCCTTCACCCCATACCTTGGCAGTAGGTAACGAACCTTCATTTAGGCCACCATTGGTCTTGACTTCCCCCAGTTGTAGTTCATCTGGTAATAAGTCTCCCTCACGGTCATCGTCATTTGTCTGCGATAAATCATTTCCTCATTTTTCAGCCTCCATGCCCAAAAGTTCTTCTTCTGTTCCAACACTACAACAATCAGCGTTGGCCAGCAAGTCTACGGTCAACTCGGCAAAAGGAACGAAACGCCCAGAAATGAAGGAAGGAGGCCAGACAATGCAACCCCTTGAGAACCTGTTTGAATGCGGCCAGTGTGAGAGGTCTTTCACAGACCTAAGCCAGTTTACGGAGCACCAGAAGACCCACTTGGGACCTAAGAACACGTGCCCAGAATGTAACAAGATTTTCCATAGGAGGTCCACGCTCCTTCTCCACAAAAGAACTCACACGGGTGAAAAGCCGTACAGTTGTACCGAATGCGGCAAGAGTTTCAGCCAGCGTTTTAATCTAGTTGTTCATGAACGCATTCACACAGGGGAGCGACCTTACACCTGCAACGACTGCAACAAAGCTTTCCGCTACAGAACGGGTCTTCTCCGTCATCAGACACATGCCCTTTGTGTGAGGAAACGACCTGTTGAAAATTGTCCCGTCACACCACCACCATCCTCTAGAGTAAAGAAATCTATCAGCTTGATAGATACTTGTCAAAGCCTAACAATGTCAAATGTATTATCCTCTTCTGGTTTGTCCAAAGATGAAACTAGGGTAGTACCACCTTCAGAAGATACCCAAGAGGACATTCCTTTGTTGCCACCGACATCCAAAACACAGTCCCTGACTTGTGAGAACACCCCAACAAGGACGTCAATGCTCCGTAACATTACCCAAGATAACATTCCACCAACGCCACCAACACCTACATCCAAACCACAGACCCCAACAAAGACGTCAATGCTCCGTAACATTACCCGAGATAACATTCCACCAACTCCACCAACATCTACATCCAAACCACAGACCCTGACTTTTGAGAACACCCCAACAAAGATGTCAATGATCCGTAATGTTGCCCGAGATAACATTCCACCAACATCTACATCTAAACCACAGACCCCAACAAAGACGTCATTACTCCTTAATGTTGCCCGAGATAATATTCCACCAACACCACCAACATCTACATCCAAACCACAGACCATGACTTGTGAGAACACCCCAACAAAGATGTCAATGCTCCATAATGTTGCCCGAGATAACATTCCACCAACACCACCAACATCTACATCCAAACCACAGACCCTGACTTGTGAGAACACCCCAACAAAGACGTCAATGCTCTGTAATGTTACCCGAGATAACATTCCACCAACTCCACCAATATCTACATCCAAACCACAGACCCTGATTTGTAAAAATACCCCAACAAAGACGTCAATGCTCTGTAATGTTACCCGAGATAACATTCCACCAACTCCACCAACATCTACATCCAAAGCACAGACCCCAACAGAGACGTCAATGCTCCGTAAGGTTACCCAAGATACCATTCCACCAAAACCACCAACATCTACATCCAACCCACCGACCCCAACAAAGACGTCAATGCTCCGTAATGTTGCCCGAGATACCATTCCACCAACACCACCAACATCTACATCGGAATCACAGACCCTGACTTGTGAAAACACCCCAACAAAGACATCATTGCCCCTTCTAAAAGCTCCTATGAAAACAAGATTACCGGTAAATAAAAAAGAAAATGAGGTTTCTCCAGAGCCCTCTCCCCTTCCTCCTCCTCCTCCTTCTCCCTCTCATACTCCATGTTCTCCCCACCCTCTGAATGTTGCACCACCTCACGCACCCCCAGTCCAGAATATTGACCAAAACACCAACAGACCAAAAACCAACGGCAATGATGCAAACGGCTCAGGTTGTAACGAGGCACTTAAACTGGACGAGGAAAGGATGCAGTTTAAGTGCGAACATTGTAAGAGAAGCTTCGATAACGTGGATAAGTTCATGGAGCACCAGATCACACACAGTACGGCGCGGCACGCGTGCTCAGAGTGCGGAAAGGCCTTCAGCAAGACGTCTCAGCTGGTTCTCCACCAGCGCACTCACACGGGCGAGAAGCCTTATTGCTGCCCCAAATGCAGCAAACAGTTCAGCCAGAAGTTCAACCTGGTCGTCCACCAGAGGATTCACTCTGGTGAAAAACCCTACCGATGTTCCGACTGCAGCAAAGAGTTCCGCTACCGCACCAGCCTCATCAAACACCAGAAATACGGCCTGTGTTCCTGATCTCCGAACCCCACACTTCGAACACCATTCTAAAGACTTGCAGGGGGGGGGGAGATATCTCTGTACAGTTCAGATGTCCGCAGATCCTCCTCCAGGCACTCAGGGATAATGACCAAACTCAATGCTAATTGTTGTACTGTAAATGTTGAGGGGCCACTCCACCCAAACATGAGATTTCAGCCGGGCTGAGTCACCTGCTGCTTTCTTTTACCTCCAAAGGTGAGATCTGCCCTCCGGGGTATTCTACAATAAAAAAAACGGGGTATCGGAGGGGCTCTGGGTAATTTTATATGAGGTAGTGAGATGGCAAGTAGGCATGTGCAAAAGTGAAAAATTTGTTTCGTTTCGTTTCGTTTCAATTCGTCATTTAATAAATTTCGTTAAGTTAGGTTCGTTACATGTGTTGAATTCGTTTTCGGAATTCGTTCGTTTTCGACCGAATTTCGAAAAATACGGTCGAAATCGAAAATATTTCGACCGTTTTTCGAATTCGTTCGTTTTCGACCGAATTTCGAAAAAATCGGTCGAAATCGAAAATATTTCAACCAGATTAGAAAACAAATAGTCTCTTTTCCAATAGAATTTTTTTCGAATTAAATTCGAAAATATTTTTTTTTTTTTTTTTCGAATTCCGATCGAATTTAGTCCGCGGGTATTCGATTCGGAATTCGAAAAAAAAAATCGATTTCGACCCCTTTTTTTTTCTCGAAATTCGGTCGAAAATGAACGAATTCGGAAAACGGTCGAAATTTTTCGTTATTATAGCAATTCGGAAATTCGTATGCATCCGAATGTCCGAATAATGGAAAATTCGTCCGAATTTCGATTCGGAACGAAACGAAATGCACATGCCTAATGGCAAGAAACATTTGAAGAGCCCACTGGCTTAGGTTAGGCTTCTCACAACAGGCCAGGCTACCCTACTGTGGAGGCTCCAGAGGGTTACCAGGAAAAGAGATGTATAATGTTTTTTTCCCAAGGGACCTTTTCTACTCCCAAGGGCCACAGTCCAGCCCCCCCCCAAAAAAAATAAGTATGAAGGACAGTAAACTTGTCCTTTGTTTGGAGACCCCTGTCCTAAAATACACCAGATATGCATATTAGACATGTGCACTGCCGAAAAATATGTGCATTTTAGTTACATTTTATTTATTTTTATTTTTTCGGAAATTCAAAAATCCGAATTTTAGAATTTTCTAATTTTGGAATTTTGAATTTTTCGAAATTTTAAATTTTCCCAATTTTCGAATCTCCAAATTTCTAAAATTCAAATTTCTCTGAATTTTTTTAATTTGGAATTTTTTAATTTTTAATTTTCGAAATGTAGAATTTCCAAATCTCCGAAATTAAAATATTCCGAAATTCCAATTTCCGAAATTTCATGTTTTGGAATTTTCGAATTTTCGAAATTTAGAATTTTCCAAATCTCTGAAATTTTAAATATTCAAAAATAACAATTTCCGAAATTTCTAAAATTCCGAATTTCCAAATTTACAAAATTGTATTATTCCGAAATTCCAACTTCCGAATTTTTGAATTTTCTAATCTTCGATTTTCGTATTTTTGAATTTTGAATTTTCAAAATTTTGGAATTTCCTCATTTCTAATTTTTGAATTTCTAAACTTCTGAAATTTAAATATTCCAAAATCTAATTTCCGAAAATGTAGAATTTTGCGAATCGAATTGAAATTGTATTGAAACATTCAGAAATTTTGGAGACCCCTGTTCTCTGCACTCTATTGGAGTCTCACCTACATTATTCATAGAGTATTATACATGAAAAATGTACCAGAGTGGGAGGTCCCTCGAAGAGCTGCAGCAGGTGGGCGGAGCTGGGAATCCAGGTACAAAGATCTTACTGAAGCTTGTAGGTGATTGGGCCCTTGGGAGTGAAATGTCAGTGTTTGGAGGTTGTGGCCCTTTAAAAGGTTTCATTTGTTTTTTGCTGCTTAGTTGGTGAATAATTCCTCCGTTCAGCCCTGACAATAAAAGCTGCATTTATTAGACTCCTCCTCCTCCGCCTCATCACTGCCTCAAAGAAGCACCCCTGTGAAGGACACGCCTGTTCTAGAAAACAATATTCTGCCTAAGACAAAGGGGTGCGGCTTATTTAATGACCACGTTTAGCCCCGCCCCTTGCGTGATCAGGTGTAATGCCTGTACCCCCCTGATGGCGGCCCTGGTAGTCGGCACTGGATGCTGATCCTTCAGGAGCAGTGGAACTGGAGATCGCTGGAACGGAAGAAGTGGGTCAGCGACCCTGGAGCGGGCGATACTGGTATAGCGGCAGCGGAAGCAGGTGAAGCGAGCTGGGTTAGGACACAACAGGCAGTAGCAGGTCAAGCAGGCCGGGTCATAACGGGTAATCAGGTGGCAGGTGTGGAAGGCTGGAGCGTAGTCACAGGTTCAGGCAGAGAGGTCTGGCAACAGGTAATCAATCAGAGCAGGGTCAATAACACTCCAAGGGTCAACAGGTCAGAGAGATTCGGATGGTCAGGGAAGCCGGGTCGGTAACGGTAACAGGTTTCAGATCAGACAGCATTGTGTTGATGCAGCTGGTGGCCTTTTAAAGGGGGAATCGGCGCCAAAACCTGTATTAGCGTGCACGTGCGCGCTCCCAGTACGCGCGCTCCTGCCATGCGTGCCTTTGGCGCACGCATGTGCGCATTAGACAGGCGCTGTTGATTAGGTTGTGTGATGGTATGCGTGCACATGTGCGCATGTCGGGACCGAGGGGCAGGTCCCTGACACTTTGTCAACCTTTACCCCACAGGAACCCTTAAAATATTTTCCAGGTCTTGGTAACCACCTGCTAAAGAATATTCTATGTACAGAGCAAGGCGGGGTCACTAAACTTTAGAAAGTTTTAAGCAGCCTCAGGAGGCTGGGGGGGTCAGAGACTAGAGGTCAGCTGACTGGTGAGGAATGTGAAGTGGGAGGGGTTGCAGGAGACCCCATCTCCTGATTTTGGCATAGGTGTCACTGCTAGGAGACGCCACAAAGCCAGAGACACAGTGAGTAACACTACCTGGGATTATAGTTGGCATTGAAAGTCCCAACTCCCCACCAGCACTGCCACTGATCCCAACTCCCCGCCAGCACTGCCACTGATCCCAACTCTGCGCCAGCACTGCCACTGATCCCAACTCCCCACCAGCACTGCCACTGATCCCAACTCCCCACCAGCACTGCCACTGATCCCAACTCTGCGCCAGCACTGCCACTGATCCCAACTCCCCGCCAGCACTGCCACTGATCCCAACTCTGCGCCAGCACTGCCACTGATCCCAACTCCCCACCAGCACTGCCACTGATCCCAACTCCCCACCAGCACTGCCACTGATCCCAACTCTGCGCCAGCACTGCCACTGATCCCAACTCCCCACCAGCACTGCCACTGATCCCAACTCCCCACCAGCACTGCCACTGATCCCAACTCCCCACCAGCACTGCCACTGATCCCAACTCCCCTACAGCACTGCCACTCATCCCAACTCCCCCAGCACTGCCACTCATCCCAACTCC
Organism: Rana kukunoris; assembly: GCA_029574335.1. Classification (NCBI taxonomy): domain Eukaryota; kingdom Metazoa; phylum Chordata; class Amphibia; order Anura; family Ranidae; genus Rana; species Rana kukunoris. The sequence continues at coordinate 482,876,564 of CM056053.1, forward strand.
CCACCAGCACTGCCACTGATCCCAACTCTGCGCCAGCACTGCCACTGATCCCAACTCCCCTACAGCACTGCCACTCATCCCAACTCCCCACCAGCACTGCCACTCATCCCACCTCACTGCCAGCACTGCCACTGATCCCAACTCCCCTACAGCACTGCCACTCATTCCAACTCCCCCAGCACTGCCACTCATCCCACCTCACTGCCAGCACTGCCACTGATCCCAACTCCCCACCAGCACTGCCACTGATCCCAACTCTGCGCCAGCACTGCCACTGATCCCAACTCCCCGCCAGCACTGCCACTCATCCCATCTCCCCACCAGCACTGCCACTGATCCCAACTCCTCGCCAGCACTGCCACTCATCCCAACTCCCCCAGCACTGCCACTGATCCCAACTCCCCACCAGCACTGCCACTGATCCCAACTCTGCGCCAGCACTGCCACTGATCCCAACTCCCCACCAGCACTGCCACTGATCCCAACTCTGCGCCAGCACTGCCACTGATCCCAACTCCCCTACAGCACTGCCACTCATCCCAACTCCCCCAGCACTGCCACTCATCCCAACTCCTCGCCAGTACTGCCACTCATCCCAACTCCCCCAGCACTGCCACTGATCCAAACTCCCCACCAGCACTGACACTTATCCCAACTCCCCGCCAGCACTGACACTTATCCCACCTCATTGCCAGCACTGCCACTGATCCCAACTCCCCGCCAGCACTGCCACTCATCCCATCTCCCCACCAGCACTGCCACTGATCCCAACTCCCCGCCAGCACTGCCACTGATCCCAACTCCCCGCCAGCACTGACACTTATCCCACCTCACTGCCAGCACTGCCACTGATCCCAACTCCCCGCCAGCACTGCCACTCATCCCATCTCCCCGCCAGCACTGCCACTGATCCCAACTCCCCGCCAGCACTGCCACAGATCCCAACTCCCTGCCAGCACTGCCACTCATCCCAACTTCCCGCCAGCACTGTCACTCATCCCAACTCCCCGCCAGCACTGCCACTCATCCAAACTTTCCGTCAGCACTGTCACTGATCCCAACTCCCCGCCAGCACTGCCACTGATCCCAACTCCCCACCAGCACTGCCACTGATCCCAACTCTCCGCCAGCACTGCTACTAATCCCAACTCCCCGCCAGCCCTACCACTGATCCCAACTCCCCACCAGCACTGCCACTGATCCAAACTCCCCGCCAGCACTGCCACTGATCCAAACTCCCCGCCAGCACTGCCACTGATCCCAACTCCCCGCCAGCACTGCCACTGATCCTAACTCCCCGCCAGCACTGCCACTGATCCCAACTCCTCGCCAGCACTGCCACTAATCCCAACTCCCCGCCAGCACTGCCACTGATCCCAACTCCCCGCCAGCACTGCCACTAATCCCAACTCCCCGCCAGCACTGCCACTGATCCCAACTCCCCGCCAGCACTGACACTCCTCCCAACTCCTCACCAGCACTGCCACTGATCCCAACCCCCCACCAGCACTGCCACTCATCCCAACTCCCCGCCAGCACTGACACTCCTCCCAACTCCCCGCCAGCACTGCCACTGATCCCAACCCCCCACCAGCACTGCCACTCATCCCAACTCCCCGCCAGCACTGCCACTCATCCCAACTCCCCGCCAGCACTGCCACTCATCCCAACTCCCCTCCAGCACTGCCACTCACCCCAACTCCCCGCCAGCACTGCCACTCATCCCAACACCCCACCAGCACTGCCACTCATCCCAACTCCCCTCAGCACTGCCACTGATCCCAACTCCCCGCCAGCACTGCCACTGATCTCAACTCCCCGCCAGCACTGCCACTCATCCCAACTCCCCGCCAGCACTGCCACTCATCCCAACTCCCCTCAGGGTCACAGGCGCCTGGGTGCAGAAATATTTTTGGCGCCACCACATGGGCGTGGTCATTTTTACTAACTCCTCCCCTTTACAAATGTTTCTATGGCAACGACTCAACCACAGAGATGCCCCCCCACAAAGTCTTCATTACCCCGGGATCCTAACATGATCTCTTAACAATAAACAAAATACAGGAAGAGAAGCAGAGTACTTTATTGGGACCTGGAGGGGGGCCTCTCTGATGGACACAGAGGGGGCTTCTGTTAGAAAGCGTGTTAGCTGTTCGGCGCCCGCTCACCTCTGCAGGAGCCTGGGTGCAATGCACCCTGTGCACCCTGCCTAGGATCGGCCCTGCCCGAAGGAGCTGCTGGTTTGATTAGGTCTGGCACGTTACCTCTATTATCCATCGTCTAGGGCAGCCCTCAAAATTTGTGTTCGCCTGCTCGCGAGTGAAAAAATGAGCAGGGCGAGTATGGATAGTGCTGTGCTGTCCCAGAAATGTATAGCCAGTGCCCCCCGCCATGATGCGAGCCTCGCAGTGTGGCAATTTCAATACGAACAGTCAGTCGCCTAGGACCGCCCCTCTCTACCTCCCTCCTGCCGGACATCCCCGCCCCACACAGGCACACATAGTGCACTTCCATAGAAGCGAAAGGTGCCCGGGACCACCCCTCTCCTCCTCCCACCTGCCGGACACTGGTTAAGCTGTTTTGGGCACTGGTCAGGATAAATTGATGGGCACTGGTCATGCTGCATTGATGGGCACAGGTCATGCTGCATTGATGGGCACTGGTCAGGCTGCATTGATGGGCACTGGTCAGGCTGCATTGATGGGCACTGGTCAGGCTGCATTGATGGGAACTGGTCACACATAAAAAGAGGGGTTGCCATCCAAGCCTCTGGGAATCTCTGGGCCCTTTAAAAAAAAAAATTAATATATATATAGAGGGGTTGCCATCCGGGCCCCAGGGGACCTCTAGGCTGTTTAATAAAAATAATAAAATAATAAAATAAAAATTTATTATAAAAAAAAAATTAAAAAGAGGGGTTGCCATCCGGGCCCCTGGGCACCCCTGGGCCCTTTAATAAATAAATAAATAAATAAATAATATGTGTATATATATAAAATATATATAAAAGGGGGGTTGCCACCTGGGCCCCTGGGGACCCCTGGGCTGTTTAATAAAAATAATAAAATAAAATATATATATATATATATATTAAAAAAAATATATTATAAAAAAAAAAAAAGAAAGGGAGGTTACCATCCGTGGCCCTGGGCCCTTTAATAATAAAAAAAAGAGAAATAAAAAAAAAAAATGTATAAAAAAAAGGGGGGTTGCCCTGTGGATCTCTGGGCCCTTTAATAAAAACAAATATATATATGTGTATATATGTATATATATATATATATATATATATATATATATAAAAGGGGGGTTGCCATTCGGGGCCCTGGGAACCTTTGGGCCCTTTAATAAAAGGAAAAAAGGAAAAAAGAGAAATAAAAAAATATATATATATAAATAAGGGGGGAGGGGTTGCCATCCCGGCCCCTAGAGCTCTCTGGGCCCTTTAATAAAAGGAAAAAAGAAAAAAAAAAGGAAAAAAAAATATATATATAAATTACATTTAAAAAAAAGGGGGGGGGGGGTTGCCATCCGGGCCCCTGGGGACCTCTGGGCCCTTTAATAAAAACAAAGAAATTAAATAAAAAACAATATATATATATATATAATTGAAAAAAATAAAATAAAGGGGGGGGGGGCTCTGGGGACCTCCTGGCCCCTTACAAAAAAAAAGGGGGTTGCAATCCGGGTCCCTGGGGACCTCCGGGCCCCTTACAGGTGTACTGCCTGTACCCCCCTGATGGCGGCCATGTCTCCGAATCTTATCGGGGGATCCGTGGCTTTGGTTCTGACTACTTTTTGGAGAATGCTGTTGGGCAGGGAGGGGAGTCTTATTCCCCCCCCCCCCTCCCAACATCCCCCCTTCACTTTGTTCTGTCCTCCTTTCTTCCATCATTTTTCTCACATTCTTTTTCTTTTTCACTTTCCCTCCATAATAATCACAAATTATTGCTTTCTAGATTACGGTGATCTTTGTTGCTGTTTTACTACAAAAATGTTTCTATGATAATCTGTCCTGACACGGCAATCTCATGGCTATTTTAGGATCTGATGATGGAATTTCACTTCTCTATTTTTATTACATTTTTTTTGATGATTCATCTGGAAACAGCAAAATATAGAACCAGCTTGTATTGTTATAGGGCAGGGGTGTCCAAACTTTTTCAAAGTGGGCCAAATTTGATGAAGTGAACATGCATAAATAAAGAACTGTAAAGCATATTAAGGATCAGTGCCCATCTGCAGCCTCACCATTGCCAGGAATGCAGCCTCACCATTGCCAAGAATGCGCGCCCCACCATTGCCAGGAATGCAGCACCCACCATTGCCAGGAATGCAGCCTCACCATTGCCAAGAATGCGCGCCCCACCATTGCCAGGAATGCAGCACCCACCATTGCCAGGAATGCAGCACCCACCATTGCCAGGAATGCAGCCTCACCATTGCCAGGAATGCGCGCCTCACCATTGCTCTCAATGCAGCCTGATTGATGCCCATCCATCTGCAGACTTGAAGGGCACAGGGAGTGGGGGAGCAGGACGAGCGCCAAAGATTACCTACAGGAGAATCTCCTGTTTACACGGCGGCCTCTTTAATAGAAAGACGGGACTTCCTATTGCAAAGGCCGCCATGTAAACAGGAAATTCTCCTCCTGTGTGTACGGCACTCGTCCCGCCTCCTCCATGTGCTCTTCCAGGCAGCCAGCATATATATCTTTTGTGGCCCCGGAGCTGGGAGATCATCGGGGGCCACAAAAGATATACATGTCCAAATAACCAGATGGTGCGTTCAAAACCGGAACGTGGGCCGCGATTGCAGAAGCCTCTTATGAGACTTTCCAATATAGAGGTTAGGAGACTCCTCATAGTAGACGTCCTTATATAGAGGCTTGGAGAAGCCCTTTAGGAGACCTCCCAATGTAGAGGTTTGGAGAAACTTCCTAGTAGACAACCCCTATATAGAGTCTAGGAGAAGCTTCATAGGAGACGTCCCCATATAGAGACTAGGAGAAGCTTCATAGGAGACCTCCCAATATAGTTAGGAGATGCCCTCATATAGAGGCTCGAGAATGCCCCCTAGGAGACCTCCCAATATAAAGGCTAGGAGAAATCCCCTATGAGACCTTCCAATATAGAGGTTATGAGACGCCCCCATGTAAAGGCTTGGAGAAACCTCCTAGAAGACCTTCCAATATAGAGCTTAGGAGACTCCTCATAGTAGACGTCCTTATATAGAGGCTTGGAGAAGCCCTTTAGGACACCTCCCAATGTAGAGTTTTGGAGGAACTTCCTAGTAGACAACCTCTATATAGAGTCTAGGAGAATCTTCATAGGAGACGTCCCCATTCAGAGACAAATAAAAGCCTCCTAGGAGACCTCCCAATATAAAGGCTAGGAGAAGGCCCCAGGAGACGTTCCCATATAGAGATTAAGAGAAGCCTCCTATAAGACCTTCCAATATAGAGGTTAGGAGACTCCTCATAGTAGACGTCCTTATATAGAGGCTTGGAGAAGCCCTTTAGGAGACCTCCCAATGTAGAGGTTTGGAGAAACTTCCTAGTAGACAACCCCTATATAGAGTCTAGGAGAAGCTTCATAGGAGACGTCCCCATATAGTTAGGAGATGCCCTCATATAGAGGCTCGAGAATGCCCCCTAGGAGACCTCCCAGTATAAAGGCTAGGAGAAATCCTCTAGGAGGCCTCCCAATGTAGAGGGTAAGGGAAGCCCCCTAGGAGACCTCCCTATATAAAAGCTAGGAGAAGCCTCTAGGAGGCCTCCCAATGTAGAGGGTAAGGGAAGCCCCCTAGGAGACCTCCCTATATAAAAGCTAGGAGAAGCCTCCTAGGCGAACTCCTCATATAGTGTCTAGGAGAAACCCACTAGGAGGTCTCCCAATATAGAGGGTAGGAGAAGCCTCCTAGGAGACCTCCTCATATAGAGGCCTGGAGAAAGAGGAGTCTGCACCAGGAATGCCAATTCACTGTAGGATGCTTGCACATTGCACTGGTACAGCCCACCCACATCCAACCATTTCTGAGCCTTTCTCGATTTACAATTAAGGGGACATTTAGTGGCCTAAGAGGGAATTACAGCGGTCCAACTCTGCGCTCTGCCCAATGATGCGCATCAGATTCCCTGTAAATTGCAGCAAGTTTGGAATTTCTTGTTGATTTGTCCGATTTACATGTTCTTTTTATGTGTTGTATTATTGAGCTACTTAGTTATCTTTGTTCCGTAGTATGCCGACATCCAGCTGCGGTTTGCGGCCATTACAAATTGTTTACTATGTTATTTGCTTTCTCCTTCAGTTCTCCCCTCCTGTTTAGTGCTAGTTAGTTTGCCCCCCCCCCTCTGTCATGTCTCAGCCCCCCATCACGTCTCAGCCCCCCTCCATCACGTCTCAGCTCCTCCCCTCCATCACGTCTCAGCCCCCCCTCCATAACGTCTCAGCTTCTCCCCTCCATCACATCTCAGCCCCCCCTCCATCACGTCTCAGCTCCTCCCCTCCATCACGTCTCATCCGCCCCTCCATCATGTCTCAGCTCCCCCCTCCATCATGTCTCAGCTCCCCCCATCCATCACGTCTCAGCTCCCCCCTCCATCATGTCTCATCTCCCCCCTCCATCATGTCTCAGGACACCCCCTCCAATGACATCTCAGCTCCCCCCACCCTCCTTCATGTCTCAGCTCCCCCCTCCATCATGTCTCAGCTCCCACCCATCCTCCATCATGCCTCAGCTGCCCCCTCGATCATGTCTCACCCCCCCTCCATCATATCTTAGCTCCTCCCCTCCATCACATCTCAGCTCCCCCCCTCCATCACATCTCAGATCCCCCCTCCATCACATCTCAGATCCCCCCTCCATCATGTCTCATCTCCCCCCTCCATCACGTCTCAGCTCCCCCCTGCCCTCCATCATGTCTCAACTCCCCCCTCCATCATGTCTCAGCTCCCCCCCGTCCTCCATCATGTCTCAGCTCCCCCCATTACATCTCAGCTCCCCCCCTCCATCATGCCTCAGCTGCCCCCTCAATCATGTCTCACCCCCCCTCCATCATGTCTCAGCTCCCCCCATCACATCTCAGCTCCCTCCATCACATCTCAACCCCCCCCCCCTCTATCACATCTCAGCTCCCCCCTCCATCATGCCTCAGCTGCCCCCCTCAATCATGTCTCAGCCCCCCTCCATCATGTCTCATTTCCCCCCTCCAGCATGTCTCAGCTCCCCCCTCCATCATGTCTCATTTCCCCCCTCATCATGTTTCAGCTCCCCCCCATCATGTTTCAGCTACCCCTCCATCATGTCTCAGTACCCCCCCTCCATCATGTCTCAGTGCCCCCCCTCCATCATGTCTCAGTGCCTCCCCCCCTCCATCACTTCTCGGCTCCCTCCCGCCTCCATTTATGTTTTGCACAATTTTTTTTTTTATTATTTTACATTTCCATTTTCTTGGGAATTATTCTTCAGAAGTATTTCTGAATCAGAAGCCAAGAAGAGGATGTGGATTTCCAGGGAAATAAAACAAGAATCAACAGAAAACAATGACATGTTCAGATTAATAATCACCCCCCCCCCCCCAACATTGTCCTTATCTGTCCCCTGTTCAGGGTCTATTTCTAATTGCTTATTGATTATTGGCAGCCCCTTCCTCACACACCAGCACTATTATATCCAGCTGTGATATCTGTGATTTGGGGGGGTGGGCTGTGATGTGAAGGAGAATGTGATATAAGGGGGGGGGGGGCTGTGATGTGAAGGAGAATGTTATATAAGGGGGGGGGGCTGTCATGTGAAGGAGAATGTTATGTAAGGAGGGAGGGCTGTGATATGGGGGGGGGGTAGCTGTGATGTGAAGAGTGACTGTTATGTAAGAGGGGTGGGGGGCTGTGAAAAAAGTGGGGACTGAGGATACTGATGTAAAAGGGAGGGGGGGTTATGATGTAAATAGGGGGAATGAGGACTGATGTAAAGGGAGGGGGGCTGTGATGTAAGGGGGGGGCTGTGATGTACGGAGGGTATTGTAATGTAAGGGGGGCTGTGATGTGAAGGGTAATATGATGTAAGAAGGGAGGGCTGTAATGTACAGACGGCTGTGATGTGAAGGGGGGATGTGATGTAAGGGGGGCTGTGATGTGAAGGGGAATGTGATGTAAGGGGGGCTGTGATTTGAAGGGGAATGTGATGTAAGGGGGGCTGTGATGTGAAGGGGAATGTGATGAAAGAAGGAAGGGCTGTGATATGGGGGGGGGGGGTAGCTGTGATGTAAGGGGGTGGGGGGCTCTGAAATAAGTGGGGACTGAGGATACTGATGTAAAAGGGGGATTGTAATGTAAGGGGGCTGTGATGTACTAGAGGCTGTGATGTATGGGGGGGGGGGGGCTGTGATATGAAGGGGAATATGATGTAAGAAGGGGGGGCTGTGACGTTAGGGGGCTGTGATGTGAAGAAGAATATGATGTAAGAAGGGAGGGCTGTGATGTACGGGGGTGGGGCTGTGATGTATGGGGGGTCGTAATGTAAGGGGGGCTGTGATGTGAAGGGTAATATGATGTAAGAAGGGAGGGCTGTGATGTACAGGGGGGGGGGGCTGTGATGCAGGGGGGGTTGTAATGTAAGGGGGATGTGATGTGAAGGGGAATATGATGTAAGAAGGGGGGCTGTGATGTGAAGAAGAATGTGATGTAAGAAGGGAGGGCTGTGATGTACGGGGGGTGGGGCTGTGATGTACGGGGGGTTGTAATGTAAGGGGGGCTGTGATGTGAAGGGGAATATGATGTAAGAAGGGGGGCTGTGATGTGAAGAAGAATGTGATGTAAGAAGGGAGGGCTGTGATGTACGGGGGGTGGGGCTGTGATGTACGGGGGGTTGTAATGTAAGGGGGGCTGTGATGTGAAGGGGAATATGATGTAAGAAGGGGGGCTGTGATGTGAAGAAGAATATGATGTAAGAAGGGAGGGCTGTGATGTGAAGGGTGACGGTGATGTGATGTAAGGGGGGGCTGTGATGTGAAGGGGAATGAGATGTAAGAAAGGAGGGCTGTGATATGGGGGGGTACCTGTGATGTGAAGGGTGACTGTGATGTAAGGGGGTGGGGGGCTTTGAAATAAGTGGAGACTGAGGATACTGTTGTAAAAGGGAGGGGGGTTGTGATGTAAAGGGGGGGCTGTGATGTAAGGGGGGTATCTGTAATGAAAATATGGGGAATGAGGACTGATGTAAAAGGGAGGGGGGCTGTGATGAAAGGGGGGGGGGGCTATGATGTGAAGGGTTACTGTGATGTAAGGGTATGCTGTGATGTGAAAAATAATGTGATGTAAGAAGGGAGGGCAGTGGTGTAAGGGAGGGGGGGGGGGGGTGATGTGAAGGGTCACTGTGATGTAAGGGGCCATGGGACTATGACATAAGTGGGGACAGAGGACACTGATGTAAAAGGGATAGGGACACTGATGTAAAAGGGAGCGGGGCTGTGATGTGAGGGGGGACTGTGATCTGAAGATTGAAAATAGGAATTGGGATTCTCCATAACTTGTACACCTTGATGAGAGAACACCGTCTAGTAGGGTGAACGTCCTCAGTATAGGCCTCTGTGACAGACCCAAACAGGACAGGGGATTTTGGAGGGGGGGGGGGGAGGGGACCAGCCTCCTACCCACTGATTATGGCCCATGGAGAGAGCAGATCATTCTATAATGATGAACACGAAAGCGAGCCTTCCATCACTTCTTCACATAAGGACAATAACACTTCCCTTCCGGAGTGGATGGAAAGGTGTAATATTTTGTTGTAGTTTTGTTTACAAACTTTTATTAACCACTTCCCGCCCGGTCTATGACAAATATACGTCAGGGAAGTGGTTACAGATTTGTGACTGGCCGTTTAGGAACGGCTTTTACAAGATTGCCCAGCGCGTGTCCGCAGGTGCGCGCAGCGCGGCGATCGAGGACGGCGTGTGTCCCTCGAACACAGCGCTTCCCCGATCACGGTAAACAGCCAATTTCATTGGCTGTTTACCACGTGATCGGCTGTGTCAAAGACACAGCTGATCACATTTCAAAACAAATTCGGCGGCGCGCTCCGTGCGCGCCGCCAGAGGCTTGCAGAGCGGGGATCGTTGCAGGCGCGTGTCCCTTGGACACAGCGCTTCCCCGATCAGGGTAAACAGCCAATGAAATTGGCTGTTTACCACGTGACCGGCTGTGTCCAATCACAGCCGGTCACAAGTGTAAACAAAGCAGGCAGTTACTATCTGATCCCTGCTCTCTCCTCACACACCGATTTGTGAGGAGAGAGCAGGGATCAGTAAGTGAGATCAGTGTAGTTTGTCTGCAGTAGTTTGTCTGCATATATACTGTATACAACACAGCCACCCTACCCCCCCCCCACCAATAAAGAGGACCTGTCACACAGCCCTATAAATCAGCCCATCTGTAAATCAGCCCATCTGTAAATCAGCCCATCTGTAAATCATCTGTAACACCGCCACCCGTACCGCCATCGGTACCGCCGCTACCCGTACCACCATCGGTACCACTGCCACCCGTACCGCCACCACCCATACCACCATCAGTACCGCCACCACCTGTACCACCATCGGTACCGCTGCCACCCGTACCGTCATCGGTACCGCCGCCACCCGTACCGCCATCACCACCCATACCGCAATCGGTACCACCACCACCTGTACCGCTATTGGTACCGCTGCCACCCGTACCGTCATCGGTACCGCCGCCACCCGTACCGCCACCACCACCCATACCGCAATCGGTACCACCACCACCTGTACCGCCATCACCCTTACCGTCATCGCTACTACCACCACCCTTACCGCCATCGGTACCACCATCACCCGTACCGCCATCGGTACCACCACCACCCGTACCGCCACCGGTACCACCACCACCTGTACCGCCACCGGTACCACCACCACAGGTACCACCACACATTCCTGCCACTAATACCTCCATCAGTACCGCCACACAGGCTACTAGTACTGCCATCAGTACCACTGCCATCGGTACCACCACCCATACCGCCATCGGTATCACCATCCATACCGCCATCGGTACTACCACCACCGTACCACCACCGCCATCGGTACCACCACCACCACACATTCCTGACACCAATACCTTCATCGGTACCACCACATCGGCCGCCACCACCACCACCAGCAGTACTATTACGCAGGCCCACCAATAAGTACTGACATACTGCCATAATGTCCCAAAAGCTTTTCACACTCGAGGAGGCATATGTCATTATGTCCACCATGTCCGATGATGAGCACAGCGAGGAGCCCCCATTATCCGATTCTGATTCGGAATATGAGCCAGTGGAGGATAGTGGCTCAGAGTCCGAGTCCCCGGAGGAAACCGTCCCTCCCAAAAGAATGCGATTGGGACCAAGATCAGGACCAAGATCAGGAGATCTGCCCAGCACCAGCAGCGCCATACGCCAGGAAGAGGAGCCCAGTACTAGTAATGGAAATCCACGCCCAACCCGAAGAATCCTGCCCCAGTCCTACCTTCCCGATGCCCTGGCAAACCCCTTATGGTTGCCTGCTAACTCAGGATCCGCTATCATCCCCCCTTTTACCGCACAGCCAGGTGTGCAGCCCGACACTACAAATTTTTCTCAATTTGATTATTTTTGTTTATTTTTCCCAGAAGATTTTATGCAGAATATAGTGGATCAAACCAATCTATATGCATCCCAATATATTGCCGCCAACCCCAATTCTTCCTACGCCCGCATGTTCCACTGGCGGCGTCTAACATTGGAAGAATTTAAAAAAATTTTGGGTCTTATGTTCAATATGGGGATTACAAAGAAGAACGAAGTCCATTCATATTGGTCTACACGCCCCATCCAACACATGCCTATATTTTCCTCTGTCATGTCTAGGACAAGATACGACATGATAATGCGTTTTATCCACTTTAATGACAATTCACAGTGCCCTCCCCAAAATCATCCCCACTATGACAAATTATACAAAATACGCCCCCTAATCGATGCCTTTTCCCAGCGATTTGCAGAAGTTTTCATCCCAGACCAAAACATTTGTGTTGACGAGTCCCTTATACATTTCACTGGCCGACTGCACTTCAAGCAGTACATCCCAAACAAGAGAGCCAGGTATGGGTTAAAATTAAATAAATTATGCGATCGAGCCACTGGATATGTGTTCACATTCAGGATCTATGAAGGCAAAGACTCCCAGCTCCAGCCCCGTGATTGCCCAACATATCTTGGAACCAGTGGAAAAATTGTCTGGGAGTTGGCATACCCCCTGTTCGGAAAAGGCTACCATTTATATGTTGATAATTATTATACCAGCCTGCCCCTTTTTCGTCAACTTTACAGCAAGCAAACCCTGGCCTGCGGTACCTTCAAAAAAAACCGGAAGGGATTCCCACAAAATTTGTTGACCAAAAACTTGAAATCTGGAAAGTCGTCATTCATGAGGAACGAGGAGGTGTTGGCCATGAAGTGGAGGGACAAGAAAGATGTCCACATCCTCTCTACCATCCACAATGACACCATGGTGGAGATCCAAAAAAGAGGCAGACATATTGCCAAGCCTGAATGTGTTAACGATTACAATTTGTACATGGGGGGGGTGGATTTAAATGACCAAATGCTACAGCCCTACTTATCAACAAGAAAGTCCTATTTTTGGCACAAGAAGGTTGCGTTTCATCTGTTTCACATGGCCCTTTTTAATTCGTTTGTATGCTACCAAAAAGACAATCCGCCAACTGAAAACCCACAAATCTCCTACCTCAAGTATATCGAAGATATCATTGAAGCCCTCATTTATCAACAAGATCCCATCCCAGGAAGCATTCGCTCTGATTGTGTGAGTCGTCTTCACGAGCGACACTTTCCCTTTAGCATCCCCCCCTCAGAATCTGGAAAAAGACGCCAAAAAAAATGCCGTGTATGCAGCAAAGCAGGAGTAAGAAGAGACACCACCTGTTACTGTCCCGATTGTCCCTCCCAACCTGGCCTGTGCATGGGACAGTGCTTCAAAAAGTATCATACATCCATCCAATATTAGTTCCCCTTGTTAACAGACTGCCATTTCCCCATTTGCCTGCTACCATGTTAATTAACTAACCCTGGCCTGTTTACCGACGATGTCTTTGCTTGCCGATTCAAACTACGTTTCTGACCTCCATGTGCACCGACCTCAGCAGAGGCGTTGTTAGGTCTGGGCTGGGGAGGCTGGAGCCCCGAATGGGTCGATGAAAAGCCCCGAGTCTCTGCCATCGAGCATTTAATAAATAGCCCCGAGCCTTGCCAGTACAAGGGGTGGGCGGAACCATTTACTGGGGGAAGAGGGAGCGCAGTCAGTGGTGTACTAACTGGGAGGCAGCTCCCCCATCCTCCCCTGTATGAAAAGAAGTGAGAGCGGGCGGGCTCGGTAGTGCCAGCAGCAATGTGAGATCGTAATGCTGACAGTGCAGGGAGAGCGATGCTGTGCATCCTAACAGCCCAGAGTACAACCCCCCCCCCCCCCCTTCCACAGACATGGAAGAGGATACATTGGCTCTGCCTCCTCCCTCCCCTCCCCTCTGTTCCTGTGTTTATCAGCACATGTGCTGTGTCTGAAAGGAATTTGTGGGTGGGAACATTTAAACAAGTAGCCGACAGGACAGATACCGAAGCCACTGAACTAGTGTGTGTGAGCATCTGGGAACATCAAAGTAAGTTATCAGCAGCACTGTCATTGTGTCCAGACTTTGCACTCTCTCTCTCCCAAATCTCCATCACTCCCCCCCTCGTTTCTCTGTTATCCTCCAGCAGAGTATTCCATTAACCCTATCCAAAGAGTTTTGTTTTAACCAGCCCATGCTTATAGTTGGCCCCATCATGTTCCTTTAGCCAGGGTTTACACTAGTGTGATTATTGACTTTGCATGTGATTCGCACCGCATTGCTGTGCAGATCACAAGCGATGTCTGTGCGATGCAAATTCAGCCATACAAACTGTATGGCTGAAATCGCATTTGCACCAAAACAGTGCAGGACCCTTTTTTTTGGTCCGCACTGGAATCGGATCACATGGGTGTTGGCACCTATGCAATATGATTCCAGCAACATTTCACAGTTCTCACTGCAATCTGCAAACCGATTTGGGGGTGTCATTAATTTTTACAATGACACCCGTAACAGTTTGCAAAGGGCAGCGTGAACCGCCGAAAAGCGACAAGCAATGCAGGAATCCGCACTAGAATTGCGCCGATTCCTGCATCGCATATATGCGAACTAGAACAAGTGGGATCACACTGATGCACTGCAGTTCAGTTGCAGTGCTGGGGTATATGCAGTTTTCCTGCTTGTACCTCAATTTTTCACTACAGTCCCACAGACTTCTATTAGGTTACAAATTTTTGCAACATTTTCTGAAAGCTCACCAAATGTCCACGTTACTGCATCTTTGCTGAGCTTTCAGAAAACACAGTAAAATTACACAAGCTAATAGAAGTCTGAGGGGCTGCAGCTAAAAATGGGGATAAAATGCTGAAAAATTTCTTATACCTCAGCACTGTAACAAACTCCAGGACACCAGGGTGAACCAAAGGCTTCAGAGTGCTGTGCAATGTAAAGGAGTCCAGAGGGTTTTGTAATGTAATGGAGTCCAGGAGGTGCAGGGTGCTGTAGGTATTGGTAATATGCAGCAGTAAGGGTGTTAATGCACTGTCACTGATGCATTATTATAGAGCCCATAGTCTGTAGGCGCTGCATCTTTTCACAATCGTGGGGGGGGGCGCAGTTTTTCATCTTCGCCCTGGGCACTGGATGGCCCCGAGTGTTTCCGAGTGTGACGTCCATCATAGGCACCGCAAGCTTAAAAGGTGGGAATTACAATACCGCCCGGCACACCATGCGACATCCGGCTTAGTTCGGAGGCTCTCCATGGCTCCCGAGCCTCCTCTCCTCTGGCTGACTGAACCTCCTCTCCTCTGGCACCACGGCTGCCCGCCACGCTACATCCCCACTCCATGCTCAGTGGCTCTCCTCTCCTCATTGGCTCCATCATGGGCACATTGGGCGTGCCGGCGCCACACACCACGGCTGAGGTAGGTGACGTCAGTGATTCTGTATGTATGCAAGTCAGGTCAGTGTATGCAATGCAGGTCAGTGTAGTCAGGTCAGTGATTGTGTATGTAGGTCAGGTCAGTGTAGTGTATGCAATGCAGGTCAGTGTAGTGTATGCAATGCAGGTCAAGTCAGTTTAGTGTATGCAATGCAGGTCAGTGTAGTGTATGCGGGTCAGTGTAGTCAGCACAGTGTTGGAGTATGCAGGTTATGTCGGTGTGTACTAACACATACACTCACGCAGGTCTGGGTATGTGTCAGGTAGGTCACCCTGCGCCACTCCACCAGCCACGCCTGCAACCCCCCCCCCCCCGCACGCGCGGTACCGGATTGGCTTCGGGCTGAAGCCCCTGGTCTTTTTGCAACCTAGCAACGCCCCTGGACCTCAGCCTGTTTACCGACAATGTCTTTGCTTGCTGATTCAAACTACGTTTCTGACCTCCATGTGTACCAACCTCAGCCTGTTTACCAACGATGCCTCTGCCTGCCGATTTAAACCACATTTCTGACTTCCATGTGCACCGACCTTGGCCTGTTAATCTACCATGTTTTTGCCTCCCACTTGGACTGATCTTTTGGCCATTTACTTTTAGTACACAGGGGTCTCACATATGTGAGGGGCTTCAGAAAAGCGTTCTGTGTAGAGAAAACCAGTTTTTCGTTTTCTGTTCTCCCAGAACAGGGTCTGGTTGCCCAGAGGCTTCAAAGCGATTTGGGTGGGAGAAGCCTCTACCCCTGTCCCCCTGGCCCTAAGCTTAATGGTCCTTCCTGCTGCTTGGACCAATACTTTGGCTGTGTTGATCATATATCTGCCTGCTACCTCTACTGACTTTTCACAATATTTCTGCTAAGACACCTCTGCCTGCTACCTGGACCTGTGCTTTGGCTGTACTCTGGCTGTGCTGACAGTATCTCTGCCTGTACGAACTATGGACAGTATTCCTGCCTGCTGCCTGAATGATTGCTTTTGTTGTCGCTGACCTCATCCCTGCCTGCTGCCTGGACCAATGCTCTCCTCTGTGGACCACTGCACTACTAAAACAAACAGGTAATCTTTTGTTATTTGGTATGTGTATGCTATGTGTTAGATATATGAAGGGCCTTCAAAAATGTGATCGGTTTTAGAAAATGATATGTGCAATTTATGCTTGAAGAACGCCTGAAAGTGCTACTTCAATGTTAGGCCTCTGTATGTGGCCAGGCAGTGTAAAAGTCCCACACATTTGGTATCGCCATACTCAGGAGAAATAGCGGAATGCATTTTGGGGTGTCATGTTTGCTATGTATATGCTATGTGTTAGAAATATCTTATAAATGGACAACTTTGTGTAAAAAAAAAGCATTTTCATTTTTTTTCCACATTTTCCAAAACCTTCTGGAAAAAAATGAACCATTCAAAAGACTCATAATGCTTCATAGGGCCAGATTCACGAACATTTGCGCTGGAGTATTTGGATATGCGCCGCGTAACTGTGATGATGCGCCGTCGTTTCTATGTGCCCGTACCCACCAAACTAGATGCGCCCAATAACGGGACATTTGCGACCGGCGGAAAGTTCCGACGCCAGAGTATCGTCAGCGCTTATTTTCGCTTGGCGCATCAGTCGCGCCCATTGATTTCCCCTGCAAATATGCAAATGAGGGAGATTTCCCAATTCGCGAACGGATTAGCACCATACGCTGGCTACATGCGCCGCGCGTATCTGGTCCGTCCGGCGCAAAGTTATTTCTACAAAAGGCTGCTTTATCTTTACTCCAGACGGTCTCAGGTCAGCAGGAGAGCAGCTACAGCAGCAGCGTTACCGACGAAACTAGCAAGCTGAACAACAACACTAGCAAGGACAACACCTCTGTGTGCCAACATGCCAGGGGCACTCGTGGTCCTAAGACTAGTACTGGGTCCCTCACTACGGAGGAGGCGGGCACGTGAGAGGATATACCGCACTCGTATGAACCTCTTTGGCATGGGGGATGAGGAGGTGTATCGCCTCTTCAGATTCAGCCCTGATGCAATACTTGAACTAACCACAACCCTGCAGGATGACATCACCAGCAAGACACACCGCTCACAAGCAGTGCAGCCACTGGTGAAGGTACTGGCAACACTTCATTTCCTTGCAAGTGGATCATTCCAGCGTACAAGTGGAGTGGTGGCTGGGATGTCACAATCCTCCATAAGCAGATGTGTGCACCAGGTTGTCCCTGCAATCCTCAGACGCATGTCCAACCAGTTCATCAGACCCACCACTGAGGAGCTGCGGCTGAAGGCAATGACAGATTTCTACAACATTGCCAGATTCCCACGCACCATCGGGGCCATTGATTGCACACATGTGGCCCTACAGCCCCCCAGTGCCACAGAGCACATATACCGCAATCGGAAGCATTGGCATTCCATCAACGTACAGGTGATAGCCGATGCCCAACGCCTCATATGGCACGTGCGTGCCAAACACCCCGGGTCCAGCCATGACAGCTTCATATACCGTCAGAGCCCCATCCCAGCAGAATTCGAGCAGAACATGTATGGGGACAGCTGGCTGGTTGGTGAGTGACAAGGGAGTCAGGCATGACTATCCCCTCCCGTGATGCACAACAGAAGTCGCACATGCATGACTAACATTCTCCTGTCTTTTACCTTACAGGTGACTCTGCATATGCACTGGGACCCCATCTAATGACTCCTTTCCGGAACCCCCAAACCAGAGGAAAGAGAAAATACAATGAAGCACACATCAAAACCCGTGCAGTGGTGGAGCAAACATTTGGGCTCCTGAAGTCCCGTTTCCGATGCCTGGATAAGTCTGGGGGGACCCTATTGTATTCCCCTACCTTTGTGTGTCAGATCATCGCTGCATGTTGTATTCTGCACAACTTTGCTATGAGAAAAGGCCTGCAGATTGACATACGTGATGACCTGACCCCCGACCCACACAGTCCCCACCTGCCAGAGGACACCCAGTCTGCTGATGGAAGAGCAGTCAGGAGGGTCCTCGCCGTAGGCATCTTTGGACACTAAACCAAAACATTACTAACACAGACAATGCACGCGTGTACACCACTGATGTCCCTAGATCACACACACCACATGCACATCGCATTGGATTAGCCCAAGTCCAGCATGTAGGAGTTGGGAGCAGTAACGCCAGCGTCAAGGCCCCAATGATGTCACTGTCCATTCACACACCTTTCACACGTCATTCATTCAGCCGTGGGGTTAACTTCACCACCACGGCCGAGGGTGACACCCCTTACTTTCAGGAGTGCCACCCTCTCACATTCACACACCATTCACACTGCAACGTGTGCAGTATCAAAAATAAAAAAAATATCTCATAACCTGAGAACCCAAAAAATAAACAAAAACTCATGTCTTGAGTATAAACAATAATAATAAAAAATAAAAATAAACTCATGTCTTGAGTATAAACAAAAAGATATAACAACCAAAACAAAAAAAAAACCCTCATCTGGGATGACGGGGGCTCCTCCTTGGGGGCACTCTCGGGCTCCTCATCTGCCTGGAGGGAGTGGGTGGTGGTGGGGGTGGGGGGGCATCAGGAGGAGGCTGATCCCCGGGTGGGCCACTCCTGGGAGCTGTTGGCTGCATGCCCTCCAATGCCACAGCGATACGGCTCAGATACAGATTTGTTTGGGCCTGCATCCTCAGCTGGCGGGTGATCTGATGCCGCTGGTCACGTTGCCGCTGCCTCCCCTCTTCCCGAATGGCAGCAGTGTTGTCTCGAACAGCTGCTGTCAAGTGCCGGATATCAGCCTGCACCTCCCCCAGGCTGGTCACAACGCCCTGCACGCGACTGGGCAGCTGTGACATAGAGCCCAGGCTGTCTGCGACCCTGTCTAGGTGGCCAGCCATCTCCTACATTTGCTGGGTCTGTTTCGCGTGGTCCAAAAGCACCTGGTCTTCGACCAAATCACACACCCCCCTGGTCTTCCGGGTGGCCTTCCTGGGGGCAGAGGAAGGTTGTCCCCGTGGGGATGGAGTCGCCCTTGAGGGGCTACCTAGGATGGGGGAGGGGATCACAGAGGGCCCTGCAGAGGAGGAGGACTCCTCCAACATTAAAATGAACTCCTGTTCAGGGACAGGCTCCTCCACAACCACCTCTGCTGAAGTGGTGTGGGCACTCTCCTCCTCCACCTCGGTGTCTCCAGCACCCAGGGCCTCATCAGCAGCATCCCGTTGGGGGGTTGGGGTGGACTGGCCGGCACGAGATGGCCCAGCACCGTCATCTGTGGATGACACAAAGCAGACACATGTTGGTGGTCCCACACACTTGGCACATGTACCCACCCCCGCCCCACATGCAACACACCAAAAAGGGGGTAAAAATCACTTACCTGTCCTGGAGCCTTCCTCTACGGAATCATAGCCTGGGACCCCCTCCAACTGCTCCCTGTCCAGGCAGCGGGCGACCACCTCCTCCTCCGCGGTCAGGGTGACAGGACATGGGGGACCACCACCTGTGCCCCTCTCATGGCTCCTAATGGTGGACACCTTGCCCCTCACCTTGCGCCGCAGGTCATTTATTTTTTTTTGAATGTCTGAAGCACTCCGGGTGGAGTACCCCAGCACATTGACCCTGGCAGCTATGGTGTCCAGGATGGCCTGCTTTCTCTCCCGGCTGGTCTTCCTGCTTTTTTTCCCATGGAGAAAATCATTAAATGCCTCCATAGCCGATATTATGACTGTGACCTCCTGGGTATTATAATTTAGGTTCCTCCTCTCTTTGGGGGTAGCGGGAGCAGCCATTACAGGGCAAAAGTATCTTCCCTGGGGTGGGGGGAAATGGAACTACTTTTGCGCCGGAATGGCGTTTCCGCCAGCGCTTTTAAGCGCCCAGCGGAACGCATTGCGCTGACGTTTCCCAGGAAGTGGTGCCGACGGAAGTTGTGAGCATGCGCACAAGGGGGCGAGTGGAGCCGCACTCACTGCGCATGCTCCGTGGATGATGCGCTGAACGTAAGCCTCTGCGCTGGGCTCCGCCCATCATTTACATATGATCACACCCAGTTTCACTTGCGTCGGGTTACGCCAGCGCATTATCGTTACTCTGGCGCAAGTTTACGCGCAACTGCTATGTGAATTACAGGACTTGCGCTGAAAGGGTCTTCAGAGTAACGTAAATGAGAAGCGTTACTCCAGAGGAAAGATACTCTCATCTACGTGAATCTGGCCCATAGATTATACGTTGGGGTGTGTGCTTTCCAAAATGGGGTCATTTTGTGGACAATTCCATTGTCCTAATGCTCCAGGGCCTTCAAAAGTGTAATAGGTGGTTGAGAAAGGATTTGTGCAATTTTTGCTTGTAGAACGCCTGAAAGAGTTACTTCAATGTTGGGCCTCTGTATGTGGCCAGGCTGTGTAAAAGTCCCACACATTTGGTATTGCCATACTCAGGAGGAGTAGCAGAATGTATTTTGGGGTGTAGTTGCAATTATGCATATGCTGTGTGAGAGAAATAACCTGTTAATATGACCAGTTTATGTAAAAAAAAAAAAAAAAAAAAATAATCTTAATTTTCCTAAGAATTATGGGTAAAAAGATACAACTTCAAAAAACTCACCATGCCTCTTAATAAATACCTTGGACTGTCTACTTTCCAAAAAGGGGTAATGTGGGGGGTATTTGTACTTTCCTGGCTTGTTATTGTCTCAAGAAATGAGATTGGCCTTCAGTACATTAGGTGTGATCAGTGTGATCAATTTTCAGTGATTGGCACCATATGTGACTCTATAACTTTCACAAAGACCAATTATTCATTTGGGTTATTTTTACAAAAGATTGTAGCAGTATTAATTTTGGCACAAATTTATGAAGAAAAATCACTTATTTGCAAAATTTCACAATATAAACTAAAAAAAAGTGTGTTTTTTTTTCAAATTTTCGCAGTTTTTTTGGGCTTATAGCGCAAAAAATAAAAAAAGTGGCGATTAAATACCACCAAAAGAAAGCTCTATTTGTGAGAATAAAAGGATACAAATTTGGTTTGGATATAGTGTAATTTTCGCACTGAATAATTGTCATTCAAAAGTGTGAAGCTCTGAAAGTTGAAAATTGGTCTGGGCGGGAAGGTGCATAAGTGCCTAGTATGGAAGTGGTTAAAGAAATAAATGGATATAGTACAGTAGCATATAATTAGAACATATACGAAAAGGAAGGTTAAAATCCAAGGTGTAATATAAATCAGGTGTAATGGTCAGAGGGAATATGGTGGTCCTCCTGCAGGCTTGGGAAGGCTTTTGGGGCAGAAATATTATCGAAAAGGAAGGTTAAAATCCAAATTTATGAAGAAAAGACTGCACATTTAGGATGTTTGTCTCAAGACTGTTGCCGTTGGGTTGGAGTTTGTTTTGTGTTGCCGGTTTGTTATGTGTTGCCGGATGGGTTGGGGTTTGTTATGTGTTGCCGGATGGGTTGGGGTTTGTTATGTGTTGCCGGATGGGTTGGGGTTTGTTATGTGTTGCCGGATGGGTGGGGTTTGTTATGTGTTGCCGGATGGGTGGGGTTTGTTATGTGTTGCCGGATGGGTTGGGTTGTTATGTGTTGCCGGATGGGTTGGGGTTTGTTATGTGTTGCCGGATGGGTTGGGGTTTGTTATGTGTTGCCGGAATGGGTTGGGGTTTGTTATGTGTTTTTGGGTTTTTATGTGTTGCCGTTTGATGTGTTGCCGGAGGGTTGGGGTTTGTTATGTGTTGCCGGATGGGTTGGGGTTTGTTATGTGTTGCCGGATGGTTGGGGTTTGTTATGTGTTGCCGGATGGGTTGGGGTTTGTTATGTGTTGCCGGATGGTTGTTATGGTGCCGGATGGGGGGTTTGTTATGTGTTGCCGGATGGGTTGGGTTTGTTATGTGTTGCCGGTGGGTTGGGTTTGTTATGTGTTGCGGTTTGTTATGTGTTGCCGGTTTGTTATGTGGCTGGGTTGGTGTTTTTTTATGTGTTGCCGGATGGGTTGGGGTTTGTTATGTGTTGCCAGAGGGGTTGGGGTTTGTTATGTGTTGCCAGAGGGGTTGGGGTTTGTTATGTGTTGCCGGATGGGTTGGGATTTGTTTTGTGTTGCCGGATGGGTTGGGGTTTGTTATGTGTTGCCGGATGGGTTGGGGTTTGTTATGTGTTGCCGGAGGGGTTGGGGTTTGTTTTGTGTTGCCGGATGGGTTTGGGTTTGTTATGTGTTGCCGGATGGGTTGGGGTTTGTTATGTGTTTCTGGATTGGTTGGGGTTTGTTTTGTGTTGCCGGATGTTTTTTTTTTTTTTATGTGTTCCTGGATTTGTTGGGGTTTGTTATGTGTTGCCGGATGGGTTGGGGTTTGTTATGTGTTTCTGGATTGGTTGGGGTTTGTTTTGTGTTGCCGGATGGGTTTTTTTTTTTTATGTGTTCCTGGATTGGTTGGGGTTTGTTATGTGTTGCCGGATGGGTTGGGGTTTGTTATGTGTTTCTGGATTGGTTGGGGTTTGTTTTGTGTTGCCGGATGGGTTTTTTTTTTTTATGTGTTCCTGGATTGGTTGGGGTTTGTTATGTGTATTTTGTTAAGTAGGTCTCTCCCGATGTGTGCCTTCCCATTGTTAGTTGGGTCCACTATTGTTTCCGTCTGTCAGCTAGTCATGTCTCCCCGCAACCTTCTTCCCCAAACGATTTAATTACGATCTCTGTTAGTTGGTAATCGGATTGGTTTTGCGATCTCCATCTCTGCAGCCTGTGCTGTACAGAATGAATGGACAGGAAGAGCTCGTAGGGGGGATTGGGGGGAGAATTAATGCTGGGTGGGGGGAGAGAAATCGTCCTCGAAGGGTAAATTTGAGGGGTAGAAGATTTGTGCTCAGAGGGGTGAATTTTTTATTGGGGGGAGATTTGTGCTGGGGGGATTTGGAGAGAGAGAGAGGATTTAAGCTCGGAGGGGGTATAGGGGGGCAGATTCGTATTTGGGAGGAGGGGGAATTTATGCATTTTTTTGGGGGCGGGGGAATTTTTGCTGACACCTGCTGAAACATCTGGAGGGGGTGTATTTATTCCTGGAATAATAGATTATTAGAGATCATCAGTAAAAGAGAAGATGACGATGTGAAAGTGGAAAAGGGAAGAGTTCTGACTCATCTGTTTGGTTGGCACGCCAGCCAGTCCCTGGAAGAGTGGGGGGGGGGGGGGGAAGGTGGTGTATATAAAAACTGCTCTCAGCACTGTGAGGTATACGGAGGGTGGGGGTCACATACGTCTCTCTCTGTCTTGTTGCTGTAGTGAGGATCGGGGTGAGGATCAGTGATGAGGACTCTGCTGATTTTGGGGGGTCTCGTGGTCTGCGTGCTGCTGGTGACCCCATCTGATGGTGACCGGACGGAGTCCCGGGATGGAGGAGAGGTGAGTCCCGGGGGGGGGGGGGTTGTACAGTGTGGGGGCTCCACACATCCAGGAACATTCCATCCCCATCATAAGACCTTCTATAGACACAACTAGAAATGTCCATAGAGATCAATTCCTAGTTATCACCGAGCAATGTTCTGCAGATCTATAATGAGGACAATGTATCAATATGTATCTGTCATGTATATATAATAATTACCATGTTACGTGGATATGTGATCGCCTCAAGTGTTCGCACCTCCTTCACACATAATTGCCGTCATCTGTCTAATATGTGTATTTCCTATGATCGGCAGCTCCATCTAGTGGCCAAAAAGTGGATATTTTCCTCATTGGGGCATTTCAGGAAAAATTACTGCGTTTTGGCCA
This sequence comes from Rana kukunoris, assembly GCA_029574335.1. Taxonomy (NCBI): domain Eukaryota; kingdom Metazoa; phylum Chordata; class Amphibia; order Anura; family Ranidae; genus Rana; species Rana kukunoris. Next base: position 482,900,415 of record CM056053.1, read on the forward strand.
CTAGAGGGAGCTGATTTATTACAGTAGAACCTCTGATTACGAGGATAATCCGTTCCAGGAAAATGCTTGTAATGCAAAGCACACGCATTTCAAAGCGAGTTTCCCCATAGAAGTCAATGGAAACTAAGATAATTTGTTCCGCATTGACTTCAATGGCATGCAATACCGCAGTTGGCCAGAGGTGGGGGGTGGTGCCGGAGAGCCTCGGAAATACTTGGGGACAGCTCAGCTGATCTCAGAGACCCTCAAGAAAGGTTTGGAAACTGACTTTTTCCGAGTATTTCAATCAAAAAGGGGGAAAAATTCCTCGCGCTAACAATTAATTAAATTAAAATAAATATTAATTAAAGTAAATATGATGAAGTGAATCAAATTAAGTTAGGTGATATCCAGCAGCAACACAAAAATATGTGATATACATAAAAAACAGAAATAAAAAACAACAAGGTTGCGCTCAGAAGCACAATGTGATATTGTGAAAGAAATAAATAGTGTCTATATAAATAGATAAAAAACAAACATATTCAATATAATCATAATTATAAACAAATTAAATTATATCAAAATGGATGATAACAAAGTAAATATATAAAGTCCATGAAGGCTAAATAAATATAGAATATATATATGAATGTGTAAATTCTCTAATAGTCCTATTAGGGGAATAAGAAAAAAAATATAGCAGCTTTCCAAGTTGAATGACACAGGTGATAGCTGTAGATCGTGAAAGTCCTGTATAAGTTCACCATCAGTAACACAATATTACTTCCAATATGGTAAGGTAAATAGGGTGTACTCTTACCAGATATAAAGGGGATTCAGGCATGTCACTCCCAATACGTCTGGAGTAGGACGCTTCCGGATCTTCCACACTGGGTTGATGCGATCTCCACTGAACCAGCAGATATTCAACAACTCCAAAAAGCTCAGCATCCCATTCGGATCAAAGAAAAGGAAGAAAAGAACCGGGGACTCGCCATAGTGAAAATACTTCCAGAAATTTATTCCAAGTTGTGCAGCATATACACGAAATTTAAAAATTGCCGGCTAAAAACATACAGGATAAAAAAGAACGTGCGCCCGTGCTTCCGGGGTCACGTAACAAAACGCAGTGACGTAGTGCGTGGCTCCGCCCTGACCGGTTTCGTCAGAGAATGACGTTGCCCTTTGACAACGTCATTCTCTGACGAAACCGGTCAGGGCGGAGCCACGCACTACGTCACTGCGTTTTGTTACGTGACCCCGGAAGCACGGGCGCACGTTCTTTTTTATCCTGTATGTTTTTAGCCGGCAATTTTTAAATTTCGTGTATATGCTGCACAACTTGGAATAAATTTCTGGAAGTATTTTCACTATGGCGAGTCCCCGGTTCTTTTCTTCCTTTTCTTTGATCCGAATGGGATGCTGAGCTTTTTGGAGTTGTTGAATATCTGCTGGTTCAGTGGAGATCGCATCAACCCAGTGTGGAAGATCCGGAAGCGTCCTACTCCAGACGTATTGGGAGTGACATGCCTGAATCCCCTTTATATCTGGTAAGAGTACACCCTATTTACCTTACCATATTGGAAGTAATATTGTGTTACTGATGGTGAACTTATACAGGACTTTCACGATCTACAGCTATCACCTGTGTCATTCAACTTGGAAAGCTGCTATATTTTTTTTCTTATTTCCCTAATAGGACTATTAGAGAATTTACACATTCATATATATATTCTATATTTATTTAGCCTTCATGGACTTTATATATTTACTTTGTTATCATCCATTTTGATATAATTTAATTTGTTTATAATTATGATTATATTGAATATGTTTGTTTTTTATCTATTTATATAGACACTATTAATTCCGAGTATTTCAGAACGGCTCCAGACCATTGCGAGTGTCACAGGCGCCCCCCCCACACCCCAGGCCATATGCGGTACTGCACCCCCCGATAGCTTGAATTCTGCTTGTTTTGCGAGACAACACTGGCAAACTGAGTCAATGCGAATGTTAACCGTGTTACTCGTAAACCGAGGTTCCACTGTATTATTATTATTGTTTTTATTATACAGTATTTATATAGTGCCAACAGTTTGCGCAGCGCTTTACAACATGAGGGCAGACAGTACGGTCACAATACAAATCAATACAGGAGGGATCAGAGGGCCCGGCTTGTTAGAGCTTACAATCTAGAAGGTAGGGTCAAGGGGAACAAGAGGTAATAAATGTGGGGGGTAAGCTGATGGAGAAAATAGACATACAGTTGTTGGGTGGGTGTAGGAGAGGCTTCTCTGAAGAGGAGGGTTTTCAGGGATCGTCTAAAAGCTAATAGAGTAGGAGATAATCGGACAGATTGGGGTAAGGAGTTCCACAGGATGGGAGAGGCTCTGGAAAAGCCCTAAAGGAGAGCATGGGAAGTGGGGATGAGAGAGCTAGAGAGCAGGAGGTCTTGAGAGGAACGAAGAGAACAATTAGGTTTGTATTTTGAGACCATGTTGGTGATGTAGCTGGGGGGGGGGGGGGAACAGAGTTGTGGATGGTTTTGTTAGTATTTTGAATTTAATTTGTTGGGTGAGCGGAAGCCAGTGGAGGGATTGACAGGGAGGGGTGGAGGACACTGAATGGAGACCAGTGGAGGGATTGACAGGGAGGGGTGGAGGACACTGAATGGAGACCAGTGGAGGGATTGGCAGAGAGGAGTCCAGATTTTGGCTTCTCCAGTCTTAGTAAATTCCCCGCAATGTGTCCATTGCGCCCCCTGGAGGCGGGTAGAGGAGCCAAACTGGAGGCGGAGTCTTGGTATACTTGCCATTAGATCCTATGTCTCCGAGCCCCTCCCATCCGGTCATCAGACCCGCCCATGTGTGTGTGGTGCTCCCGGTCCTTGTCATCACCGAATGATAAATCTGTGTTTTATTCTGTAGAAGAAGTCGATGGATTCCGGAGATCTGAGAGTCCCAGCAGAACCCAGAGGGAGGCTCTTAAGGAGGAGCATAAGACCACTCCCAGCGAGACCCAGCAAGAGCCCCATAAAGAAGACCACCGCACAACTCCCGTGCTGCCGAGTGCCGAGAAGGGAGCCTTGCAAGGTAAGAGAATGGAGGGGACACTTTGGGGTCTATTTATAAAAGAATCTCCATAACTATTCGCCCAGCACTACTCCATGTACATTCCTTCTGTACGAGGGATCCAGCGGGGGTGGGGATCGGGGAAAGATCGAATGTTCTTCAGGAGTTTTCTCTTTGGGACGAATGTTCTTATGATTATAAATGATATAAATCAGCGGGCGCCGCCCCTCACCTGAGGATGGAATGAGGACTAATAGATTATGAATAGTCACTGATAACAGTGTATTACTAGTAGATGAGCCACAGAAGTGCTGGAAATAATTATCCCCCATAGACTGGTGATGATGAAGATGATTCCATAGACTGGTGATGATGATGATCCCATAGACTGGTGATGATGATGATCCCATAGACTGGTGATGATGAAGATCCCATAGACTGGTGATGATGATGATGATGATGATCCCATAGACTGGTGATGATGATGATGATGATCCCATAGACTGGTGATGATGATGATGATCCCATAGACTGGTGATGATGATGATGATCCCATAGACTGGTGATGATGATGATCCCATAGACTGGTGATGATGATGATCCCATAGACTGGTGATGATGATGATGATCCCATAGACTGATGATGAAGATCCCATAGACTGGTGATGATGATGATCCCATAGACTGGTGATGATGATGATCCCATAGACTGGTGATGATGATGATCCCATAGACTGGTGATGATGATGATGATCCCATAGACTGATGATGAAGATCCCATAGACTGGTGATGATGATGATGATCCCATAGACTGGTGATGATGATGATCCCATAGACTGGTGATGATGATGATGATCCCATAGACTGGTGATGATGATGATGATCCCATAGACTGGTGATGATGAGGATGATCCCATAGACTGGTGATGATGATGATGATCCCATAGACTGGTGATGATGATGATGATCCCATAGACTGGTGATGATGATGATGATCCCATAGACTGATGATGAAGATCCCATAGACTGGTGATGATGATGATGATCCCATAGACTGGTGATGATGATGATGATCCCATAGACTGGTGATGATGATGATGATCCCATAGACTGGTGATGATGATGATGATGATCCCATAGACTGGTGATGATGATGATGATGATCCCATAGACTGGTGATGATGATGATGATCCCATAGACTGGTGATGATGATGATGATCCCATAGACTGGTGATGATGATGATCCCATAGACTGGTGATGATGATGATCCCATAGACTGGTGATGATGATGATCCCATAGACTGGTGATGATGATGATGATTCCATAGACTGGTGATGATGATGATGATTCCATAGACTGGTGATGATGATGATGATGATGATGAGGTAGCAGAGTCTCTCCATGACCAACCTTAGTGATCCCAAGGTACAGCTCCTGTCAGATGGGCTCTGTACACCGTGTCTGAGGACAGCTCCATTCACAGACATTGATGGGGACCTGACTGTCTGAGGTCATATTTATACACGGCATTCCCCACCCCCCTCCCCCCCTTTTATTTGTACAATGGCGGTAGTAAGGTTTTTGAAAACTATCGACCAGAAGAGAAATTACCAGATTTTGCCCCATTTTCTCAACACGCGTTTATCTCCCCCAGAAGGAATGTACATGGAGTGTCTCTGGAGGAATATCTGGACACATTTCCTATAAATAGACCCGTCATGTCTGTGGGGTCGTCTGCCGCCATCTTCTGACACCTCCGTCACTTTACTAATACCGATCATCTCTTCTCTCTCCACAGAGCTGTCCGGGTTCAAATTCACCAATCTGTTCCCCTAGCCGATCTTCACCGATAAACAGGTAATCAAAGTTCTATGTGTTATTCCAGGGGGGGGGGGGGACATCAGGAAATTCCGCCCCTCCCCCTCATTGTCTAGTAGACTGACCCCTTTATACATCCCTACCTACTACTTCCTGTACATCACTAAGGGGGGTGTGACCCCTGGCAGGAGATTTCCCTTCACTTCCTGTCCCAGATCCACAACAGGAAGTCCCAGATCCACAACAGGAAGAACACGCCCCCCACAAGCCAAAAAAACCTGTTTTGTAAATTAATGAATAAACCTGCATTAGAAAATAACTTCACATCAGAGACCCCCTGATCAGGGTCCCAATGTTCTCCTTACATCAGAGTCCTCATCAGAGTCCCCCCAATATAAGGGTCCCCCTCATAGAGGACCATCTTACATTAGTACCCACCTGAGTCCCACCCCCTACATCCAGATCCTCATCAGAGTCTGCCATTACATCAGGGTCCCCATCATAGTCCCCCTTGCATCAAGGTCCCCATCATAGTCCCCCTTGCATCAAGGTCCCCATCATAGTCACCCTTGCATCAGGGTCCCCATCATAGTCCCCCTTGCATCGGGGTCCCCATCATAGCCCCCCTTGCATCAGGGTCCCCATCATAGTCCCCCTTGCATCAGGGTCCCCATCATAGTCATCTTGCACCAGGGTCCCCATCATAGTCCCTCTTGCATCAGGGTCCCCATCATAGTCCCTCTTGCATCAGGGTCCCCATCATAGTCCCCCTTGCATCAGGGTCCCCATCATAGTCCCCCTTGTATCAAGGTCCCCATCATAGTCCCCTTTTTTGACTCCTACATGACAATGGACGCACAAATAGGGTCAGTAGTCAGCAGTTCTCATCATCTGCTGCGCCTACTACGCAGACTTATTCCTTTCATCCACAAAGAAGACGTAGCAGTCGTGGTGGGAACAATTGTGAACTCCAGACTGGATTATGCTAATGCTCTTTACCTCGGACTCCCAAAGTACCAAATCGCTCGTCTGCAAGTCGTTCAAAATACGGCCGCCAGACTTGTGACTGGGAAAAAACCCTGGGAATCCATCTCACCTTCACTGAGAGCCCTTCACTGAGATCCCTTCACCGAGATCCCTTCACTGAGATCCCTTCACTGAGAGCCCTTCATTGGTTGCCAGTAAAAGACAGAATTACTTTTAAAGCACTCTGTCTAACGCATAGATCAGCCTTTCTCAAACTTGTTACCCCAGGGGAACCCTTAAAATAAATTTTACGTCTCGGGGGACCCCTGATAAAACCCATTCATTGGTGGTCAGTGAGAAGAATGTCATTTTTTTTATAGTGGTGGTAAGCTTGCATAGAGCTATAAAGATCATTGGTGTCATGCCACTGGCTCCTCCAAGTGGCATTGTCTCAGAACTATGTAGGCACCATCAAATAGGAGGTAAATCAGCCACAGCTCAAGAAACCCCTAGCCACCTCAGGTGGAACCCTGGTTGAGAATGGCTGGCATAGATGTATCCATGGGAATGCTCCCCATTATCTATGCAAAAAAATAAAAGCTCACAATCCCAATCGTGTTCTGCGATCCACCAACCAAAATCGACTCCAGATACGGAAAGCCAACTACAAGTACAAAGGAGAAAGGAGATTCGCGGTCCAAGGTCCCAGACTATGGAACGCTTTACCAACCAGCATTCGGTTGGAGGAGAACCACTCAGCATTCAGGAGAAAGATCAAGACACATCTCTTTTGATACCAAAGGAGACAGGAACAACAAGCGCCCAGAGGAGATTTACTTCGCATGTGCTGCGCTATATAAGTTTTCATTCATAGTCCCCCTTGCATCAGGGTCCCCATCATAGCCCCCCTTGCATCAGGGTCCCCATCATAGTCCCCCTTGCATCAGGGTCCCCATCATAGTCATCTTGCACCAGGGTCCCCATCATAGTCCCTCTTGCATCAGGGTCCCCATCATAGTCCCTCTTGCATCAGGGTCCCCATCATAGTCCCCCTTGCATCAGGGTCCCCATCATAGTCCCCCTTGTATCAAGGTCCCCATCATAGTCCCCTTTTTTGACTCCTACATGACAATGGACGCACAAATAGGGTCAGTAGTCAGCAGTTCTCATCATCTGCTGCGCCTACTACGCAGACTTATTCCTTTCATCCACAAAGAAGACGTAGCAGTCGTGGTGGGAACAATTGTGAACTCCAGACTGGATTATGCAAATGCTCTTTACCTCGGACTCCCAAAGTACCAAATCGCTCGTCTGCAAGTCGTTCAAAATACGGCCGCCAGACTTGTGACTGGGAAAAAACCCTGGGAATCCATCTCACCTTCACTGAGATCCCTTCACTGAGATCCCTTCACCGAGATCCCTTCACTGAGATCCCTTCACTGAGATCCCTTCACTGAGATCCCTTCACCGAGATCCCTTCACTGAGATCCCTTCACTGAGATCCCTTCACTGAGATCCCTTCACTGAGATCCCTTCACCGAGATCCCTTCACTGAGATCCCTTCACTGAGAGCCCTTCATTGGTTGCCAGTAAAAGACAGAATTACTTTTAAAGCACTCTGTCTAACGCATAGATCAGCCTTTCTCAAACTTGTTACCCCAGGGGAACCCTTAAAATAAATTTTACGTCTCGGGGGACCCCTGATAAAACCCATTCATTGGTGGTCAGTGAGAAGAATGTCATTTTTTTTATAGTGGTGGTAAGCATGACCCCCTTGCATAGAGCTATAAAGATCATTGGTGTCATGCCACTGGCTCCTCCAAGTGGCATTGTCTCAGAACTATGTAGGCACCATCAAATAGGAGGTAAATCAGCCACAGCTCAAGGAACCTCTAGCCACCTCAGGTGGAACCCTGGTTGAGAATGGCTGGCATAGATGTATCCATGGGAATGCTCCCCATTATCTATGCAAAAAAATAAAAGCTCACAATCCCAATCGTGTTCTGCGATCCACCAACCAAAATCGACTCCAGATACGGAAAGCCAACTACAAGTACAAAGGAGAAAGGAGATTCGCGGTCCAAGGTCCCAGACTATGGAACGCTTTACCAACCAGCATTCGGTTGGAGGAGAACCACTCAGCATTCAGGAGAAAGATCAAGACACATCTCTTTTGATACCAAAGGAGACAGGAACAACAAGCGCCCAGAGGAGATTTACTTCGCATGTGCTGCGCTATATAAGTTTTCATTCATAGTCCCCCTTGCATCAGGGTCCCCATCATAGTCCCCCTTGCATCAGGGTCCCCATCATAGTCCCCCTTTGCATCAAGGTCTCCATCATAGTCCCCTTGCATCAGGGTCCCCATCATAGTCCCCCTTGCATCAGGGTCCCCATCATAGTCCCCCTTGCATCAGGGTCCCCATCATAGTCCCCCTTGCATCAGGGTCCCCATCATAGTCCCCCTTGCATCAGGGTCCCCATCATAGTCATCTTGCACCAGGGTCCTTATCATAGTCCCTCTTGCATCAGGGTCCCCATCATAGTCCCCCTTGCATCAAGGTCCCCATCATAGTCCCCCTTGCATCAGGGTCCCCATCATAGTCCCCCTTGCATCAGGGTCCCCATCATAGTTATCTTGCACCAGGGTCCTTATCATAGTCCCTCTTGCATCAGGGTCCCCATCATAGTCCCTCTTGCATCAAGGTCCCCATCATAGTCCCCCTTGCATCAGGGTCCCCATCATAGTCCCTCTTGCACCAGGGTCCCTATCATAGTCCCCCTTGCATCAGGGTCCCATCAGTGTCCCTCTTATATGCCAGGGTCCCTGGCAGAGTATCCATTTATCCTCATCAGAGTCCCCATAAGCTGTACATTGCATAGACTGGGCTGCCTTTGGCCACACATCCCCCGAGGGGTCTATTTATAAATCACGAACTACGGAAACATTCCTACAAATTGAACAAAATGTCACCGTAATTGTAAGAAATGAATTCCGGCATCATCAGTGCCATCTAGTGGCCAGAATGTGGCTTCGTTTTCTCACTCATTTTTGGTGAGAAACCCTCAAAGGGAAATCACACCTAAAGGGATGCAGACCCCGCCTCTTTCCTCATTAGAGCCCTACAAGTGCAGCAGCTGATTGATAATAAATAAAGTCACTCCCATTCACATTCATTCCACACATGGACACAGAGAAACAAACAGCTATTTCTTCAGCATAACAAAAGGTAGGAATCTGTAACAAAGTATCACAGGCTCCTCCCATGTACATAAGTATCACAGGCTCCTCCCATGTACATGAGTATCACAGGCTCCTCCCATGTACATGAGTATCACAGGCTCCTCCCATGTACATAAGCATCACAGGCTCCTCCCATGTACATAAGTATCACAGGCTCCTCCCATGTACATAAGTATCACAGGCTCCTCCCATGTACATAAGTATCACAGGCTCCTCCCATGTACATGAGTATCACAGGCTCCTCCCATGTACATAAGTATCACAGGCTCCTCCCATGTACATAAGTATCACAGGCTCCTCCCATGTACATAAGTATAACAGACTCCTTCTTCCTTTTGTAGGAGTTGAAGCCGTGACTCCGCCCTCTCCAGGACGCTACCATCCTCTGATTGGCTCTTCATAGATCTGCAAAGCTCTTCAGGGGCCGACATCCGGAAATGACGAGTCGGCGCTTTTCTAAAATGTATTTATTTTTATCACATAATAAAATTTGTATCTGATGAACACAGATCGGCACTCATTGTGTCTTTTCTATCTCCCCGGAGATCAGAATGTTATTGGGAATAAATGTGAAATGTTTCCATGCTGATTATACAAAGAAAAGGAAAGAATAGCACAAGGGACAGAATGGAGTGAAGGTGATCACATGTCATCACATGAAGAATACATAAATCCACAGGGGGGGAGGGGGAGGGGCATCTCCCGCTATTGTGCTGGTTCTACATAAGTATCACAGGCTCCGCCCATGTACATAAGTATCACAGGCTCCTCCCATGTACATGAGTATGTACATAAGTATCACAGGCTCCTCCCATGTACATAAGTATCACAGGCTCCGCCCATGTACATAAGTATCACAGGCTCCTCCCATGTACATGAGTATGTACATAAGTATCACAGGCTCCTCCCATGTACATGAGTATCACAGGCTCCTCCCATGTACATAAGTATCACAGGCTCCTCCCATGTACATAAGTATCACAGGCTCCTCCCATGTACATAAGTATCACAGGGGGAGGGGCATCTCCCGCTATTGTGCAGTTTGTACATCATCCACAGAGATATGAGGGTCTATTCATTAAAGAATTCTCTGTGCCGGGACCTTAGACACAAATAATTCCCTGTAATCTGCTCCCTCTAGTGGTCATAATGTGATATTTTCCTGATTGGGGGTATTTCAGTGAAATTCCACAGTATGGCCACTAGATGGCGCCGACGATCACAGAGAATAAATGTAGAACTTGGTTTGGGATATTAATAACTGAGACGTCTGTGTTTTTTTTCTGTATTAGGGGGTCATTTATAAAGAATTTTTCACACAAACATCTCAGCAGTCGCACATCCGTCATCAGGGGTGTATTGAGCACAGGGAAATTGCTATACCCCCGAAGGGGGTGTGTTTCCTCGGTGGGACTTTAAGTGTGTAAGGCGGGTTCGAGTATAGGACTGAATTAGTCAACAAGTAGGTATCAAAAGTATTCAAAATGTATTGGTTTAAATAATGTTGCTCATTCGAACAATGTATCAAAAGAAGGTTTGTTAACAGCATAGGTTACAAAGCAATTTCCCAAATGACCAGTAAAGAACAAGAGAGCGCGACCCGGGGGGGGACAATTAACAACGGTACCTCACATTATACATGGTGAGACAAGACAATCAAAATTGTATATACGTGTACAGGCGACAAAGGAGCAACAGGAAAAGCCCTCAAGACCAGTGGCGGCCCGGCCATATGGGCGCACGGGCGCCGCCCCCCCCTCCCGCAGTCACAAAAAAAAAACAAAAAAAAAAACGGACCCTTTAAGAACTTTTATTCGGCTAAAATGTAATTTTGACATTTTAGCCGAAGTTCTGGCGGCCGTCTATAGAGGGCGCTGCAGCACTCCCTCTCGCAAATAACACACTTCAATGCATTGGACGTGTGTTATTGTTGCCAGCTGCCTGGTCTATTCCTATAACCGGACATAGGGCGCCGGTTACCTGAATAGCGGCAGCTGGTTGGCTGAGGGGAACTGCCTATCAAAGCCAGCGGCTCTGATAGGCTTTTCCCGGACCGCCCTCCGGCTCCCGGAAGTCTATGCTCGGAGCGCAGGCAATCTGCGTTCCTTGCATTAGACTGACAGCCGTTTCAGCCAATCAGGTTCCCGGATTCTGGTTATCAGGAACCTGATTGGCTGAAGCTTCTCTACGGCGGCAGAAGACATCGAGGGAGGACATGGAAGCGTCAGGTAAGTGTTTTTTTTAACAGGGAAAGGGGCATCATGGGGCACAGTGGCAGCATGGGGCACAGTAGTGACAAAGGGCACAGAGGCGACAATGAGCACAGTGGCATGGGGCACAGTGGTGACAATTAAAGGGCACAGTGGTGACAATTGATGACACAGTGACTCCATATGATGGCATGGCACATTGGTGACAATTGATGGCACAGTGGTGGCGTTTGATGGCATGGCACAGTGGTGGTGTTTGATGGCATGGCACAGTGGTGACAATTAATGGCACAGTTGCTGTGTTGCATGGCACAGTGGTGACAATTGATGGCACAGTTGCTGTGTTTGATGGCATGGCACAGTGGTGACAATTGATGGCACGGTGGCTGCGTTTGATGGCATGGCACAGTGGTGACAATTAATGGCACAGTTGCTGTGTTGCATGGCACAGTGGTGACAATTGATGGCACAGTGGTGACAATTGATGGCACAGTTGCTGTGTTTGATGGCATGGCACAGTGGTGACAATTGATGGCACAGTGGTGGCGTTTGATGGCACAGTGGTGGCGTTTGATGGCATGGCACAGTGGTGACAATTGATGGCACAGTGGCTGCATGTGATGGGCACAGTGAGGCTGCAATATTTTTTTTTTCTGTTTGCGCCCCCCCAAAAATTTTGAGCACCAGCCGCCACTGCTCAAGACTGTCTCATGGGTATAGACAGGGATGCCAATGTTTCGAGGCTTTTTTTCTAGACCGAGTATCGCCTCTTCATCAGGGCGAGGGCGGTGCGCAAAGTGTCGCTGTACCGTCTAAAATAAGATAAAATAAAATAAATGCAAAGTTCATGACAGACATGTGTAGTTGAAACATTCATTTACATGATTTTTTACATATAGAGAAAAGTACATATAAGTAACCATGATTTTAATCCTCATTATGACTCCCGCCGTGTCTGGGGTGGTACCCGGACTAGCCCTGTGTGTATGGGTCTGGACTCAAAAATATTATGCACATATATATGCTTAAACACTAATTGCCAAGTATATAGGTAACTACTAACCGGTAAGTTCGAAGGTAGGTATATAAGTCTCAGATGGAGACCATGAAAATTGCTTGGTCGGTTGTAGCAGAAATATGTCCTGGGTCATTAAAAGTACGGATTATTCACAAGGTATTGCCATACGATGTGACCTATGATGTGAGGAATATAAAGAGGCAAGAAGGAAAAAAGCACAATGTATCAAGTGTATCAAAATGCCAGACAAGAGAGCACATCTAATGCACATTGTCAGGGACAGCCAAGACAAAAATAAAAATAAAAAATTGAAATGGGAAGAGATTATGTTGGCGCAAAACAAAACTTGAGCCGGTTTGAAGTAAAATAAAAATAAAAAGTAATAAATAAAGTAAACCAGGTGAAATACAGAGAATATAGCGATCTAAACGAACGTGCCTGGCTGTTGGTGTGGGAGTGGATAAAGGCAACAGAGGGCGGTCAGAAAATCCAAGAAGTCAGCGTCAAAAACTGAACAGACAAACAAAAGAGTTGTATACCACGCTGGATTTATCAAAGCACCAGTGGGGTGCGCTAAAGAGAGGGGGGGCTGTCACTTGTTTAGATAAGAAGACAGCACTGCTTTGCATAAGCATAGGAGAAATAGATCTCATAAGGTAATTGAATCAAGCAAGTGGTATACATAGAACCCTCCATTGCACATAATAAATAGTAAAATGTATATCTATAAGGGACTTACCAAGGTAACAAGGGATGTTTGTAAAACAGGAAAGACAGAGGAATTGGGAAACCAAAAATCTCCTCTCCACTGGTGCTTTGATAAATCCAGCCTCTAATACTAATTATATAGGACCGGAGGGCGTGGTATACAACTCTTTTGTTTGTCTGTTCAGTTTTTGACGCTGACTTCTTGGATTTTCTGACCGCCCTCTGTTGCCTTTATCCACTCCCACACCAACAGCCAGGCACGTTCGTTTAGATCGCTATATTCTCTGTATTTCACCTGGTTTACTTTATTTATTACTTTTTATTTTTATTTTACTTCAAACCGCCTCAAGTTTTGTTTTGCGCCAACATAATCTCTTCCCATTTCAATTTTTTATTTTTATTTTTGTCTTGGCTGTCCCTGACAATGTGCATTAGATGTGCTCTCTTGTCTGGCATTTTGATACACTTGATACATTGTGCTTTTTTCCTTCTTGCCTCTTTATATTCCTCACATCATAGGTCACATCGTATGGCAATACCTTGTGAATAATCCGTACTTTTAATGACCCAGGACATATTTCTGCTACAACCGACCAAGCAATTTTCATGGTCTCCATCTGAGACTTATATACCTACCTTCGAACTTACCGGTTAGTAGTTACCTATATACTTGGCAATTAGTGTTTAAGCATATATATTAGGGCTGTTACTGATCAAAATTTTTGTGTTCGATTAATCATTTTTTTTTTTTAATCGATTAATCGACTAATTTCGATTAATTATAACGCACATACAGATCCAACTACGTTTAGCTGATCCCCTTGCAGGCTGATTCCCAGTGCAGCTCCCAACCACTGGAAAAATGGATAGCAGGATACAAAAAACACACAAAGGCAGCGCTCGGTGGGAAGAGCATTACAACTTTTATAGTCTTCAAGTAGGTAACCAAATAAATATTGCACTGGAGATAAAATCGATGTAGCTACATAAACTGTAAAAATGGTGCGAGTAATACCAAACGGTAGCAAAAGCAGTCATAAAAACATGTAGCTAAGTATGATACTGGTATAAAAATGTGTACAACGATACCACTGCTGAATCCAGATGAGGGGTTACCATCAGTCCGTCGGCATGTAGATGTCCCATGAAGGGAACTATCACAACTCCCAGTGGATGGTTGTAGAATCCCAGGTTGATAGAGGGAAGTGTAACAGCCCTTGTGTGTGGCAGATAGGAACAGGGCCGATCCGCCCTATAGGCTCACTATGCAAGCCGCTTAGGGCCCGCAAATCTGCGGAGGGCCCCTCAAATTGCTAGAGGCCCCGCCTGGTGAGAAGTCATTTTCGGCCCCTCACCCCGAAGTCAGCACCCCCGCTTCTCACTTTAATGTAAGATGTAATTTCCAACAGCAGAACACCCTCTTCCACCCGCTTTTTAACTTTAATCTTTTATTGTGACATGTCACTGTTGGCAGCGCCCCCCACTTCTCAACTTTAATGTGACGTCATTTTGCTTAGGGCCCCAGGGAGGTCAGGATCGGCACTGGATAGGAAGGTCCCGCCGACATGCAGGTATGAAAGCACAGCAAAGGAGCCCTTCAGATGGACACAGCAAGCCCTGCCGGTGCCCGTGACGTCACCGGATCTCTGACAGAACTCCCTGAATGCCCAAAAGCCGGCGGAGAGGTGAGTACAAATCAAAAGAATTTTAATTGATCAAAAAGACTTTGATCGATCAAAAAAATTAAAGATTAATCGATTAATTAAAAGTTAATTTGCACAGCCCTAATATATATGTGCATAATATTTTTGAGTCCAGACCCATACACACAGGGCTAGTCCAGGTACCACCCCAGACACGGCGGGAGTCATAATGAGGATTAAAATCATGGTTACTTATATGTACTTTTCTCTATATGTAAAAAATCGTGTAAATGAATGTTTCAACTACACATGTCTGTCATGAACTTTGCATTTATTTTATTTTATCTTATTTTAGACGGTACAGCGACACTTTGCGCACCGCCCTCGCCCTGATGAAGAGGCGATACTCGGTCTAGAAAAAAAGCCTCGAAACGTTGGCATCCCTGTCTATACCCATGAGACAGTCTTGAGGGTTTTTCCTGTTGCTCCTTTGTCGCCTGTACACGTATATACAATTTTGATTGTCTTGTCTCACCATGTATAATGTGAGGTACCGTTGTTAATTGTCCCCCCCCGGGTCGCGCTCTCTTGTTCTTTACTGGTCATTTGGGAAATTGCTTTGTAACCTATGCTGTTAACAAACCTTCTTTTGATACATTGTTCGAATGAGCAACATTATTTAAACCAATACATTTTGAATACTTTTGATACCTACTTGTTGACTAATTTAGTCCTATACTCGAACCCGCCTTACACACTTAAAGTCCCACCAAGGAAACACACCCCCTTCGGGGGTATAGAAATTGGCTTATTCAGGGATGTGTTGAGTTGTCGGGTTCTTTTGCAATTTTTTGCATCTACAGATAGAGAACACTGATACTTCCTTTTTGTATTGAGCACAGGGGGGCAGGGTGGCATGAGGACAGGGGGGCAGGGTGGCATGAGGACAGGGGGACAGGGTGGGATGAGGACAGAGGGACAGGGTGGGATGAGGACAGGGGGACAGGGTGGCATAAAGACAGGGGGGCAGGGTGGGATGAGGACAGGCGGCAGGGTGGGATGAGGACAGAGGAACAGGGTGGGATAAGGACAGAGGGACAGGGTGGGATGAGGACAGAGGGACAGGGTGGGATGAGGACAGAGGGACAGGGTGGGATGAGGACAGCGGGACAGGGTGGGATGAGCACAGGGGGGCAGGGTGGGATGAGCACAGGGGGGCAGGGTGGGATGAGGACAGGGGGGCAGGGTGGGATGAGGACAGGGGGGCAGGGTGGGATAAGCACAGGGGGACATGGTGGCATGAGGATAGGGGGGCATGGTGGCATGAGGACAGAGGGACAGGGTGGCATGAGGACAGGGGAGCAGGGTGGGATTAGCACAGGGGGCAGGGTGGGATGAGCACAGGGGGGCAGGGTGGGATGAGGATAGGGGGACAGGGTGGGATGAGGATAGGGGGGCAGGGTGGGATGAGGACAGAGGGACAGGGTGGGATGAGCACAGGGGGGCAGGGTGGGATGAGCACAGGGGGGCAGGGTGGGATGAGGACAGGGTGGGATGAGGACAGAGGGACAGGGTGGCATGAGGATAGGGGGGCAGGGTGGGATGAGGACAGGGGGACAGGGTGGGATGAGGACAGGGGGACAGGGTGGGATGAGGACAGGGGGACAGGGTGGGATGAGGACAGGGGGACAAGGTGGGATGAGGACAGGGGGGGTGGGATGAGCAGGGGGACAGGGGGACAGGGTGGGATGAGCACAGGGGGGCAGGGTGGGATGAGCACAGGGGGGCAGGGTGGGATGAGGACAGAGGGACAGGGTGGGATGAGGACAGGGGGACAAGGTGGGATGAGGACAGGGTGGGATGAGGACAGGGGGACAGGGTGGGATGAGCACAGGGGGGCAGGGTGGGATGAGGACAGAGGGACAGGGTGGGATGAGGACAGAGGGACAGGGTGGGATGAGGACAGAGGGACAGGGTGGGATGAGGACAGGGGGACAAGGTGGGATGAGGACAGGGGGACAGGGTGGGATGAGGACAGGGTGGGGGACAGGGTGGGATGAGCACAGGGGGACAGGGTGGGATGAGCACAGGGGGGCAGGGTGGGATGAGGACAGAGGGACAGGGTGGGATGAGGACAGAGGGACAGGGTGGGATGAGGACAGGGGGACAAGGTGGGATGAGGACAGGGTGGGATGAGCACAGGGGGGCAGGGTGGGATGAGCACAGGGGGGCAGGGTGGGATGAGCACAGGGGGGCAGGGTGGGATGAGGACAGAGGGACAGGTGGGATGAGGACAGGGGGACAAGGTGGGATGAGGACAGGGTGGGATCAGGACAGGGGGACAGGATGGGATGAGGACAGGGGGACAAGGTGGGATGAGGACAGGGTGGGATCAGGACAGGGACAGGATGGGATGAGGACAGGGGGACAGGGTGGGATGAGCACAGGGGGGCAGGGTGGGATGAGGACAGAGGGACAGGGTGGGATGAGGACAGAGGGACAGGGTGGGATGAGGACAGGGGGACAAGGTGGGATGAGGACAGGGGGACAGGGTGGGATGAGCACAGGGGGCAGGGTGGGATGAGCACAGGGGGCAGGGTGGGATGAGGACAGAGGGACAGGGTGGGATGAGGACAGGGGACAAGGTGGGATGAGGACAGGGTGGGATGAGGACAGGGGGACAGGGTGGGATGAGCACAGGGGGGCAGGGTGGGATGAGGACAGAGGGACAGGGTGGGATGAGGACAGAGGGACAGGTGGGATGAGGACAGAGGGACAGGGTGGGATGAGGACAGGGGGACAGGGTGGGATGAGGACAGGGGGACAGGGTGGGATGAGGACAGGGGGACAGGGTGGGATGAGCACAGGACAGGGTGGGATGAGCACAGGGGCAGGGTGGGATGAGGACAGAGGGACAGGGTGGGATGAGGACAGAGGGACAGGGTGGGATGAGGACAGGGGGACAAGGATGAGGACAGGGTGGGATGAGCACAGGGGCAGGGTGGGATGAGCACAGGGGGGCAGGGTGGGATGAGCACAGGGGCAGGGTGGGATGAGGACAGAGGGACAGGTTGGGATGAGGACAGGGGGACAAGGTGGGATGAGGACAGGGTGGGATCAGGACAGGGGGACAGGATGGGATGAGGACAGGGGGACAAGGTGGGATGAGGACAGGGTGGGATCAGGACAGGGGGACAGGATGGGATGAGGACAGGGGGACAGGGTGGGATGAGCACAGGGGGCAGGGTGGGATGAGGACAGAGGGACAGGGTGGGATGAGGACAGAGGGACAGGGTGGGATGAGGACAGGGGGACAAGGTGGGATGAGGACAGGGGGACAGGGTGGGATGAGGACAGGGGACAGGTGGGATGAGGACAGGGGGACAGGGTGGGATGAGCACAGGGGGGCAGGGTGGGATGAGGACAGAGGGACAGGGTGGGATGAGGACAGGGGGACAGGGTGGGATGAGGACAGAGGGACAGGGTGGGATGAGGACAGGGGGACAAGGTGGGATGAGGACAGGGTGGGATGAGCACAGGGGGACAGAGCATCTTTTAATTTGCAGGAGGAGGGGGGTTTGCGGGGGGGGGTGCCTTTTCGCCGCCCCCCGCAAAGTGCCGCCTTAGGCCTGCGCCGGACCTTGCCGGTGACGACATCGCCGCTCCAGCCAATCACAGCGCTGGAGCGGCGGTAGACACACAGAGGCAAAATGACATCTCGCTCGGCGTGGACCAGGTACGTTCTCTACACCTCGTTTTAAGGTAAGTATTTCATAATGCGGTGCATACTAGCAGAGGTGATTAAATACCACCAGAAGAAATCTCTATTTGTGGGGAGAAAAGGACGTCAATTTTGTTTGGGAGGCACGTCGCACGACTGCGCAATTGTCAGTTACAGCGACGCAGTGCCGAATCGCAAAAAGGGGCCAGGTCCTTTACCTGCATATTGGTCCGGGGCTGAAGTGGTTAAAATAAAATGTTTTATACAAAGTTTTTTGCGAACGGCGTTCTATTCATTTCATAACATTGAAATGCTTGAGGGTTTCATGTACTTTTCTTAAATACCGTATTTTTCGGCGTATAAGACGACTTTTCAACCCCTGAAATTCTTCTTAAAAGTCGGGGGTCATCTTATACGCCGGTAAACTATGGTTACCGGCGTATGACAGATTCTGCACGTCTTATGCCACGTACACACGGTCGTTTTTTGTGATGAAATAAAACGTTTTAAAAAAACGTCATTTAAAATGATGGTGTGTGGGGCAAAACGTCGTTTCATGTCTTTGTGTCGTTTTTCAAAACGTCGTTTTTTGTGTCATAAAAAGTGATGGTGTGTGGGGCAAAACAACGTTTTTAAACCCGCGCATGCTCAGAAGCAAGTTATGAGACGGGAGCTTGAATGGAACAGAGTGCCGTCGAACGTGTCTTACGTGCTTTGCAGGAGCAATTTCAGAAAACGGTGGTGTGTACGCAACAATGTTTTTTTACATCACAAAAAGTGATCGTGTGTACGCGGCATTAGGTTAAGGTAAGGGATCGTCAAGACATGCAGTGACACAGTAAGGCATGTAATGGGGCACAGTGAGTCTGGCATGTAGTGGCACAATGAGGCATGTAATGGGGCACAGTGAGTCTGGCATGTAATGGCACAATGAGGCATGTAATGGGGCACAGTGAGTCTGGCATGTAGTGGCACAATGAGGCATGTAATGGGGCACAGTGAGTCTGGCATGTAATGGCATAGTGAGGCATGTAATGGGGCACAGTGAGTCTGGCATGTAGTGGCACAGTGAGGCATGTAGTGACACAGTAATGCATGTGATGGGGCACAGTGAGTGTGGCATGTAATGGCACAGTGAGTCTGGCATGTAATGGCACAGCGAGGCATGTAATGGGGCACAGTGAGTCTGGCATGTAATGGCACAGTGAGGCATGTAATGGCACAGTGAGGCATGTAGTGGCACAGTGAGGCATGTAATGGGGCACAGTGAGTCTGGCATGTAATGGCACAGTGAGGCATGTAATGGGGCACAGTGAGTCTGGCATGTAATGGCACAGCGAGGCATGTAATGGGGCACAGTGAGTCTGGCATGTAATGGCACAGTGCGGCATGTAATGGGGCACAGTGAGTCTGGCTTGTAATGGCACAGTGCGGCATGTAATGGGGCACAGTGAGTCTGGCATGTAATGGGGCACAGTGAGTCTGGCATGTAATGGCACAGTGCGGCATGTAATGGGGCACAGTGAGTCTGGCATGTAATGGCACAGTGCGGCATGTAATGGGGCACAGTGAGTCTGGCATGTAATGGCACAATGAGGCATGTAATGGGGCACAGTGAGTCTGGCATGTAATGGCACAATGAGGCATGTAATGGGGCACAGTGAGTCTGGCATGTAATGGCACAGTGATTCTGGCATGTAGTGGCACAGTGAGGCATGTAGTGGCACAGTGAGGCATGTAATGGGGCACAGTGAGTCTGGCATGTAATGGCACAGCGAGGCATGTAATGGGGCACAGTGAGTCTGGCATGTAATGGCACAATGAGGCATGTAATGGGGCACAGTGAGTCTGGCATGTAATGGCACAATGAGGCATGTAATGGGGCACAGTGAGTCTGGCATGTAATGGCACAGTGCGGCATGTAATGGGGCACAGTGAGTCTGGCATGTAATGGCACAGTGCGGCATGTAATGGGGCACATTGAGTCTGGCATGTAATGGCACAGTGCGGCATGTAATGGGGCACAGTGAGTCTGGCATGTAATGGCACAGTGAGCCATGTAGTGGCACAGTGAGTCAGGCATGTAATGGCACAGTGAGGCATATAATGAGGCACAGTGAGTCTGGCATGTAATGGCACAGTGAGGCATGTAATGGGGCACAGTGAGTTTGGCATGTAATGGCACAGTGCGGCATGTAATGGGGCACAGTGAGTCTGGCATGTAATGGCACAGTGAGGCATATAATGAGGCACAGTGAGTCTGGCATGTAATGGCACAGCGAGGCATGTAATGGGGCACAGTGAGTCTGGCATGTAATGGCACAGTGCGGCATGTAATGGGGCACAGTGAGTCTGGCATGTAATGGCACAGTGCGGCATGTAATGGGGCACAGTGAGTCTGGCATGTAATGGCACAGTGCGGCATGTAATGGGGCACAGTGAGTCTGGCATGTAATGGCACAGTGCGGCATGTAATGGGGCACAGTGAGTCTGGCATGTAATGGGGCACAGTGAGTCTGGCATGTAATGGCACAGTGCGGCATGTAATGGGGCACAGTGAGTCTGGCTTGTAATGGCACAGTGCGGCATGTAATGGGGCACAGTGAGTCTGGCATGTAATGGGGCACAGTGAGTCTGGCATGTAATGGCACAGTGCGGCATGTAATGGGGCACAGTGAGGCGAGGCATGACTAGCAGGAAGGGGGTCGTCTTATACGCCGGCAAATACGGTAATATTCTTTCCTTCTGCCGCCAGCCAGCGCCCCTCACTAAAGACGAGCTTTGGGTGTTTTATGTACTTTTTTGTATTTGTGCAGCGAAGTCGCCTTCAGCCATTTAGCCCCTCCCACTGACACCCTAACAATGAGCACGGCGCTCGGGATTCGTCATGCGGAAGATGTATCTAATTTTTTTTTATGTAGCGCCCCCTTTACTTTCAGTGCGGGTATATAGTCTAAATTTAGTAGGAATGGGGGAGTTACCTTGCTCCCATTCACACAATTGTCCAGACTGTGACCCCTGTTGTTCCAGAAGTGTCCTCTTGGCCAGTCTACATTCTGGGGATGTGGTATCATCTCTGGTCCGCAGCTGGCAGCAGGGGGGGGGGGGGTTTGGCAGAGCAAGCTTTCCCCAGCAGCCAATTGGAGGAGTTTTCCCTCGCGGGGCATGCTGGGGAGGGATATATCTGCACAGGTGTCATGTGCTCAAGGCAGTTCTGCGGGTTCCAGGTGTGGCAACCACCTTCAGGTTTATTACAGTTTATGCTGGACCTCAACCGGAGGTCAAAGGGGACCCCAGTACTCTACTGGGTTCCCAGTTCTTTTGAGGAGATCCCAGGCTGGGTGCCGTGCGATTGGGGGATCGGCTTGAGGAGAACCTGGAGGCAGGTTGTCCAATAGGGCTTGAACGAACCAATCGGGGATCTGGTGACCGGGATGCTGACAGGTACACTTTGCTGTCACCCAGGGACCTATGCTAAGGAAATCTACAGGCAGGATTCGCTCCATTCACCCATCTAACTTACTGAAGAAATTTGCCGGTTACAAGGGCCTTAGAGCCGGGTCTGAGATAGAGAGATCTGTTCCTCCCATCGATCCGAAGTGACACCTCGGCTGCCAGGTTAGTGTGGGGGACCTGCCTGGGGGTACTTTATACACTCCATTCAGGAGTGGCGACGAGTTCAACTATTGCTATTGTCGAGGGCAGGACTGCCCTGTTCACATCCCGGCCTGATACCACGAGGTTCTCTTATCCTTCCTTCATCAGCCTTGCTTTCCTTACACTGAAGATGATGTTTGCTTTGTTGGCTGAAAAATAAAGACATTGAAGGAAACTTTATTGACTGTGTGGACATTCGATCATTGCTCCGCCACTGGCATTTCACCCCTAGATGTCACCAGGGTAAATTGGTGTGCCAATCCCAGTATCTAACCAGCGGCTCCTCCGGGGGTAGCGCTACACGTGGGGGCTCGTCCGGGATTTGGCAGTTCCATTTTGCAACCAGAAAGGAGTGTCTATTTACTAAAAGAGCGGAGAGTGTCCGGTGTTGTGCGTAGAACTGTCCGGCCACGAGGGAGTTGACCTTGCACGCGCCTGCAACGTGTCTGGATACGTTTTTCTAGAAGGGAGGAGCCACCCTCCCCTACGTGAGACGTGAGTAACGATTTTGCGCCAAGCAGCAAAAACCACACCCATCCACGCGCCAATTCCGCAGAACCACCATTTCCTAAGTAGAAGACGGATCATGTGCTGCTACAATGGGGACTTTCTCTGTCCCTACCGAGTTGAGGCGGCCCATCACCGCCCCGGGGTTGTCTTCCGTGTCTGCAGGGTTTGGGATGCCCGTGATGGATACGGGTATCCGGCTGTCCATAGCGGGACAGTTCGTTCTGCTGTCCTCGGAGGGAACGGCGATGTTGGGCCTCGCCTGCCCCAGATGTGAGGAGTTGGCAGTCCGCCTCCTGCCCTTTTCCCGGTGCCCGTGGCCAGGCCCCCGAGGGATTACCAGGTGGATCGGTCGTCTGGAGCCGTTACCGCAGAGGCAGAGACCCCATGGCCAGAAGCCCTTTCCTCCAAAGAGATCATAGGATCGGAAACTCCGGGCGACACCACGATCATCGTCCCGTCCAACAAGGCATTGCTACTGGCTACCTTGTCTTCCTGCCCCTTAGAGGTAAGCCCGTCGGACGGGATAAAGAACGAGAGCGACCATATGGCCCATGTGACAAGTACGTGGGCCAAATCCATCCGGGGGGCCGTTGCAGTGTGTGCTGCCCCCGTCCAGGGCACGTTCGCCGGAGGAAGGTCCTCACAGCCCATCAATTGGTTGGCAGTACGGAAGTCCCTTCGGCCCAACATAGCCGCTGACCCACCCAGGGTTGTCAACTATCTTCCTGCTGGAGCAGAGGAGTCGTCTGATTTAGAGTTCCGGTCTGGAGAGTCCAGGACTGAAGGCGATGAGTTGCCTGACCATTTGTTTGAGCCGCGGTTCCCCTAGCAGAAAGGCTTTGGTGGATTTGGGGCTCTACGAGGAGAAGGAGAAAGAAGAAGCGCCCTGTCCGGAGCGTGTCATGCGACCCGGGAGTCTCAAACATACCTTGAGGGGCGGGTGAGTGTTGCCATGAGTTATTCTGACCCACCGCTCCCCTAATCAGGGACATGCCGTCCATGTTTGGGCCCCCTGTTTTTCTTTTGGGCCGGACGAGCTGCAGGTGTTGCCCGCCATAGGTATTCATTAAAAGGGAAGTTACGGACAAGTATGCCCCCCCCATTCTGTGTGAACTTTTTTTTTTCTTCCCAGTTTTCCTCTTCCCCCCTTTCTCCTCCAGAACCACATGAACTGTTGTACAGAACTCTTGGGGGGGGGGGGGTTTGGGTTCAGTTAGTTAGAATGGGGACCTTGCAAAAAATAAATATTTTTTTTTTACTGCAGTCTGGGAAACATTGTCGAAGATCTGAAGAGGACTGTGGTTTTTTTTTTCTCCCTCCTCTTTGTTGCTACTTCCGCTTTTGATTTTTTTTTCTCCTTGGAACTGCTGCAGTACCAGCGCACTGGCCACCAGGGGCAGTGTTCTGCACCGTTACTCTATAGTGAAGAAGAAAATGTGTGTTGAATTTGACTGTTTGAATTTCGTGCACGTTTGCTGATAGTATTCCTCCCATAGCACTTGTATGTCATAGTCGCTCCTCAGGAGAGAAGGAGATTTCGTATTCCGATACGAGCGTGCAGTCTCAATCCTAACTCTGGAGGTTGTACATATGTAAGAAAATTAATAGACATCAGGATGTTATCAGGCTGTGTACTCACCGAAGCCGAGATGCCGAGGGTGGCCCACCGTTGCGACCCGGCGCCGACCGTCCCCTGGAGTTGGGACAGGGGAGGTGAGCCCCGGGAGGCACCAGCGCCAGTGAGGTCCGGGTTGGTAGCCGGGATCCTGGTGCAGACTGGAACTGAAGCTCCTCCTGATGGCGGTGAGCAGAGCAGGCAGCCGAGGAGCCACAAGACAGGTGCAAGGCAGGTAGCAGAAGCTGTACTGAAGAACTGTGGAGCAGGTAACTGGAGGGGTACCGGGCAGGTGCAAGCGGATCAGACTGAGAACAGGTCCAGAGAGCAAGCCGAGGTTCAGGGGTTGGAGAGGTCAACAAGTCCAAAGTCAAGCCAGAAGTCAGGGATTATAGAAGACAGCGTATCCAGGAACAAGAGCCAACGTCAACTTCAGGGAGCGAGAGGAAAGTCGTACGGAAGGTCAACTTCAGGGTGAGAGGAGAGTCGTCTGGAAATCCGGGTCAAAGGTTCAGGTAATCGGCAGAGAGTCCAAGCACAAGCTGAAGACAAACCAGCAACCTGCCATAAGACAGGGGCTGGTTTAAATAGCCTGGTCAGGCCTCTGATTGGTTCCCAGAAGGTGCACGCCCCCGTGCGCGCGCCCATGTGCATGCTGCGTCGCCAGACCGCGCATGCGCGCGCCTTTCCCGCACGGGTACACGCCGGAGCGCCGCTCTATTGCGCATGTGCGAGGATCGGAAGACAGGCCTGGATCCCTGACAGTGCCCCCCCCCAAGGGGCGGACTCCGGACGCCCAAACTGGCCATCAGCTCCGGATGTTCCTGGTGAAAGGCACGGATTAGGCGTGGGGCATGTAGATTCTTAGAAGGTTCCCAGGAATTGTCCTCCGGTGGGTACCCCTTCCATTTGACCAGGTACTCGAGTTGCCTACCCCTCTTTCTACAACTCACGATGGCCTCCACTTCGAATTCAAGTTCACCCTCAATCTCCACTGGTGGAGGTGGGGGTTCCCCTCTTCCGCCAAAAGGGTCTGGCACAACGGGTTTAAGGAGTGAAAAACAGGGTGGATCCTGTAAGAGTCCGGTAGGGCAAGTTCAAAGGTCACGGCATTGATTTTCCGTCTGATCTTTAAAGGACCAATGAACCTCGGGCCAAGTTTCCGAGAAGGCACAGGTAATTTTAGGTTAGTGGCGGAAAGCCAGACTTCCTCCCCGATTTTAAAGGCTGGGCACTCCTTTCTTCCTCTATCATAAATTTTTTTATAATCCTCTTGGGCCTGCCGCATCATCCCCTGAAGCTTCAGAAAATTTGACTGGACAGCTGTTAGATGTTCCTGAACAGCTGGGACAGGTATTTCTGGTAGATCATCCGGGAGGAAGGATGGGTGAAATCCAAAGTTGGACCAGAAGGGGGTCTGATTGGTGGTGGAATGTACCGAGTTGTTGTAGGAGAACTCCGCGGATGGTAGGAGGGACGACCAATCGTCTTGAGAGGAGGAACAAAAGCATCGCAGGTATTGCTCCAAAGTTTGGTTCGTTCTCTCTGTTTGGCCGTTGCTCTGGGGGTAATAGGCCGAGGAGAGGCAGCTCTTAATTTCCAAGGCCTTACAAAGTTCTTTCCAGAATCCGGATGTAAATTGGCTGCCCCTGTCAGAGACGATACTTCTGGGAACCCCATGGAGCCTAACAACTTCCTTGAAAAAAGTCCTGGCTGTTTCTGCCGCAGAGGGAGTTCCTACCATGGGCACAAAATGGGACATTTTAGAGAGTCGGTCCACCACGACCAGGATTGAGGTAAAGCCTCCAGATGGAGGCAAGTCCACAATGAAGTCCATGGAAATTTCTGCCCAAGGGTTTGAGCAATCCCCAGGACTTAGTATTGGGACCCTTGTTTCATTGGCAACGAATGCATGAAGCAACATAGATTTTACAGTCCTGTCTCCACTTGGGCCACCAGAAAGACCGAGAAATCAGTTCACCCGTTTTCCGTGCCCCAAAATGTCCTGCTAACTTGTGGTCATGGAAGGTACTCAAGATCAATCGTCTGGCTTCCGTTGGAACAAAAATTTTCCCCCTTGACCATAGTAAGTCGTCGTGTTTATCCAGTGCCTCAATTTCCGGATCGGAACACTGTCTGGAAGCCGTTTTGAGAGAGTTTAACAAGTCCACTTGAGAAAGTAAAAGAAAATTCCGAGGTGACAGGATGGTACTGGGTTCTGCAGTGCAAGGGGTTTCGAGGAACATCCTGGAAAGGGCATCCGCTTTTCCATTCTTTGAGCCGGGTCGATAAGAAATATGGAAATTGAACCTTGAAAAGAAAAGCGCCCACCGAGCTTGCCTGGGTCTTAAGCGTTTTGCTGAACGTAAGTATTCGAGATTCTTGTGATCTGTGAAGATCATGATGGAATGAGCCGCCCCCTCCAGTAGGTATCTCCATTCTTCTAGGGCCACCTTAATGGCAAGCAGCTCTCTGTCCCCTACATCGTAGTTTCTCTCGGGGGCAGTTAGCTTCCGAGAGGCGTAGGCCACAGGATGTAGCAGAGCCTTCACCCCTTGTCTCTGTGATAGGATGGCCCCGGTGGCCGTCTCAGAAGCGTCTACCTCCAGGGTAAAGGGTAGAGTTGGATCCGGATGTCGTAGGACCGGAGCAGAGGAAAAGTCGGATTTAAGCTTTTCAAAGGCTTCCTGAGCTTCTGGTGACCAGTGGAAGCGAGCGCCTTGTCGGGTAAGTTTAGTAATGGGTGCCACGATGGAGGAGAATCCAACGATAAATCGTCTATAGAAATTGGCAAAACCAACAAACCGCTGCACCGCCTTCTTGTCGACCGGAGCTGGCCACGCTTGGATGGCCTCTACTTTTTGCGGGTCCATAGCGACCCCACTGGTGGAGATAATAAATCCTAGAAATTGTACTGAGGCCTTCTCAAATTCACATTTTTCTGCTTTCAGGTAAAGTTTATGCTTTCTTAGTATGGCAAGAACCACTTTGACATGGCACCGGTGTAATTCAAGGGAGGCTGAAAAGATGAGAATATCATCCAAGTAGACCACCAAAAAATCATCTAGATATTCACGAAAGATGTCATTGACAAGATGTTGGAAGGTGGCTGGGGCATTGCAAAGCCCAAAGGGCATCACCAAGTACTCAAAATGTCTAAATCGAGACCTAAAGGCCGTTTTCCATTCGTCTCCGGACCTGATCCGAATGAGGTTATAGGCGCCCCTCAAATCTAGCTTGGAAAAAACTTGAGCGGACCGGAAGCGCTGAAAAAGTTCTGGAATCAGAGGCAGCGGGTACCTGTTTTTGACGGTAATTTTGTTGAGTTCACGGTAGTCAATGCAAGGCCTCAACGAGCCGTCTTTCTTCTCCACGAAGAAGATACCTGCCCCGGCTGGAGAGGAAGACCGGCGGATGAAGTTTTTTTTTTAAATTTTCATCAATGTAGGCCTTGAGGGCCTTTAATTCGGTCTCGGATAATGGGAATATACGCCCGAAAGGGACCTCGGATCCAGGTAGTAAGTCAATAGGGCAATCGTATGGCCGATGAGGTGGGAGAGAGTCGGCTTGCTGTTTATCAAATACATCCTTGAATTCAAAATAGACGGAGGGGACATGCAGAAGGTTTTCTGGTGGGGTTGTGATAGCGGAACAGACGGTGACTGAAGGTGGAAAGCAACTCTGGGTGCAGTATGAAGATGTGAAACTGACTTCTTTCTTTAGCCAATCAATGCAGGGTTGATGCGCCTGTA
This sequence comes from Rana kukunoris, assembly GCA_029574335.1. Lineage (NCBI taxonomy): Eukaryota > Metazoa > Chordata > Amphibia > Anura > Ranidae > Rana > Rana kukunoris. Next base: position 482,928,337 of record CM056053.1, read on the forward strand.
ACCAAGGGAGGCCCAAGATGATGGGGAATAGAGGAGACGGAATAAGATCCAGACATAGGAACTCTCGGTGGCCTGAGTCCCTGGTGGCACAGATGGGTTGAGTCTCGTGAGTAATAAGTCCGGATCGGGGCAGCGAGCCGTCGGCCAGGTGGATCTGTAACTGATGATCTTTAATGCGAAGTGGCACATGAAGTTTCTGAGCCAAGGTGGAATCTAGGAAGCAGCTGCATGCCCCTGAATCAACAATGGCTGGGAGCCGGGTTGCCCCTGCTGGTAGCTGTAGAGAAATAAAAAGCACAACATGAGTCTGAGGGAAGTTAGCAACATGGAAATTGTAGGCAGGTGGCGGCTTCGACTTACTAGGTCTTATGGGGCAACCACGGAGGAAGTGGCCAGCCGCTCCGCAGTACAGGCATAGATTGGCTTGGCGCCTACGCTGTCTTTCCTCGGAGGTGAGAGGCGCCCGGACAAGTCCAAGCTGCATCGGCTCAGGGTCAGGAAACGTGGAGACTGGAGAAGCCGCTGGAGGCGGAAGAGCTGGAGAGGGCCTTGGGGGTGTCCAGGTGGGACGTGCGTTTTGAAAGCGCTCAGAGCGCCGTTCTCGTAGGCGCCGGTCTAACTGGGTAGCGGCTTGGATCAGATCTTCCAGCGTGGCCGGGGTTTCAGTCCTTGCCAGCTCATCCTTGAGGCTTTCAGCGATCCCCAGGCGGAACTGGTACTTCAGGGCGGCTTCATTCCAGCCCGTGTCGGCCGACCATTTACGGAACTCGGCCGTGTAGTCCTCCACGGGTCTTCTTCCTTGAGCCAGGTTATGGAGAACGGCTTCAGCCGTGGCTGTGCGCTGTGGGTCGTCGTATAATTTAGCCATGTGCTCAAAGAGGGAATCAATTGAGTCCAGGATGGGGCTCCTTTGCTCCATCAAACTGTGCGCCCAGGCTTGCGGCTCTTCGGCCAAAAGGGAGATCACAAACCCTACTTTTACGGGTTCAGAACAAAAAGTCCTAGGTTGAAGAGCCAAATACAAGGAGCAGGCATTCTTGAAGGCCCGATATCTTCTTCGGTCGCCTGCAAATCGCTCCGGGATGGGGACCCGGGGTTCGGGTTGAGTCATAACCACAGTCGGAGCGGGAGAGGCTTGAGACGTAGCGACCCCAGGGGATGGAGCCACGGATGGAGGTACGGCCCCAGGCAGGTTGCCCAATTGTTGGAGGCGACCATCAATTTGCACGTATCCTTCCTGAAGCTTTTGGACAGCCTCGGTGAGGACGGAGATCTGCTGGCACAGGGTCTCGAAGGGAGAGCGCACCCTGTCGGCTTCGGACATCTGGCTGGTTTGTACTATCAGGCTGTGTACTCACCGAAGCCGAGATGCCGAGGGTGGCCCACCGTTGCGACCCGGCGCCGACCGTCCCCTGGAGTTGGGACAGGGGAGGTGAGCCCCGGGAGGCACCAGCGCCAGTAAGGTCCGGGTTGGTAGCCGGGATCCTGGTGCAGACTGTAACTGAAGCTCCTCCTGATGGCGGTGAGCAGAGCAGGCACCCGAGGAGCCACAAGACAGGTGCAAGGCAGGTAGCAGAAGCTGTACTGAAGAACTCTGGAGCAGGTAACTGGAGGGGTACCGGGCAGGTGCAAGCGGATCAGACTGAGAACAGTTCCAGAGAGCAAGCCGAGGTTCAGGGGTTGGAGAGGTCAACAAGTCCAAAGTCAAGCCAGAAGTCAGGGATTATAGAAGACAGCGTATCCAGGACAAGAGCCAAGGTCAACTTCAGGGCGAGAGGAGAGTCGTACGGAAGGTCAACTTCAGGGCGAGAGGAGAGTCGTATGGAAATCCGGGTCAAAGGTTCAGGTAATCGGCAGAGAGTCCAAGCACAAGCTGAAGACAAACCAGCAACCTGCCATAAGACAGGGGCTGGTTTAAATAGCCTGGTCAGGCCTCTGATTGGTTCCCGGAAGGTGCGCGCCCGTGCGCGCGCTGCGTCGCCAGACCGCGCATGCGCGCCTTTCCCGCACGGGTACACGCCGGAGCGCCGCTCTGTTGCGCATGTGCGAGGATCGGAAGACAGGCCTGGATCCCTGACAGATGTATAATTTGAAAGCTCTTATGTTTGCAGGTTTTTTTTTTCTGGACCCACCTATCATCGACACTGTGGAGAATTTAGTAGGAATGGGAGAGTTACCTTGCTTGAGTTAATTGTCCAGATTGTGACCCCTGTTGTTCCAGAACTGTCCTCTGGGCCAGTCTGCATTCTAGGGATGTGGTATCATCTCTGGTCAGCAGTTGGCGGTAGAGGGGGTTCTGGCAGAGCAAGCTTTCCCCAGCAGCCAATTGGAGGAGTTTTCCCTCACGGGGCATGCTAGGGAGGGATATATCTGTGACAGGGGTCATGTGCTTGAGGAGTTCTGCTCGGTTCCAGGTGCGGCATCCACCTTCAGGGTGCGCGCATCCATGGACCCTGCCAGCGTGGCCCACCTGGCCAAAATTACAGGCTATGCTGGACCTCAACCAGAGGTTGGTACTCTACTGGGTTCCCAGTTCTTTTGAGGAGATCCCAGGTTGGGTGCCGTACGATTGGGGGATCGGCTTGAGGAGAACCCGGAGGCAGGTTGTCCAATAGGGCTTGAACAAACTAATCGGGGATCTGGTGACTGGGATGCTGACAGGTACACTTTGCTGTCACCCGGTGACTGATGCTAAGGAAATCTACTGGTAGGAATCGCTCCGTTCACCCATCTAACTTACTGAAGAAATTGGCCGGGGGCTGAGGCCTTAGAGCCGGGTCTGAGATAGAGAGATCTGTTCCTCCCAGCGATCCGAAGTGACACCTCGGCCGCCAGGTTAGTGTGGGGGACCTGCCCGGGGGCACTTTATACACTCCACTCGGGGGTGGGGACGAGTTCAACTATTGCTATTGTCGAGTGCAGGACTGCCCTGATCACATCCCGGCCTGATACCACGAGGTTCTCTTATCCTTCCTTCATCACCTTTCCTTTCCTTAAACTGAAGATGATGTTTGCCTTGTTGGCTAAAAAATAAAAAGACATTGAAGGAAACTTTATTGACTGTCTGGACATTCGCTCATTGCTAAGGTGACCAGATTTTTTAAATGAAATCCGGGGACATATTTTTTTTTACTAGTAATGGCGGCAATCAGCGACTCTCTGCCCGTCGCCGCTGCCGCCGCCTGCCTCGCAGCCTGTTCAATCTTACTCTACTACTACTACTGGGTGGAGAGCGGAGGAAGATCACTCCCCCAGGGAAGGCAAGGAGATAAGCAGGCAGGTGGCTGACCGGAACTTGAGCCAAGGCAGAAGAACATGTGAGTGGAGATTAATGGGCATTCACCCAAAAACGGAAGAAATATTCCCTCCGCTCCGACCAGCAGATGATCATCAGAAAGGGGCACAGATAGTGAAAAAAATACACCCCCTAAGCTAATAAGAGCAGCAGAGTGAGGGTGTGCAATTCAGATTTATTTTTTTTTATTCTGCACTGACTGGGCCAGATTCTCGTGTGTTACGGCTTAGCGTAGCGTATGCTATTTACACTACGCCGCCGCAACTTACAGGAGCAAGTGCCGTATTCTCCAAGCACTTGCTCCGTAATTTGCGGCGGAGTAGTGTAAATGGTCCGGCGTAAAGGCCGCGTAATTCAAAGGGGGCGGCTTGTATTTAAATTAAGAGCGCCCCCCGCGCCGAAGGAACTGCTCATGCACCGGCCGTAAACGTAGCCCAGTGTGCATGCTCCATAGTACGCCGCAAATACATTGGTTGCGACGTGAACGTAATTAACGCACAGCCCTATTCGCGACGAGTTACGTAAACGACGGAAAAACACGCCGCTGTCCCGACGGCCATACTTAACATGGCTTACGCCGGACCTACGCAAGGTCACCCCTCATATAGCAGGGGTAACCTTACCCGTACGCAAACTACGTCGACGGCGTGCAACCTCGTTCGGGAATCGGCGTATCAGGCTCATTTGCATATTCGACGCTGAAATCGACGGGAATGCCACCTAGCGGCCAGCGTAAAATTACATCTAAGATCCGACGGTGTAAGAGACTTACGCCAGTCGGATCTACGCCGTATCTATGCGTAACTGATTCTAAGAATCAGATGCATAGATTTCCAGGGAGAAAAACAGAGATACGACGGTGTATATGGAGATACACCGTTGTATCTCTTATGAGAATCTGGCCCACTGTCTTTGAAATTGCCCCAGCCCCTGTTCAAATCCAATCCGGGGACAAAACTGGGGACAGACTTGGTCCTGGGGCAGTGTCCTCAATTCAGGGACTGTCCCCTGAAACTGGGGATGTCTGGTCACCCTACTCATCGCTCCGCCACTGGCATTTCACCCCTAGACGTCACCAGGGCAACTTGGTGCGCCAATCCCAGTATCTAACCAGCAGCTCCTCCGGGGGTAGCGCTACATTTAAATAACACGCGGATATACTTGGGGGGCCACATTGGAATGTATATGTAAATCCAGAGTAGGGGCCACATCAAACTGGAACGTGGGCCGCAAATAGCCCGCGGGCCGGACTTTGGACATGACTTAGACCAATCACTGATACCAGCGGGGGTTTTTGTATCTTTTGTATATTTAGCGCGACTTTCTACCCTTTTATATTTTGTATTTGCGTGGTTTGTATGTGTCGCCGCTCGGCTTTTATTCGCTGTTTTTCCATTTTTATTTCCTCATCAGCGCCGTGTTCCCCTCACCACTTGGGAGAGACTATCGCTCTATTCTGTGGGTTGGAACTTCCGCGGCAAAGACGTGTCACAATGTGTCTGCTTTAGTTACAATGTTATTACAATGTGGAAGAATCTCACCGTCCAATCAGATTACAGGATATATTTTTCATCAGATCATTTTTTATTAAAATGTTTTGTTAAAAAAAAAACAACAGAAAAGGTTCTGCAGATCTTCATAGAATCCCGCAGAAGAAACACTGGGCCAGATTCTCAGAAGAGATAAGCCGTCGTATCTCTGTTTCTGTCCCCGGGTATCCATGCGACTGATTCTTAGTTACGCATAGATGCGGCGTAGATCTGACTGGCGTAAGTCACTTACACCGTCGGATCTTAGATGTAATTCTACGCTGGCCGCTAGGTGGCGTTCCCGTCGATTTCTGCGTCGAATATGCAAATGAGCCTGATACGCCGATCCCCGAACGTTTTTGCGCCGCTTCGCCGTAGTTTACGTCGTTTCCGTAAGGTTACCCCTGCTATATGAGGTGTAATCTTACGTCAGTCCACCGTACGCCATGTTAAAGCGGGGGTTCACCCTCCAAAAAATTTCTAGCATGCCATGGAGCCGACCCATCCGACCCGCAGTATGCCGGTAGTTTTTTTTTTTTCAGTACATACCTTTTCACGGGCTCTTTTCACTTCCGCGGGACTGGGCGTTTCCAATCACAGGCTGTGATTGACGTCCCTTAGCCCGGCGCATACCGCGCGTCACGAGATGCCGAAAAAAAAACGGAAACGTCGGTGCGGCTCTATACGGCTCCTGCGCACCGACGTTCGGGTTCTTTCGGGCATCTCGTGACGCGCGGTATGCGCCGGGCTAAGGGACGTCAATCACAGCCTGTGATTGGAAACGCCCAGTCCCGCGGAAGTGAAAAGAGCCCGTGAAAAGGTATGTACTGAAAAAAAAAAAAACCACCGGCATACTGCGGGTCGGATGGGTCGGCTCCATGGCATGCTAGAATTTTTTTGGAGGGTGAACCTCCCCTTTAAGTATGGACTCAGGACAGCGTCGCGTTTTTCCGTCGTCTACGTAACTCGTTTCGCGAATAGGCCTGTACGTTAAATACGTTGCCGTCGTAATCAATGTATTTGCGGCGTACTGTGGAGCATGCGCAGTGGCCTACGTTTAAGGCCGGCGCATGCGCAGTTTGTTTGGCGCTGGGGCGCGCTTAATTTAAATACGAGCCGCCCCCATTGAATTACGCGGCCTTACGCCGGGCCATTTACACTACGCCGCCGCAAATTATGGAGCAAGTGCTTGGAGAATACGGCACTGGCTCCTGTAAGTTGCGGCGGCGTAGTGTAAATAGCTTGTGCGCCGCCGCCGCAGGATCTACGAGAATCTGGCCCATTGTAGTTATAATTAGGGGCCGAAACAACGAATCGATTAGGAAATGAATCGATTACAATTTTCATAATCGATTAATCGGCCAGGAACAAAATGAGGTTAAAAAAACGAAAATTAGCCCTTTTATAGCACAAAAAAGCAAATCTCTCCTGTAATTATCACTCTCACTGTCCCACAGTACAAAAATGACCCCCTTACAGTAGCGATTATTTGCTCTTTTTTTGTACTTATTTTTGTTTTTTACCCCCCCCCCCCCCATTATGTTACTAAACATCTCAGGCCCGGGGGTCACACCTCTGTGTGTTTTTTGGTGCTTTTTGCAGAAACACACTACAGTTCATTTGCATGTTTGAAAAGGGGCGGGGACTTTTTAACGCAGAACGGCGCTATTTTTTATTTTTTTTGGTTCGATATACTTCAATGGAGAAGCTGCAGAAAAGCGCGGAAGGGCCCGGATTCACAAAGCACTTACGCCGAGATACGCCGTCGTAAGTATAACTGTGCGCTGTCATGTCTATGCGCCGACCCACAAAGCTAGATACGTCGAAAAATAGGCTTCATCCGACCGACGGAACTTGCCTACGTCGGCGTATAGTGGGCAGGGGCAGACTGACAACTCATGGGGCCCCCGGGCAACAGGAGATTATGGGGCCCCCTGTATCCCTGCCCACACTCAAGCCACACACATCATGGGGGCACGGAGCAGGGCATGGGGGTACACATCAGGGCATGGGGGAAAAGAGCGGGGCATGGGGCACACATCAGGGCATGGGGGCAAAGAGCGGGGCATGGGGCACACATCAGGGCATGGGGGTACACATCAGGGCATGGGGGCAAAGAGCAGTTCATGGAGTAGACAGCAGGGCATGGGGGCACAGAGCAGGGCATGGGGCAGACAGTTCTCCCCACCACCTCCCTGTGCTCTCCACTTCCCCCGTGCTCTCCACATCCCCCCTGTGCCCTCCACATCCCCCCATGCTCTCCACATCCCCCTGTGCTCTCCGCCACTATCCTGTGCTCTCCACATCACCCCCCATGCTCTCCACATCCCCCCCATGCTCTCCACATCCCCCCTTGCTCTCCACATCCCCCTGTGCTCTCCACATCACCCCATGCTCTCCCCCACCCCCTGTGATCTCCACACAACACCGCCCCCGTGCTCTCCGCAACCTCCCCATGCTCTCCGCTGCCCCCTGTGCTCTCCTCTGCCTCACTTGTGCTCTCACCCCACCCCATGTTCTCAAGGTTATTCCCTGTGCTCTCCACCCCCCTATGCTCTTTCCTGGTCCCTTCTCGCCTACCCCCCCGCCACCCCCCCCCCCATACACCTCTTCCAGGATTCTGTCAGGGTGGAAAGTGGGGAAAGAGCCGGTTAACATGTCACGGGCTGCTCAATCCAAAATGCCCGGGCCTATTTTTTGTCCCAGTCTGGGCCTGGTGTGCACACTTATGCAACCACATTTTAGTTTTTTCGTTTTATTTCCCCCCAAAAAAGATTTCAGTTTGTTTTTCATTTGAATTGTACAGATTATCGGTCACATTAAAGGTGGAAAAAGTTCTGAAATAATTTTTCTTTGTCTCGTTTATTTACATCACAGAAACCCGACATTTTACCCCCCCCGGGGTGTGTAGACTTTTTAAATCTACTGTATCTGAAAAGTGTGGGAGGGCACTTGTATTCAGCCTCTACCCATGTTATAACCAAAAATGTATTTTATTGGGATTTTATGTAAGAGACACAAAGTGTCACATAATTGTGAAGTGGAAGGAAAACGATACAAATAAATCTGTGAAATGTGCAGGGGGAGGGACATTTGTATGGTGTCCCCTTTACTCTGATAACTAAAATCTAGAGGAACCAATTGCCTTCAAAAGTCACCTAATAAGTAAATAGAGTCCCCCTGTGTGTCATGTAATCTCAGTATAAATACAGCTGTTCTGTGAGGCCCTCAGAGGTTTGTTAGAGAACCTTAGTGAACAAACAGCATCATGAAGGCCGAGGAACACACCAGACAGGTCGGGGATAAAGTTGTGGAGAAGTATAAAGCGGGGTTCGGTTATAAATAATCTCCCAAGCTTTGAAGATCTCATGGAGCTTCTGTTCAATCCATCATCAGAAAATGGAAAGAGTACGGCACAACCGCAAACCTACCAAGACACGGCCGTCCACCTAAACTGACCGGGCCGGGCAAGGAGAGCATTCATCAGAGAAGCAGCCAAGAGGCCCATGGTAACTCTGGAGGAGCTGCACAGGAGCTGCACAGCTCAGGTGGGGGGGGGGGGGGGGGAATCTGTCCTCAGGACAACTATTAGTGGTGCTCTCCACAAATCTGCCCTTTATGGAAGAGTGACAAGAAGAAAGTCATTGGAGAAAGAAAGACATAAGAAGTCCTGTTTGTAGTTTGTGAGAAGCCATGTGGGGGAGGGGACACAGCAAACATGTGGGGGAGGGGACACAGCAAACATGTGGGGGAGGGGGCACAGCAAACATGTGGGGGAGGGGACACAGCAAACATGTGGGGGAGGGGACACAGCAATCATGTGGGGGAGGGGACACAGCAAACATGTGGGGGAGGGGACACAGCAAACATGTGGGGGAGAGGGCACAGCAAACATGTGGGGGAGGGGACACAGCAATCATGTGGGGGAGGGGACACAGCAATCATGTGGGGGAGGGGACACAGCAAACATGTGGGGGAGGGGACACAGCAATCGTGTGGGGGAGGGGACACAGCAAACATGTGGGGGAGGGGACACAGCAAACATGTGGGGGCAGGTGCTCTGGTCACGTGACACCGAAATTCTGTAGGGAAAACTAACACTGCCCATCCCCCTGAACACACCATCCCCACTGTGAAACTTGGTGGTGGCAGCATCATGTGGTGGGGATGATTTTCTTCAGCAGGGACAGGGAAGATGGTCAGAGTTGATGGGAAGATGGATGGAGACAAATACAGGACAATCTTAGAAGAAAATCTGCAAAAGACTTGAGACCAGGGGGGGGGCGGGGGGCGGAGGATCACCTTCCAGCAGGACAACGACCCTAAAGTACAGCCAGAGCTACAATGGGATGGTTTAGATCAAAGCCTATTCATGTGTTAGAATGGCCCAATCACAGTCCAGACCTAAATCCCATTGAGAATCTGTGGACAAGACCGGACAATTGCTGATCACAGACGCTCTCCATCCAATCTGACAGAGACAGAGATATTTTACAGAGAAGAATGGGCAGAAATTTTCCTCTCTAGATGTGCAAAGCTGGGAGAGACTATCGCTCTATTCTGTGGGTTGGAACTTCCGCGGCAAAGACGTGTCACAATGTGTCTGCTTTGGTTACAATGTTATTACAATGTGGAAGAATCTCACCGTCCAATCAGATTACAGGATATATTTTTTCATCAGATCATTTGTTAGTAAAATGTTTTGTTAGAAACCATGAGAAAAGGTTCTGCAGATCTTCATAGAATCCCACAGAAGAAACATTGTAGTTCTAATAGAATTGAGATTCAGAAATAAAAGAATGGAAGAGAAAGGATCCAGAATGTGACAGCAAAGTGTTTTCTGATCACACGAGACATCCGATTGGTTCTTCATATTGGGAAGTTTATCATGAAATGTACAGAGAGAGACCTCAGGACTTTGTGTCCCCGAAAGAGGAAGAAAATATCACACCCCCCATATAATACTACAGAGAGGAAACATGGAAATTTCCTATCAAATACTCACCGCCGTCATTTTCCTCCATGGCAGCAACGTGTGGGTTAGCCCCGCCTCCATAACTACCCTATAGGACACCTCTCCCATAAATCTGTGCTCTGGGCTCACCAGGGGGGCCGGCCATCTGAATAGTGGGCGGCAGTGACAATACATAGATCCATGCAATGCACAAATCTATGTATTGTTTTTTAGTGGCGGTACAGGAGAGGGAGGGGGCGGCGCTCCTGCGCCCTCTATGGACGCACCCTCACTAAAAAACAATACATAGATTTGTGCATTGCATGGATCTATGTATTGTCACTGCCGCCCACTATTCAGATGGCCGGCCCCCCTGGTGAGTGCCGGCCATCTGAATAATGGCAGATGGTTGGCTGTGGAAGTGTCTATCAGGGCCAGTGGCCTGAGGGCTGTAATCGGCTTCCAAATAGTTAACCAGTGTAACGGAATTAACCGTGACAACCAGAGACGTTGGAAGGATGAGAGATACTCCTGGGCCAACTGCACTAATAACCCCTGGGTCTAAGTCCACCTTGTGCCCTTTTGAACGTAGGGTGGCTAATAGGATCATAATTCATGTATTACATGATGGGACATTATTGATACTTCATATGGCAGGATACTGGAATATTACAAGTGGTTCATGTTGACTTGAGACCAGGTCAACAAGACAGTGACTCATCCCTCTGTATAATAGGCTTTTAAAATGCTAAGTGGCCGGGCTTGTGAAAGACATTTCATTCTGTTGAAAAGGTGTTAATTGCATCGGCTCCTGGAAGACCTTTTCATTGTGTGATAAAACTGTTCAAAGCCCTGTGTTAATGTCTCTCTTCAGATGTATTGATATAGCATGCCAATTATGTTTAGCAAAGGAATGTATTGATGCCCAGGTGTCATAGACTGTACGTCTGTCTAGATATGTGGATTGAGGTCAAGGCATTGTGTAATTGTATTTTGGAATGTGATAGATCTCGTCAGTGCCGAAATGTCTGCTAGAGAATTAGCCATAGTGTTTGAAGAATAGGGGGGTGGAGATTGCATTGTCCTGTGATTAACTGTAACATGCTGTACTAAGAGATATAAGCAAGCTAAGAAGCCAATAAAATGTTCATACATTTGGAAACAAGTACAGAGCAGAGTCTCGTCTTGATTATGGGAAATGGAATGGATCGTGTATGCAAGATTGTGGCAGTGTGTCGGATAAGCTTGTTGTGGGTGGATGGATGGTCGTAAACGGTGGTGACCGTTACAACCAGGGTTCCTTGGTTAACACTGACACGCATCTCAGCCAACCAGGTTCACCGGATCTGGTTACCGGTAACCTGATTGACTGAAGCGACTTCGAGGGCGGGACTACATTGAGGGATTGTGGAGGAGGATCCGAGGATGGCTAATCGAGAAAGGTAAGAGCTAGGCGGGGGGTCAATCTGGCGGCATATTAGGGGCAAACTGGCAGCAATTGATGGGCACAGTGGCTGCGTTTGGCTTGGCACAGTGGCAACAATTGATGGGCATAGTGGCGACAATGGCATGGCACAGTGGCTTAGTTTGGCATGGCACAGTGGTGACAATTGATCGACCCAATGGCAACAATGGCATGACACAGTGGCTGCATTTGGCATGGCACAGTGGCGACAATTGATGGGCACAGTGGCAACAACGGCATGGCACAGTGGCTCCGTTTGGCAAGGCACAGTGGCGACAGTTGATGGTCACAGTAGCGACAAGGCATGGCACAGTGGCGACAATTGATGGGCAGAGTGGTGACAATGGCATGGCACAGTGGCAACAATTGATGGGCAGAGTGGTGACAATGGCATGGCACAGTGGCGACAATTGAAAGAGCCATTCAAACACCTCTTTGTGGAGAAACCACACGTTGTTGTTCATCTGAACACGAGAAAGGAAGTCTGCCTGTACATTCTGAATCCCAGGAATGAATCCCAGCTGTAATGTTGGACAAATTCCTCTGAGCCCAGCTCATGATTGGCTCCATCTCCTGTAGCAGGGACCAGCTGCGAGTTCCACCCTGCTTCCTTATGTAGGTCACCGCGGTTGTATTGTCCAACCTGAGCATCACTGAAGAGTTCTTTATTAGATGGCGGAATGACAGGAGTGCCTGAAAGGCGGCCCGCAGTTCCAGTATGTTGGACACAATCCCCAAAGAAGGGGAGTTCCATCTGCCCTGAGCCACTTCTGGCAATGAGCGCACAAGCCCCGGGGGCTGGCATCTGAGGTTATCGTGACCCATGTGATGGGAAAGATCGAGTGGCAATTGCAAAGATTTTCCCCTGGAGCCACCTAAGGAGAGACACTCTCATGGTTGGAGTAATGTGGATGCGCTGGCTTTTGCTAGAGGAATTCCATTGTTGGAGGAACTCTTTTTGGAAGGGCCGTGTGTGCCACTGTGCCCACTTCACCATGGGAATAGTAGCTGCCATAGTGCCAATCACCTTCAGACATTGGAGAGCGGAGAGGTGAGACGAAGCGAGGGGTGAGCGGATTCTGTCTCGGATTACCACAATCTTCTCCTCGGGCAGCGAGATAGTGCCTTCCAACGTGATGAGGTGACCCCCGAGAAACACCAAGGATTGGGCTGGTTCCAGGGGGCTCTTCTCCAGATTCAAGAGCCACCCAAACTCTTGAAGGGTGAAATGACCAGGCTCCTGTGCTCTTAAAGTTGACCTTTGTCTTGAGCTGGGAGAGGTAGGTCATCTAGATTGTGATGAAGACGGACCCCTTTGACACGGAGCAGAGCAACGACATCTAACAGAACCTTAGAGAAGACACGAGGTGATGTTATTAGACGGAAGGGGAGACAGGGGAATTGTAGGTGCTGTTTGCTACCGCAAAGTGGAGGAATTGCTGGAAGTCCCCTGCCAATGGGACATGGAAGTAGGCGCCTTTCAGATCGATTGACACCAACCAGTCTCCTGGATGGACCGACTGCTGGATTGCAAGTAAAAACTCCATCTTGAATTTTTCTTTTCAGGTGAAGTGGTTGAGATGGGTCAAGTCTATAACTGGTCTCCATGCGCCTGTCACGATCAGGTGTCAGGCTCAGAGGCCAATTGCAATAGCAGTGGCAGAACAGGCAGTCACTGCTGGCAGATAACACGGGCTCCCTTGAGGTGCGGAATCTAAGTACTAGCTGTTTTACCCCAGAGCTCCTGACGGTGGAGATGGATTTAGCTGCAAGCTAGTACCAGGTCGTGGTCCTCAAGTTTGCCCCACCACGATGTGAGCAAGCCGGGGTACAGTAGCGGATGAGCAGGTAAGGATCAAACAGAAGCGTAGTCAAAGCACAGGCCGAGGGTCAAACACAGGTGGTTGCAGATTGGGGCCAGGCAGTAGAGAATTTCAGGAACAGGCCGAGGGTCAAACACAGGTGGTTGCAGATTGGGATCAGGCAGTAGAGAAGTCCAGGAGCAGGCCGAAGGTCAAACACAGGTGGTTGCAACTACAAAGGCAGCAGAGCAGACAAATCGCAAGTCACTGGCTGGGAAGGCACAGTAACCTGGCAATGGGGAAGTGCTGAGACATGGCTTATATCAGGAAGTTCATGGGAGGAGCAAGGGGTTCAAGGTTCAAGACAATCAAGACACAAGGCAGGAATGTCCAATGGATCAGGTAGGTTTGTCCAGCAGATAAGACAAGGAGCTGTCCAGCATCCCAAATAGCTCAGTGATATGGTTCACTGCCAGACACAGCCAAGGTCCCAGGTTCAAGTCCAGGTCCTGACAGCGCCACTCTTTTTCTGTACCATGAACAGAGGAGAATACATACCCTTGCCTCGTTCGCCATATGGAACAAGGATGGCTGCGCCTTGCTCCAATAAACAGTTTACGTAAGCTAACAGGACCTGCTTTCTCTCCTGAACATGGAAGAGTCGTAGGAATGAGTCTGAGTCTTGGGGAACTGTTGAAAACCCAGGTGAACCCTGAGCAGACTGTTTTGACGGTCCATAAATCCTGGATTGAGGCCGTCCATACATGCCAAAAGCAGAGAAGATGAGCCCCCACCTGGCATGCCTGAGTGGGCCTGTAACCGACAGGGGTTAACGCCGTTTAAGATATTCCATTCCACCAACCCACGACAGCTTATCGACACTCCACAATCCGGCAAACACGATCCATATGAATTTCCCCCCAGAAACGACACACAAACACACAGCTCTGTTCTCTGGTTCAAAACGAATATATTTTTCAATGGTAAACTCAGGCTCTCATACAGTTAGCAACCAAATATGAACAATGACTCAACTCCACCCACAACATTATACAACGGTTCCTAATGAGCCTCCAATACACATCTTGGGTAGACTTTCTGGCACCGGGTCTGACACCATCCACATGAGCTAATTAGCTACAGCTGACAAGTCATACATCATGATTCCAGCTTTTCTCACCTGCTATACAATACACATTTATCATCAATAGAAATTCGCACAATACAGTGTTAATTAGCATTACACAATGAAAAGGTCTTTATAAGCCAGACTAAGGTTATTTTACAAGACAGTAGCAGACTTAATTACCACCTTAACAGTCTGTGTTCCCACATTGAATGAATCACCCTATTGACCGGTTGGGTTTAGAATCAACAACCTGTAATATTTCAAGATATCCAGCAATACATTGTGAATTATCATTACTTTCCCAACTCATGTAATCCAAGATATCAGTTCTCAGTCATCCTATGCCCCTAGTGGACATAGGATGACCCTAGACACAAGAGTCATTGGTGAAGCTGAAACAGGAGTACCCCACACCCTTCAAGAGCCTCTGGGTCCCACAGGCCAATCCGTTACAGGGCCCAATCTCAAAAAGACTGATTGCCGGAGGAACCACCTTTCGTGGGTTTCATAAATGAGGACTGCCTGGCTTTCCAGGATCTTGTAAACTCCTGACCAGGCCTGTAACTGTGCGCTTCCCTGGCTCAGTCAGTATTCTGTCTTCTCGGAAAGGTGCATTTCTAGCTCTGTAAGCGCCGATCCTAAAGGAAGGAAACCTGACTTGCCACCCGTGGCCCGGGTTTTGGCACTATCAAGCTTGTTGCCAAAAAGAGATGTTCCCTCAAAGGGAATTCGGCACCAAGCTAGCTTGGAAGCCGGATCCGCCAACCATGGATGGAGCCATAAGGCATGACGTGCTGAGACAGCCACAAGGATAACACGGGCCACCAGGTGGGTGACATCAATGGAAGGTGGATGCCAACCTGATCTCCTGGATAGGCGAACTTCTGGCCACTTCACTGGAGATACCTCTTAGGGTCTTATCAACGCTGTCTGACCCCATCTTTCCAAGGGATCTTTAAAGGAAACGGTGTCTTCCAAAGGAAGGGTTACATATCTAACTAGTCTCATTAGTGCTCGGTCCACCAAAGGAGCCGACCCGAGATGTTTAACCTTCTCCTCCTTGAAAGGATAAAGCTTCAGGATTTTTGAGTGCATGGAACTCTTTTTGTCCATCTTGCCCCCCTCATCAGAGATGACGTCACCCAGTTCAGTGAGAAAGAGAAAGTATTGACGCCCCTTATTGAGCTGCTTGAAAACAATCCTTTGCTTTGGAGGAAAAGTTACAGGATCTTCCCGACTCAAGGCTTCCTTTTATCCCAATAAAATACATTTATGTTTTTGGGTGTAACATGACAAAATGTGGGTAATTTCAAGGGGTAGGAATACTTTTTCAAGACACTCTAACTTGGAGGGTGCTACATAGAGAGATACCTGGAATAATACATTGATAGAAAATAATTAAATGTCATCAGTAAAAAAAAACAGAAGAAGAAGATGTGACAGTAGAATAGGGAAGGATGTTGCCTCATCTGCAGGTTTGGATCCCGCAGTCGGCCAGTCCCAGGAAGGGGGGGGGGTAAAGATGGTGTATATAAGAACTGCTCTCAGCACTGTGAGGTATACGGAGGGTGGGGGTCACACATTGTACGTCTTTCTGTCTTGTTGCTGTAGTGAGGATCGGGGTGAGGATCAGTTATGAGGACTCTGCTGATCTTGGGGGGTCTCGTGGTCTTTGTGCTGCTGGTGACCCCATCTGATGGTGACCGGAGGGCAAAGCCTGGAAAGAAGCAGAAGGATAGAGGAGAGGTGAGTTCCCAGGAGGGGTTTATGTGGGGGGGGGGGGGGGTTGTATGTGTGTGTGGGGGGTGTTGTATAGTGTGGGGGCTCCACACATCCAGGAACATTCCATCCACATCATAAGACCTTCTATAGACACAACTAGAAATGTCCATAGAGATCAATTCCTAGTTATCACCGAGCAATGTTCTGCAGATCTATAATGAGGACAATGTATCAATATGTATCTCTCATGTATATATATATGTACAGGGCTCACAATAATGAAACAAACACATCAAATCTCAATGGGGGAAAAACTCATGCTGGTTATCTATACTGGTATGGACTGGGTAATGTGTTGGGATCTATACTGGTATGGACAAGGTAATGTGTTAGGATTTATACTGGTATGGACTGGGTAATGTGTTAGGATCTATACTGGTATGGACTGGGTAATGTGTTGGGATCTATACTGGTATGGACTGGGTAATGTGTTGGGATCTATACTGGTATGGACTGGGTCATTTTAGGATCTATACTGGTATGGACTGGGTAATGTTTTAGGATCTATACTGGTATGGACTGGGTAATGTGTTGGGATCTATACTGGTATGGACTGGGTAATGTGTTGGGATCTATACTGGTATGGACTGTAATGTAATGTGTTGGGATCTATACTGGTATGGACTGGGTAATGTGTTGGGATCTATACTGGTATGGACTGGGTAATGTGTTAGGATCTATACTGGTATGGACTGGGGAATGTGTTGGGATATATACTGGTATGGACTGGGTAATGTGTTAGGATCTATACTGGTATGGACTGGGTAATGTGTTAGGATCTATACTGGTATGGACTGTAATGTAATGTGTTGGGAATGAAAGGATGCCATATTGTTTGAGGGAAATTAAAATTATCCACCTACAGGGGTCTGAATTCAAAAACGCCCCGAAAATCAAAGAAAAAAAAATGATGCATCAGGCGAGTCCATTTTGCTGAAATTTCATTGCAGGAACTCAGAATGGTCCTCAGTAGTCTTTGTGCCCCTCCCCCCCAAGTGCTTGTATGCATGCCTGACAACATCAGGGCATGCTCCTAATGAGACGACGGATGGTGTCCTGGGGTATTTCCTCCCAGATCTGGACCATCACTGAGCTCCTGAACAGACTGAGGTGCCACCAGATGGACGGAAACATAATGTCCCCGAGATGTTCTATTGGATTTAGGTCAGGTGAGCGGGGGGGGGGGGGGGGGGGCGGGATTCAATGGTATCAATTCCGTCACCCTCCAGGAACTGGCTGCATGCTCTCACCACATGAGGCCGGGCATTATCGTGCACCAGGAGGAACCCAGGACCCACCTCACCAGCATAGGGTCTGCCAATGGGTCCAAGGATTTCATCCTGATACCTAATGGCAGTCATTGTGTAGCCTGTAGAGGTGTGTGTGTCCCTTTATGGATATGCCTCCCCAGACCATCCCTGACCCCCCACCAAACCGCTCATGCTGAACGATGTTACAGGCGGCAGAAAGTTCTCTACGGCTTCTCCAGACCCTTTCACATCTGTCACATGTGCTCAGGGTGAACCAGCTCTCATCTGTGAAAAGCATGGGGCACCAGTGGTGGACCTGCCAATTCTGGTGTTCAATGGAAAATGCCAATCGAGCTCCACAGTGTCCGGCGGTGAGCACAGAGCACACTAGAGTACGTCGGACCCTCAGGCCACCCCCATTAAATCTGTTTCTGATTGTTTGGTCAGAGACATTCACACCAGTGGCCTGCTGGAGGTCATTTTGTAGGGCTCTGGCAGTGCTCATCCTGTTCCTCCAAATACCGGTCCTGCTGATGGGTTAAGGACCTTCTACAGCTCTGTCCAGCTCTCCTAGAGTAACGGAATCTCCTCCATGCTCTTGTGCTGGGAGAGACGGCAAACCTTCTGGCATTGACACATATTGATGTGCCATCCTGGAGGAGCTGGACTGCCTGTACAACCTCTATAGGGTCCAGGTATGGCCTCATCCTACCAGTAGTGACACTGACCTCTATAGCAGGGATATGCAATTAGCGGACCTCCAGCTGTTGTAAAACTACAAGTCCAATGAGACATAGCAAGACTCTGACAGTCACAAGCATGACACCCAGAGGCAGAGGCATGATGGGACTTGTAGTTTTGCAACAGCTGGAGGTCCGCTAATTGCATATCCCTGCTCTATAGGGTCCAGGTATGGCCTCATGATACCAGTAGTGACACTGACCTCTATAGGGTCCAGGTATGGCCTCACCCTACCAGTAATGACACTGACCTCTATAGGGTCCAGATATGGCCTCATCCTACCAGTAGTGACACTGACCTCTATAGGGTCCAGGGATGGCCTCATCCTACCAGTAGTGGCACCGACCTCTATAGGGTCCAGGTATGGCCTCATCCTAGCAGCAGGGCCGTCTCTACCATAGGGCAAACAGGGGCAGCTGCCCAGGGCCCTGTCACTGTTGGGGGCCCAAAGCAACCCCCTTTGAAAAAAAAAAAAAAATCTTTTTTTTTTTTTTTTTTTTTTTTAGGGGTCCGGAGGTCCCCAGGGGCCCGGAGGCCCACAGGGCCCAAGATGGCAACCCCTCCTTTTTTTATTTATTTTTAAATAAAAAAATATATTTATTTTATATATTTTTATTTTATTTTTTATTAAAGGGCCAATTTTTTTTTAGAGGTCTGGAGGTCCCCAGGGGCCCGCAGTTCCCCAGGGCCCCGGATGACAACCCCCCTTTTTTATTAAAAAAAAAAAACTTGTTTTATAAAAAAAAATGTTTTTTTTATATATTTATTTTTTATATATATATATATATATATATATATATATATATATATATATATATATATATATATATATATATTAAAATAAATATATAAAAAAAACATTTTTTTTTATAAAACAAGTTTTTTTTTTTTAATATTATATAATATAAATGTTATTATTATTAAAACCTGGATGGCAACCCCCCTTTTTTTTATAATTTTTTTAATATTGTATTTCTTTTTTTTCTTTTTCTTTCTTTATATATATATATATATAATTAAAGGGCTAAGAGGTCCCCAGGGCCCCATGTGGCAAACACCCTTTTTTTTTTTTTTTTTATAAATGTTTATTTTTTTATTTTTGTTTATATATTTTTTTTATTAAAGGGCCCAGAGGTCCCCAGGGCCCTGGATGGCAACCCCACTTTTTTATTTATAAGATGGCAACCCCCCTTTTTTGTAATTTATTTTTATATAAAAAAAATTATTAAAGGGCCCAGAGGTCCCCAGATGGCAACCCCCTTTTAAAAAAAAAAATATATTTTTTATATATATTTAATTTTTTATTTCTTTTTTCTTTTTTATTAAAGGGCCCAGAGGTCCCCAGGGCCCCGGATGGCTACACCCCTTTTTTATATATATTTTTCTTTATTAAATCTTTTTTTTGTAAAGGGCCTCCCGCTTCTAAATTCGCAGCAGCCCCGCCCCCCCGCGTCTCAATTTAAGGGGGCAGCACCCCCCCGTTCTCTGCTCCAGGGGGCCCATGCCTGAAGCTGTGTAAGGGGCCCCATAATTCCTGATGGCGGCCCTGCCGCCCATTAAGCCCCTGTGCTGCCCACAAATCAGGCTGAAAATCATCAGCGGCACGCAGCCAGTGACGGTACTGCTTCCCTTCCCAGTGTTTTAAAATGTACAGCACCCCTGGCTTCCCTTTAGACGTGCACTTCTCCCTTCCTGCCACTGGGTGCTGCTTGTATATAAAAGTGAATTAGAATGTGATTTTATAACATCCCCAGTTTGCTCTTCCCGAGGCTGACTTCTTCATGTCCTGCTCCTCAATGTATGTCACTGTTTGCTATATTGTAAATAGAAGTTTTCTGTAGAGTGTGCCCAAAGTCTTTATAATATTTGATGATTCATTGCAGGTCTGGTCAGTGTTTTAAAAAGTTCCTGTATTTTACACATGGCATGGCATGGGGTCACAGCACCGTCTGTCCATTCTGCTTTAGCACCACGGGACCCCAGGCCATGCCATGTGTAAAATAGAGGAACTCTTTAAGTCACAGACCAGACCTGCAGTCCAGGCTGAGTGAGGCCTCAGAGCACATGGCATTACTGTCTGTATTTAACTGCTTGATGGGCTTATTTTGGGCCTGGCTGGTTCACATGTATGTGTTTTAGTGGCCCACATTTGTGCAGCCACAGCAGCCCATTCATTTGATGCCTCATGTAATAGGCTGAGCACACGGCACACCTATGCCCATCAAGCAATGAAATACAGCACTGTCTGTCCATTCTGCTGTCTGCTGTGACTTATCTGCAGTTCCCGCGCTGTCAAACATGCTGCATTTTTAGACGTTTAGGTCACGCTTTTAAAAACACAGTGCGTTTGTGTGTGCAAGAACTGCAGGTAAGTAGCATGGTGCAAGAACTGCAGGTAAGTAGCACGGTGCAAAAGCAGAATGGATTTCAAGGCAACTGATTTTTAAAATGCTGAATGCACCTTTTTTCTGCAGGAAACAAAGGCATGGCAGCCCATTCAAATCAATGCTGTGCCTGCACAAATGAGGGCCGCCAAAACACATACATGCGAACCAGCCAGGCCCAAAATAAGCTGAAGGGGGGCCCAAAAAAAATGTTTGCCCAGGGCCCAAACCATATTAAAGACGGCCCTGCCTAGCAGTAGTGGCACCGACCTCTATAGGGTACAGGTATGGCCTCATCCTACCAGTAGTGACACCAACCTCTATAGGTTCCAGATATGGCCTCATCCTACCAGTAGTGACACCAACCTCTATAGGTTCCAGGTATGGCCTCATTCTACCAGTAGTGACACTGACCTCTATAGGGTCCAGGTATGGCCTCATCCTACCAGTAGTGGCACCGACCTCTATAGGGTCCAGGTATGGCCTCATCCTACCAGTAGTGACACTGACCTCTATAGGATCCAGGTATGGCCTCATTCTACCAGTAGTGACACCAACCTCTATAGGGTCCAGGTATGGCCTCATGCTACCTGTAGTGACACCGACCTCTATAGGGTCCAGGTATGGCCTCATCCTACCAGTAGTGACACAACCACTATAGGGTCCAGCAGGTATGTCCTCATCCTACCAGTAGTGACACAACCTCTATAGGATCCAGGTATGGCCTCATTCTACCAGTAGTGACACCAACCTCTATAGGGTCCAGGTATGGCCTCATGCTACCTGTAGTGACACCGACCTCTATAGGGTCCAGGTATGGCCTCATCCTACCAGTAGTGACACAACCACTATAGGGTCCAGCAGGTATGGCCTCATTCTACCTGTAGTGACAGCAACCTCTATAGGGTCCAGGTATGGCCTCATCCTACCAGTAGTGGCACCGACCTCTATAGGGTACAGGTATGGCCTTATCCTACCAGTAGTGACACCAACCTCTATAGGTTCCAGATATGGCCTCATCCTACCAGTAGTGACACCAACCTCTATAGGTTCCAGGTATGGCCTCATTCTACCTGTAGTGACAGCAACCTCTATAGGGTCCAGGTATGGCCTCATCCTACCAGTAGTGACACTGACCTCTATAGGGTCCAGGTATGGCCTCATCCTACCAGTAGTGGCACCGACCTCTATAGGGTCCAGGTATGGCCTCATCCTACCAGTAGTGACACTGACCTCTATAGGATCCAGGTATGGCCTCATTCTACCAGTAGTGACACCAACCTCTATAGGGTCCAGGTATGGCCTCATGCTACCTGTAGTGACACCGACCTCTATAGGGTCCAGGTATGGCCTCATCCTACCAGTAGTGACACAACCACTATAGGGTCCAGCAGGTATGTCCTCATCCTACCAGTAGTGACACAACCTCTATAGGGTCCAGGTATGGCCTCATACTACCAGTAGTGACACCAACCTCTATAGGGTCCAGGTATGTCCTCATCCTACCAGTAGTGACACTGACCCTAGCCAAATGCAAAACTAGTGAATCAGTCAGTGGCCTCCACCTGTAAAACCATTCCTGTTTTGGAGGTCGTCTCATTTTTGCCTATCTAGTGCACCTGTTGTTATATTTATTAACACCAAAGCAGCTGAAACCGATTAACAACCCCCTCTGTATACACCCCTCCCCCTCTGTATACACCCCTCCCCCTCTGTATACATCCCTCTGCTACCTACCTGACCAGATCAGGAGTTTCATTGACTTGATGCCATACTCTGATTTAAAAGTGTTCCTTTAATTTTTCTGAGCAGTGTATATATAATAATTACCATGTTATATGGATATGTGATTGCCCTTAAGCATTTGCACCGCCATCGCACATAATTGCCGTAATCTGTGTAATATGTGTATTTTCTATGGTCATCAGCTCCATCTAGTGGCCAAAATTGGGTATTTTCCTGATTGAGGCATTCTAAGAAAAATACTGCATTATGGCCACTAGAGGGAGCTGACTTATGATGTTGTTTTCCAGCAGATCCCCCTGTGTGGGTGTAAACCGTCTTCTCCAGGCGTTTAAAGCTGTTTGGCCCATTTATGGTTAAATGACATCCACATTAATTGAGTGCGTCCCGTGTGTCTGGGCATTATGATGACGTCACATCCAGCTGGCAATGTCGGTAAACCGTCTCCCGATGTCCGGAGGTCAGGTGATCGTCTTGTATCTATGATTGCAGCAGATTCTGATTGTTACAATTTTATTGTATCATTTGATGGATTGGATACTTTTTACACTTCTTTAGATTGATGATAATAATAATGGGAGCGCCGGGATAATTGGTTGCTCCAGATTTTGGCTTCTCCAGTCTTACTAAACTCCCCTCAATGTGTTCATTGCGCCCCCTGGAGGCGGGTACAGGAACCATATTGGAGGTGAGGTCTTGGCATACTGGTCATTACTCCCTATGACCCCTCCCCCTCCCGTCCTGTCATCAGACCCGCCCATGTGTGTGCGGTGATCACCGTGCCGCGCAGGTGACAGGAACATCATTGGATATAAGATAATGATATATCTGTGGAGGGGGAGGGGATGGAGGGATCGGTATGGTGATTCCCATTGTAGAAGAAAAGCCGGTCCTGCCCGGTCCTTGTCATCACCGAATGATAAATCTGTGTTTTATTCTGTAGGAGAAGTTGATGGATTCCGGAGATCTGAGAGTCCCAGCAGGACCCAATGAGAGTCTCTTAAGTTGGAACAGAAGAGAACTCCCGTGCTGCGAATGGCCAAGAAAGAAGCCTTGCAAGGTAAGAGAATGGAGGGGACACTTTGGGGTCTATTTATAAAAGAATCTCCATAACTATTCGCCCAGCACTACTCCATGTACATTCCTTCTGTACGAGGGATCCAGCGGGGGTGGGGATCGGGGAAAGATCGAATGTTCTTCAGGAGTTTTCTCTTTGGGACGAATGTTCTTATGAATATAAATGATAGAAATCAGCGGGCGCCGCCCCTCACCTGAGGATGGAATGAGGACTAATAGATTATGAATAGTCACTGATAACAGTGTGATAAGATGACCATAGATGGATCGGAATTCAAGAGAGATCGGATACATTATGACCCATCTATGGCCGGCTTTACTGGATTACAAGTAGATAGAAGAGCCACAGAATAATAATCCCTCATAGACTGGTGATGATGATGATCCCATAGACTGGTGATGATGAAGATCCCATAGACTGGTGATGAAGATCCCATAGACTGGTGATGATGATGATGATCCCATAGACTGGTGATGATGATGATGATCCCATAGACTGATGATGAAGATCCCATAGACTGGTGATGATGATGATGATCCCATAGACTGGTAATGATGATGATCCCATAGACTGGTGATGAAGTCCCATAGACTGGTGATGATGATGATCCCATAGACTGGTGATGAAGATCCCATAGACTGGTGATGATGATGATCCCATAGACTGGTGATGATGATGATGATCCCATAGACTGGTAATGATGATGATCCCATAGACTGGTGATGAAGATCCCATAGACTGGTGATGATGATGATCCCATAGACTGGTGATGAAGATCTCATAGACTGGTGATGATGATCCCATAGACTGATGATGAAGATCCCATAGACTGGTGATGATGATGATGATCCCATAGACTGATGATGAAGATCCCATAGACTGGTGATGATGATGATCCCATAGACTGGTGATGATGATGATGATCCCATAGACTGGTAATGATGATGATCCCATAGACTGGTGATGATGATGATCCCATAGACTGGTGATGATGATGATGATCCCATAGACTGGTGATGATGATGATCCCATAGACTGGTGATGATGATGATGATGATCCCATAGACTGGTGATGATGATGATCCCATAGACTGGTGATGATGATGATGATCCCATAGACTGATGATGATGATGATCCCATAGACTGGTGATGATGATGATGATCCCATAGACTGATGATGATGATGATCCCATAGACTGGTGATAATGATGATGATGATCCCATAGACTGGTGATGATGATGATGATGATCCCATAGACTGGTGATGATGATGATCCCATAGACTGATGATGAAGATCCCATAGACTGGTGATGATGATGATCCCATAGACTGGTGATGATGATGATCCCATAGACTGGTGATGATGATGATGTTCCCATAAACTGGTGATGATGATGATCCCATAGACTGGTGATGATGATGATGATCCCATAGACTGGTGATGATGATGATCCCATAGACTGGTGATGATGATGATCCCATAGACTGGTGATGATGATGATGATGATCCCATAGACTGGTGATGATGATGATGATCCCATAGACTGGTGATGATGATGATGATCCCATAGACTGGTGATGATGATGATGATCCCATAGACTGATGATGATGATGATCCCATAGACTGGTGATAATGATGATGATGATCCCATAGACTGGTGATGATGATGATCCCATAGACTGGTGGTGATGATGATGATGATGATCCCATAGACTGGTGATGATGATGATGATCCCATAGACTGGTGATGATGATGATGATGATCCCATAGACTGGTGATGATGATGATGATGATCCCATAGACTGGTGATGATGATGATGATGATCCCATAGACTGGTGATGATGATGATGATGATCCCATAGACTGGTGATGATGATGATCCCATAGACTGGTGATGATCCCATAAGATTACCATCATCAATCCATCACCAGTTGGTTTCCTCCCCCAGAAGGAATGTACATGGAGTTTCTCTGGAGGAATATCTGGACACATTTTCTATAAATAGACCTGTTGGGCCAGATTCTTAAAAAAACGCGAAATTTGCGGAGTAGAATAGCGTATCCAATTTACGCTACGCCTACGCATTTTTTACGGGCAAGTGCTGTATTCTCAAAGCACTTGCTCCGCAATTTGCGTCGGCGTAGCGTGAGGCCGCGTACTCCGCCGACCAGTTTCGGTGGACATATCCGATCGTGTGTACGACCTAGCGGACAGGTTTTTCCAGCGGACAAATTTCAAAACATGCTTTATAATTTGTCCGCTGCAAAACCTGTCCGTCGGACATGTCCGCTGATTAGTGCGCCTAACCAGCGGACATAAATCCCCCGCATGCGTCGAATGGATTAGACGCATGCGTGGAAATATTTTACTTCCAGGATTGGTCAACGCCACTGCCACGTCCCCGCGTTATACGTCCGAGGGGATTTTGGTCCGATGGTGTGTACACGCCATCAGACCAAATATCCTAGGAGACAAGTCCGCTGGAAACGGACCGTCGGACATGTTTCAGCGGACATGTCTCCTCGTCTGTACGCGGCCTAAAGGGGACGGCGTAAGGCCGCGTAATTCAAATAGGGAAGGAGGGGGGGCGTGCTGTATTTAAATTAAGCGCGCCCCCGTGCTGAACGAACTGCGCATGCGCGGGCCTTAAACGTAGGCCACTGCGCATGCTCCGCCGTACGCCGCAAATACAGCGATTACGACTGCAACGTAATTAACGTAAAGGTCTATTCGCGACGAGTTACGTAAACTACGGAAAAACACGACGCTGTCCCGACGGCCATACTTAACATGGCGTACGCCGGACCCACGCAAGGTTACCCCTCATATAGCAGGGGTAACCTTACGCTTATGCAAACTACGTAAACTACGTCGACGCGGCGCAAAAACGGTCAGGAATCGGCGTATCGGCTCATTTGCATATTCGGCGCAGAAATCTACGTAAACGCCACTTGGCGGCCGGCGTATTATTGCATTTAGGATCCGACGGTGTAAGTGACTTATAGCAGTCGTATCTTGGCGTAATTCCAGCGTATCTTGTTTTGTGAATACAGAACAATGATACGCCGGCGGGATATTCGAATTACACCGGCGTAATTCTTTTGAGAATCTGGCCCGTCATGTCTGTGGGGTCGTCTGCCGCCATCTTCTGACACCTCCGTCACTTTTCTAATTCCGATCATCTCTTCTCTCTCCACAGAAGTGTTCAGGAGGGGATTCATTTCATGGCGGGGGGAGAAATCCCATGATCAGGTAATCAGAGTTCTGTGTGTTATTCCCGGGGGGGGGGGGGGCATCCGAATATTTGGCCTCTTCCCCACTCAGAGGGATATTTCATTGTCTAGTACAGTGGTCTCCAAAGTGCGGCCCTTTGCTTGATTTTATCCGGCCCCTGGGGTACTAGTTCATCCATTCATACCAATAATGAGGCATAATTACCCCCACTTACACTAACAATGGGGCCCAATGACACCCGTCATACCAACGATGGGACACAATTTCTGCCAATGGCACCAACGATGGGGCCCAATTCCTCCCACTGACACCAACAATGTGGCCCAATAACACCAACAATGGGGCATAACTCCTCCTCCCACTGACACCCACAATGGGGAATTGTTTTTTCCTACTGACATCAGACACTTTTCTACTCCCAGTGGCCACAGTCCGACCCCCCTAAAGTTTGAAGGACAGTAAACTGGCCTTTGTTTAGAAAGTTTGGAGACCCCCCTGGTCTAGTAGACTGACCCCTTTATACATCCCTACCTACTACTTCCTGTACAACACTGGGGGGGGGGGGGGGTGACCCCTGGCAGGAGATTTCCCTTCACTTCCTGTCCTAGATCCACAACAGGAAGTCACAGGATGCCAGGAAGATGCGGTTGTCGTAGGACACGCCCTCCAAACCGTTCAGTGACGTCCAAATCCTGTATTTACCAAAAAAAATAATTAAATCTTAAAATTCAGAATTCCCCATTTCCGAATTTCCGAATTTCTGAAAAAAAGAAATAAAACGAAAAAATTATTTTCGAAAATTCAAGATTAAAAAATTCGAAAATCTCAAATTTGAAAAAATGTTCGTATTTCCGACTTTTCTAATTTTTGAATTTCCGAAAGAAGAATTGAAGCTGTTATAGCTTTAAAGGGCGGAGCCAACTCAATGGGATGTCATTAAAGTTCATGTGTGTGTAAAGGCCGGCGTCCCAATACTTTTGACAATATAGTGTGTGTATTCCCTCGTTATCTTTAGTAATGAAATAGATTTTGCTGATCAATCAGATCCATATCAGAAATGTAAACATTGCTCTGCTCCATAGGGGGGGTGGGGCAGGTGTGAGGGGGAAGGGGTTTAATATAATGGTAGGAGGGGGAGGAGCCAGGTGCAAATAATTCTCCTATTGGGTGAAGGGCTGTAGGTAACCTCCTTCTTCTTCATTTCCTACAGGAAGTAGAAGCCGTGACTCCGCCCTCTCCAGGCCGCTACCATCCTCTGATTGGCTCTTCATAGACCTGCAAAGCTCTTCGGGGGCGGACATCCGGAAATGACGAGTCGGCGCTTTTCTAACATTTCTTTTATCACATAATAAAATTTGTATCTGATGAACACAGATCGGCACTCATTGTGTCTTTTCTATCTCCCCGGAGATCAGAATGTTATTGGGAATAAATGTGAAATGTTTCCATGCTGATTATACAAAGAAAAGGAAATAATAGCACAAGGGACAGAATGGAGTGAAGGTGATCACATGTCATCACATGAAGGGGGAGGAGAGGGGGAGGGGCATCTCCCGCTAGTGTGCAGGTTGTACATCATCCACAGAGATATGAGGGAACTCTCTGGGCCAACGTCTCCAGCATTGGCACGGCTGCCACAAATAATTCCCTGTAATTGGCTCCCTCTAGTGGCCACAATGTGATATTTTCCTGATTGGGGAATTTCAGTGAAATGCCACAATATGGCCACTAGATGGAGCCGACGATCACAGAGAATAAATGTAGAACTTGGTTTGGGATATTAATAACTGAGACGTCAGTGTTTTTTCTTCTTAGGAGTGATAAAAATACTTGTAGGGGGAGATAAATCTTCTTATAATCTCACATTCTGTATTAGGGGGTCATTTATAAAGAATTTGTCACACAAACATCTCAGCATTCGCACATCCGTCATACACCTTCCCCCTAATGTATCTAATATGTGTATTTCCTATGACTGTTACCTCCATCTAGTGGCCATAATGAGGTATTTTCCTGACTGTGGAACTTTAGGAAAATACTGGAATGTGGTCACTAGAGGGAGCTGCTGATCATAGGAAATACACATGTCAGGCACAATACCTTTTATAAACAGGCCCCGCAGTCTTTCTGTGTCTTTATAGTGAAGGAAGAAGAGAAGGAAATCATTGACCTGGGACGGAGGTGATTGGTGGAATCGATCGGACTTTCCTGTTGCCGGCCACTAACACAGGAGATAATAAAGCGGGGGCGCCCAACCGCTGGCCCACGGCGCCCTCTGATGTAGAGTGCCCCCTCCTGCTCTGGGATGGGGGGTTGGAAAGCCCGGATTGTGGATTCCTGACCTGATCCCCCCCCCCCGAGCAACAGTGTGAGGAGCGGAGCCGGCACTAGAGGAAGCAAAGCCGATGTTTCCTGTATAGTGCCGGCTCCTGTGATACCAAATCTCCTCCTCCTCCTCCTACCAGCCAGCAGTACCAGCCAGCAGTACCCACCAGCAGTACCCACCAACAACACACACACCAGTAGTCCCAGCCAGCAGTACTCACCAGCAGCACCCACCAACAGCACACACCAGTAGTACCAGCCAGCAGTACCCATCAGCAGTACTAGCCAGCAGTACCAGCAGTACCCACTAGCAGTACCCACCAGCAGTACTAGCAAAAGCACACACCAGTAGTACCAGCCAGCAGTACTAGCCAGCAGCACCCACCGGCAGTACCAGCCAGCAGCACCAGCAGTATGGTGAATAGTCACTGCCAATAGCCATCAAACACAGCAACTGTGCCATCAATTGTCACCACTGTGCCATCAATTGTCACCACTGTGCCATGCCATCAAACGCCACCACTGTGCCATCAATTGTCACCACTGTGCCATGCAACACAGCAACTGTGCCATCAAACGCCACCACTGTGCCATCAATTGTCACCACTGTGCCATGCCATCAAACGCCACCACTGTGCCATCAATTGTCACCACTGTGCCATGCCATCCCCCGCCCCCTAGTGTTAACCCCTTCAATGCCAGTCACATTTATACAGTAATTAGTCACAATGTCGCAGTCCCAATAAAAATCGCAGATCGCCGCCATTACTAGTAAAAAAAAAAAATAATAATAAAAAAATTCTGTCCCCTATTTTGTAGGCGCTATAACTTTTACGCAAACCAGTTGCTTATTGCACAGCGGCTGCGTTTGATGGTACAGTGGTGACAATTGATGTCACAGCAGCGTTAAGGTCCCCTGTCCCTCAAAACTGGGGTAATGCATTGGGCAAGTTAGGCGGCCGCGAGGCCCCTGCGAGTGTGAGGCCTTAGGCGACCGACAAATTTGCCTAATTAAAGAGCCGCCTCTGATCATGGATGCCCGCAGCCTGGAAGCCAGAATCTGCAAAAAAATAAGGAAGGGAGATCGTCTTGGCCGGCACAGTGGGGGCAAGTGATGGCACAGTGAGGGAAAGTGATGGCACAGTGGAGGTAAGTGATGGCACAGTGTGGGAAAGTGATGGCACAGTGCGGGAAAGTGATGGCAGAGTGCGGGAAAGTGATGGCACAGTGAGGGCAAGTGATGGCACAGTGCGGGAAAGTGATGGCACAGTGAGGGCAAGTGATGGCACAGTGCGGGAAAGTGATGGCACAGTGGAGGTAAGTGATGGCACAGTGGGGGAAAGTGATGGCACAGTGGGGGAAAGTGATGGCACAGTGGGGGAAAGTGATGGCACAGTGGGGGAAAGTGATGGCACAGTGGGGGCAAGTGATGGCACAGTGGGGGCAAGTGATGGCACAGTGGGGAAAGTGATGGCACATTGGGGGAAAGTGATGGCACAGTGGGGGAAAGTGATGGCACAGTGGGGGAAAGTGATGGCACAGTGGGGGAAAGTGATGGCACAGTGGGGGAAAGTGATGGCACAGTGGGGGCAAGTGATGGCACAGTGGGGGCAAGTGATGGCACATTGGGGGAAAGTGATGGCACAGTGGGGGAAAGTGATGGCACAGTGGGGGAAAGTGATGGCACAGTGGGGGAAAGTGATGGCACAGTGGAGGAAAGTGATGGCACAGTGGAGGAAAGTGATGGCACAGTGGGGGAAAGTGATGGCACAGTGGGGGCAAGTGATGGCACAGTGGGGGAAAGTGATGGCACAGTGGGGGAAAGTGATGGCACAGTGGAGGAAAGTGATGGCACAGTGGGGGAAAGTGATGGCACAGTGGGGGAAAGTGATGGCACAGTGGGGGAAAGTGATGGCACAGTGGAGGAAAGTGATGGCACAGTGGGGGAAAGTGATGGCACAGTGGGGGATAGTGATGGCACAGTGGGGGCATGTAATGTAATGGGCACAGTGAGATTTGAAAAAAGCCTGTTCCTGTCAGCGGTTGTTTTTCCAGCTGCCCCTCAGCTTCCAGACAGACTAGCAGGAAGGGGGGTCGTCTTCTATGCCGGCAAATACGGTAATATTCTTTCCTTCTGACGCCAGCCAGCGCCTCTCACTAAAGACGAGCTTTGGGTGTTTTATGTACTTTATTGTATTTTTGCAGCGAAGTCTCCTTCAGCCATTTAGCCCCTCCCACTGACACCCTAACAATGAGCGCGACGCTCAGGATTTGTCATGCGGAAGATGTATCTAATTTTTTTTTAACACGCGGATATACTCGAGGGGCCACATTAGAATGTATATGTAAATCCCAAGTAGGGGCCACATCAAACTGGAACGCGGGCCGCAAATAGCCCGCGGGCCGGATTTTGGACATGCCTGACTTAGACCAATCACTGATACCAGCGGGGGGTTGTTGTATCTTGAGCCCCCCCCCCGTGTTTTGTTTGCCATCACAGGGTTTTCATTCATTATATTTAGTGCGACTTTCTATCCTTTTATATTTTGTATTTGCGCGGTTTGTATGTGTCGCCGCTCGGCTTTTATTCGCTATTTTTCTATTTGTATTTCCTCATCAGCGCCGTGTTCCCCTCACCACTTGGGAGAGACTATCGCTCTATTCTGTGGGTTGGAACTTCCGCGGCAAAGACGTGTCACAATGTGTCTGCTTTAGTTACAATGTTATTACAATGTGGAAGAATCTCACCGTCCAATCAGATTACAGGATTTATTTTTTCATCAGATAATTTGTTAGTAAAATGTTTTGTTAGAAACCATGAGAAAAGGTTCTGCAGATCTTCATAGAATCCCACAGAAGAAACATTGTAGTTCTAATAGAATTGAGATTCAGAAATAAAAGAATGGAAGAGAAAGGATCCAGAATGTGACAGCAAAGTGTTTTCTGATCACACGAGACATCCGATTGGTTCTTCATATTGGGAAGTTTATCATGAAATGTACAGAGAGAGACCTCAGGACTTTGTGTCCCCGAAAAAAAAAAAAAAAGTATGAACAAGAAAATATCACATTTAACCACTTCAGCCCCGGACCATTATGCAGCTTAAGAACCCGGCCCCTGTTTGCGATTTCGACGCTGCGCCGCTTTAACTAACAATTGCGCGGTCGTGCGACGCGGCTCCCAAACAAATCGGCGTCCTTTTATTCCCCACAAATAGAGCTTTCTTTTGGTGGTATTTGATCACCTCGGCGGTTTTTATTTTTTGTGCTATAAACAAAAATAGAGCGACAATTTTGAAAAAAAAAACAATATTTTTTACTTTTTGCTGTAATAAATATCCCCCAAAAATATATATAAATTATTTTTTTCCTCAGTTTAGGCCGATACGTATTCTTCTATATATTTGTGGTAAAAAAAAATCGCAATAAGCGTTTATCGATTGGTTTTCGCAAAATTTATAGCATTTACAAAATAGGGGATAGTTTTATTGCATTTTTTTTTTTTGCTACTAATGGCGGCGATCAGTGATTTTTATTGCTATAAAAATGCACTGATTACTGTGAAAATTATAATTGCAGTTTGGGAGTTAACCACTAGGAGGCGCTGTAGGGGTAAGTGTGACCTCATATGTGTTTCTAACTGTAGGAGGGCGGGGCTGGACGTGTGACGTCATTGATCATATTTCGCTATGTCAGAGAAAAGACGATCAATGACTTTGCCACAGGGAAGAACGGGGAAGCTGTGTTTACACTCACCTCTCCCCGTTCTTCAGCTCTTGGCCGCCTCCCTGACCAGTTTTCTTCTCGTCTTTTCATCAGTGTTGGAGGGACGTCCAGTTCTTGGTGACGTCACTGTTGTGCCGGATTTTCTCCACTTGGTGATGACGGTCTTCACCGTGTTCCATGGGAGATCTAATGCCTTGGAAATTCCTTTGCACCCTTCTCCTGACTGATACCTTCTAGCAGTGAGGTCCCTCTGATGATTTGGAAGCTCTCTGATGACCATGGGCTTCTGCTGGTGGAAAATGTCAGGAAAGACCTACTAGGACAGCTGAACTTTATTTTGGGTTAATCAGAGGCACTTTACATGATGGCCGTTCTGTACTGACCAGTGGCGACTGGTGCTCAAAACTTTTGGGGGGCGCAAACAAACGGGAAAAAACAAAACAAAACAATTGCAGCCTCACTGTGCCCATCAAATGCAACCACTGTACAATTAATTGTCGCCACTGTGCCATCAATTGCCTTCAATTGCCTTCAAATGCAGCTACTGTGCCATGCAACGCAGCCACTGTGCCATAATTTATCGCCACTGCGCCTATTAATTGTCACCACTGTGCCATGCCATCAAACACAGCCACTGCGCCATCAATTGTTGCCACTGTGCCTTTTAAATGCCATCAAACGCAGCCACTGTGCCAACAATTGTCGCCACTGTGCCCATTAATTGTCACCACTGTGCCATGCCAAACGCAGCCACTGTGCCAACAATTGTCACCACTGTGCCATGCCATCAAACGCAGCCACTGTGCCATCAATTGTCACCACTGTGCCATCAAACGCAGCCACTGTGCCATGCCAAATGCAGCCACTGTACCAATAATTGTCACCACTGTGCCATGCCATCAAACGCAGCCACTGTGCCATCAATTGTCACCACTGTGCCATCAAACGCAGCCACTGTGCCCATCAATTGTTACCACTGTGCCCTTTAATTGTCGCCACTGTGCCCTGTAAAATGCTACCCCCTTGCCCCCCCTCCCCCGCCCGGCACTTACCCCTCTGGGGTCGGCCACCCTCCTTCCACGGTCCCTCGATGTCTTCTCCCGCCCTCGATGACGCTTCAGCCAATCAGGTTATGGGTAACCAGAACCGGTGAACCTGATTGGCTGAGACGCCTGTCAGTCTTATCTAAGGAACGCACCCCCCCCCCCCTGTACGTCCCCTGGATAACTATTTGGAAGCCCTTAGGCTGTAATCGGAAAGTTGGTGGCTCCAATAGACAATTCCACAGCCAACCAGCTGCCTTTATTCAGATGGCCGGTGCTCACCAGGGGGGCCGGCCATCTGAATAGTGGGCGGCGGCAACAATACATAGATCCATGCAATGCAGGAATCCGTGTATTGTATTCAGTGACGGTACGGGAGAGAGAGGGGGCGGCGCTCCGGCGCCCTCTATGGACGCACCACCACTGGTACTGACTCCTATTTACCATTAGCTTGAATGTGATTGGTTAATTCTGAACACAGCAACACCCCCAGTTATAGGAGGGTGTGCACACTTATGCAACCACATTTTAGTGTTTTAGTTTTACTTCCCCCCCAAAAAGATTTCATTTCTTTTTCAGTTGAGTTGTACAGATTATCGGTCACATTAAAGGTGGAAAAAGTTCTGAAATTATTTATCTTTGTCTCATTTTTTTTACATCACAGAAACCCAAAATTTTACCAACAGGGGTGTGTAGACTTTTTATATCTACTGTATCTGAAAAGTGTGGGGGGAGGGGCATTTGTATGGTGCCCCCTTTACTCTGATACCCCCAACTAAAATCCAGAGGAACCAATTGCCTTCAGAAGTCACCTAATTAGTAAATAGAGTCCACCTGTGTGTCATGTCATCTCAGTATAAATACAGCTGTTCTGTGAAGCCCTCAGAGGTTTGTTAGAGAATCTTAGTGAACAAACAGCATCATGAAGTCCGAGGAACACACCAGACAGGTCGGGGATAAAGTTGTGGAGAAGTATAAAGCAGGGGGGAGGTTATAATAAAATCTCCCAAGCTTTGAAGATCTCACAGAGCTTCTGTTCAATCCATTATCAGAAAATGGAAAGAGTACGGCACAACCGCAAACCTACCAAGACACGGCCGTCCACCTAAACTGAGGAGAGCGTTCATCAGAGAAGCAGCCAAAGGGCCCATGGTAACTCTGGAGGAGCTGCACAGGAGCTGAACAGGGTCTCAGGGGGGAGAATCTGTCCACAGGACAACTATTAGTGGTGCTCTCCACAAATCTGCCCTTTATGGAAGAGTGACAAGAAGAAAGACATTGGAGAAGCCATGTGGGGGAGGGGACACAGCAAACATGTGGGGGAGGGGACACAGCAAACATGTGGGGGAGGGGACACAGCAAATATGTGGGGGAGGGGACACAGCAAACATGTGGGGGAGGGGACACAGCAAACATGTGGGGGAGGCGACAAAGCAAACATGTGTGGGGAGGGGACACAGCAAACATGTGAAGGAGGGGACAAAGCAAACATGTGGGGGAGGGGACACAGCAAACATGTGGGGGAGGGGACACAGCAAACAAGTGGGGGAGGGGACACAGCAAACATGTGGGGGAGGGGACACAGCAAACATGTGGGGGAGGCGACAAAGCAAACATGTGTGGGGAGGGGACACAGCAAACATGTGAAGGAGGGGACAAAGCAAACATGTGTGGGGAGGGGACACAGCAAACATGTGAAGGAGGGGACAAAGCAAACATGTGGGGGAGGGGACACAGCAAACATGTGGGGGAGGGGACACAGCAAACATGTGGGGGGAGGAGACACAGCAATCATGTGGGGGAGGGGACACAGCAAACATGTGGGGGAGGGGACACAGCAAACATGTGGGGGAGGGGACACAGCAAATATGTGGGGGAAGGTGCTCTGGTCACGTGACACCAAAATTCAACTGTGGGGGGGAAACTAACACTGCACATCCCCCTGAACACACCATCCCCACTGTGAAACATGGTGGTGGCAGCTTCATCTGGTGGGGATTATTTTCTTCAGCAGGGACAGAGAAGCTGGTCAGAGTTGATGGAAAGATGGATGGAGACAAATACAGGACAATCTTAGAAGAAAACCTGCACAAGACTTGAGACCGGGGGGGGGGGGGGTTCACCTTCCAGCAGGACAACGACCCTAAAGTACAGCCAGAGCTACAATGGAATGGATTAGATCAAAGCCTATTCATGTGTTAGAATGGCCCAGTCACAGTCCAGACCTAAATCCCATTGAGAATCTGTGGACAAGACTTGAAAATTGCTGATCACAGACGCTCTCCATCCAATCTGACAGAGACAGAGATATTTTACAGAGGAGAATGGGCAGAAATTTTCCTCTCTAGATGTGCAAAGCTGGGAGAGACTATCGCTCTATTCTGTGGGTTGGAACTTCCGCGGCGAAGACGTGTCACAATGTGTCTGCTGTGGTTACAATGTTATTACAATGTGGAAGAATCTCACCGTCCAATCAGATTACAGGATATATTTTTCATCAGATAATTAAGTGGTCTTGCATAGCAAGAGCACTTACTATTCTCTCACATATATATTATTATTATTTTTATAGCCAAATTTACCACCCTAACTCCTCCCACAGTTTTTACGCTACATAGAGGAGTAATATATCAAATCGAGCGGCTTGTTCCCGAATAGTGGGCTATTACTTTGTGGAACGTTTCGCCAAATCGTTCGCGAAATATCGTCATATTTGCGGCAAAATTTTCCCATAGGAATGAATGGTGAGAGCTAGAGCACAGAATGGCAAAAACGGAAAAATCATTACATGATTTGTAAACTGCGACCACTCCCTCATTTTCAAGCCGACCTACACAAATCTTATATCAAAATGTTCAGCTGTCCCTGCTGACACTACACGTGTTGACGACTAAGCGATCGGTCAAATGGTTTTCAAGATACAGACATTTGTTTGCAACACACGCCATCCATCATTTCAATGAAAGTCAATGGAGGAAAGAAAATTGAAAACTGAATATTGCAAGGCAATTTGTAAACTGCGACTGTGCCTTCAAATTTAATATTTTAGAGACATACTATACATCAGGCTGAAGGTCTGGGTCTTGTGATTCGTAAAATATAAAGATATTCGCTGTGCGATTTATAGTTTTTAAAATACAATCATTTGAAGAAGCACAGTATTAAAAACAAGCCAGAATCTGAGTGGCTGTTTAGAGTGGCTGCCTGCATGTGTTTACATTGGTTTCCTAGGAGACGATGTCTCCTCACACACAGCTGAGGGGCTTTCTATAGCTCCTCCCACACAGCTGTGAGGTCATATGGCTGTTTTTCAGGCATATCCCACTTTTATGTACACAATGGGATTTATTTACTAAAGCTGGAAAGCGCAATATAAGGCTCACTTCTGCACACAAACCAATGAGCTTCCAGGTTTTATTACCAGGCTTAACTGAACAAGCTGGGGTTAGAAGCGTATTGTTTTTTCTGCAGAAGTGAACCTGATATTGCGATTTCCAGCATTAGTAAATAAACCCTAGTGTGTACTTAAAAGCGGGGTATGCCTGTATTTGGCTCTGTGTAACTTCTGCATACTCTGCATATAGAAACCATCCATAGCATCCAGTCCATAGAAACCGTCCATAGCAACCAGACCATAGCAACCCTCCATAGCAACCACTCCATAGCAACCACTCCATAGCAACCACTCCATAGCAACCACTCCATAGCAACCCGTCCATAGCAACCACTCCATAGCAACCGTCCATAGCAACCAGTCCATAGCAACCAGTCCATAGTAACCACTCCATAGCAACCAGACCATAGCAACCAGACTATAGCAACTGTCCATAGCAACCAGTCAATAGCAACTGTCCATAGCAACCCGTCCATAGCAACCCGACCATAGCAACCCGACCATAGCAACCAGTCCATAGCAACCAGACCATAGCAACCCCTCCATAGCAACCCCTCCATAGCAACCCCTCCATAGCAACCCGTCCATAGCAACCCGTTTTTGATGGGGCAAATAGGATGGCGCAGTTTTGATGGGGTAGTTTTTGATGAAGCAGTTTTTGATGGGGCAATGGATCGAAATGGATAGACACATTGTTGGATCACATTTACATCTCCAGGGGCACCGTCTCCAGTCTGGAGTATTGGTGAAGGCAAGAACACGTCACACAATTTCCCCAGAAATTGTACCTTTTCTAGTTTGTTAGTAAAATGTTTTGTTAGAAACCATGAGAAAAGGTTCTGCAGATCTTCATAGAATCCCACAGAAGAAACATTGTAGTTCTAATAGAATTGAGATTCAGAAATAAAAGAATGGAAGAGAAAGGATCCAGAATGTGACAGCAAAGTGTTTTCTGATCACACGAGACATCCGATTGGTTCTTCATATTGGGAAGTTTGTCATGAAATGTACAGAGAGAGACCTCAGGACTTTGTGTCCCCGAAAGAGGAAGAAAATATCACACCCCCCATATAATACTACAGGGGAACCTCCCTTTACGAGTAACGCAGTTAACAAACCTTTTGAAAGACGAGCGACCTTTAAAAAAAAAAATCTGAGCCAGATTCTCGTAGGGCGGCATAACTTCGAGCGGGGCGTAGCGTACCGTATTTACACTACGCCGCCGCAACTTTGGACGCATGTGCAGTATTCTCAAAGCACTTGCGTCCAAAGTTACGGCGGCGTAGCATAAACGGGCCGGCGTAACCGCGCCGAATTCAAAATAGGAAGGTAGGGGGCGTGATCCATGTGAATGAATCGTGACCCCGCGTAATTGACGCTCTTTACGAACGGCGTCCGTGTAGGTATCCCGGTGCGCATGCTCAAAATTACGCCGCAACTACTCATTGGTTTCCGTGAACATAACTTACGCAAAGCCCTATTCGCGAACGTTTTACGCAAACAATGGAAAATTTGACTCTGTCCCGACGTCCATACTTAACATTGCGTATGCCTCATACCGCGGGGGTAACTTTACGCTGGACTTACGCTTACGCAAACGACGGAAGCGCCACCTAGCGGCCAGCGTAAATATGCAACTAAGATATGACGGCGTAGGAGACTTACGCCGCTCGTATCTCGGCCAAATCTATGCGTAACTGATTCTAAGAATCAGGCTCATAGATACGCCATCGTAAGTCCTTTGACAATCCGGCCCTCTGACTCGGTTTGCGAGTGTTGTCTCGCATAGCGAGCAGAATTGAAGCAAACGGGGTGTGCAGTTCCGCATTTGGCCAGAGGTGACGCTCAGAACGATTCGGAACGGTTTGGAGCCGATCAGAAATACTCAGTTTCCGGGTGTTTCCGAGGTCAACTGAGCTGTCCCTGAGCATTTCCAGAGTAAGGGGGCGGTCCCGGCCCCCTTACCACATGACCAGCTGTCAGCCAATCACATGATGTAAACAAAGGATTGGTCATCTATCTAGGAGAAAAAAAAGCCGATCACCGGCTTATGTGTAAGGGACATCGGTCCCGAAGAGGAAGACGCAAATCTGCCTCATCTGTGCCCACCATTACCACCTGCCAGTGCCCACCTGTGCACATCACATCACCCCACAGATCTTCAATGGGATTCAGGTCTGGGCTCTGGCTGGGCCGTTCCATAACATGAATCTTCTCCTGGTGACGTCATTCCTTTGGTGATTTGGGTGATTTGGGTCTTTCTAATGCTGAAAGATGAAGTTCTTCTTCATGTTCGGCTTTATAGTCTGAAGGTTTTGTGCCAATATTGGCCGGTATTTGGACCTGTTCATAATTCCCTCCCCCTTGACTGAGGCCCCCTGTTCCAGCTGAAGAAAAACAGCCCCAAAGCAGGATGATGCCACCACCATGCTTCACAGTGGGGATCAGGGGCGGACTGACAACTCATGGGACCCCGGGCAATAGGAGATTATGGGGCCCCCAGGCTTAGAGATGGCCGCCATCTTTTTTTGATACAACATGAATGTGGGCAAACCCATGCGGAGAGGCACCAAGCTCTGTAACATGCTGAGTGGCTTAGAGTTGGTGACCCACTAAATTCACCAGAAGCCTCTCATGGGCAAACAATTGCAGCATCACTGTGCCCCATCAAATGCAGCCACCTGTGTCCCATCAAATGCAGCCACCTGTGTCCCATCAAATGCAGCCACCTGTGTCCCATCAAATGCAGCCACCTGTGTCCCATCAAATGCA
Source organism: Rana kukunoris (assembly GCA_029574335.1). Lineage (NCBI taxonomy): Eukaryota > Metazoa > Chordata > Amphibia > Anura > Ranidae > Rana > Rana kukunoris. Next base: position 482,967,989 of record CM056053.1, read on the forward strand.
GCCACCTGTGTCCCATCAAATGCAGCCACCTGTGCCCCATCTAATGCAGCCAACTTTGCCCCATCTAATGCAGCCAACTTTGCCCCATCTAATGCAGCCAACTGTGCCCCATAAAATGCAGCCAACTGTGCCATCAAATGCAGCCAACTATGCCATCAAATGCAGCCAACTGTGCCCCATCAAATGCAGCCACCTGTGTCCCATCAAATGCAGCCACCTGTGTCCCATCAAATGCAGCCACTGTGCCCCATCAAATGCAGCCACCTGTGTCCCATCAAATGCAGCCACCTGTGTCCCATCAAATGCAACCACCTGTGTCCCATCAAATGCAGCCACTGTGCCCCATCAAATGCAGCCACTGTGTCCCATCAAATGCAGCCACCTGTGTCCCATCAAATGCAGCCACCTGTGTCCCATCAAATGCAACCACCTGTGTCCCATCAAATGCAACCACCTGTGTCCCATCAAATGCAGCCACTGTGCCCCATCAAATGCAGCCACTGTGTCCCATCAAATGCAGCCACCTGTGTCCCATCAAATGCAGCCACCTGTGTCCCATCAAATGCAACCACCTGTGTCCCATCAAATGCAGCCACTGTGTCCCATCAAATGCAGCCACCTGTGTCCCATCAAATGCAGCCACCTGTGTCCCATCAAATGCAGACACTGTGCCCCATCAAATGCAGCCACTGTGTCCCATCAAATGCAGCCACCTGTGTCCCATCAAATGCAGTCACCTGTGTCCCATCAAATGCAGCCACTGTGACCCTCAGCACCCCCCCCCCTCCCTGTTGTCTGTGATGTGAGACGGGCAGCGGCGAGCTGCTTACTCCCTGCATCTCTTCTTTTCTATTGCTAGGCGTCCAAAAGGAGCGCCTGTCCTTTCAGCCAATCACATGATGGGTATCAGACCCACACTTCCTGATTGGCGGAGACTCGGTTCATTGTTAGAAAAGCAAACATTAATTTGCTTTTCTAAACCAACGTGGATGTGCTCCGAGTGCTCTGCGCTCCGAGCCCACCCTAATGTGAAGCCTATTAGAGCCTATGGCTCTAATCTGGTGCTTCAAACCTCCCCCCCCCCCTGCAATTTAGGCACCCAGCATCCTAAAATGGGATGGACACCTGAATCGGGGGTGGCCATGGATAGATTCATGCAATGCATGAATCTATACATTCTACATAGAGGGGGTGGTGCCCTTAATGGATGGACCGCCCCCTGGTATACACACACACATGCACAGTATACATACACAGTGTATATATATATATATATATATAGTGAGAAGTGCCATGCTTCTGCGAGAAGCATGTGCTGAACTTCTCCACTCTCTGCTACATCTCCCTACTCATCACCTGCCCACCAGTACACAGGCACAACCTCCTCTCCTGTATTACCACATGCTATGTCTGTGAGCTGCTGGGGCACTACAATTACCAGCATGGCAGAAGAGGCAGGAGCAGTGTGTTCTATCAGGATGATTTTTGAAAAAAACTGCTGGTGTGTGTGTGTGTATATATAGATCTATATATACACTGCACATCCCCCTGAACACACCATCCCCACCGTGAAACATGGTGGTGGCAGCATCATGTGGTGGGGATGATTTTCTTAAGCAGGGACAGAGAAGCTGGTCACTGGTCAGAGTTGATGGGAAGATGGATGTAGATAAATACAGGACAATCTTAGAAGAAAACCTGGTAGAGTCGGCAAAAGACTTGAGACCCGGGGGTTCACCTTCCAGCAGGACAACGACCCTAAAGTACAGCCAGAGCTACAATGGAATGGATTAGATCAAAGCCTATTAATGTGTTAGAATGGCCCAGCCACAGTCCAGACCTAAATCCCATTGAGAATCTGTGGGCAAGACTTGAAAATTGCTGATCACAGACGCTCTCCATCCAATCTGACAGAGACAGAGATATTTTACACAGAAGAATGGGCAGAAATTTTCCTCTCTAGATGTGCAAAGCTGGGAGAGACTATCGCTCTATTCTGTGGGTTGGAACTTCCGCGGCAAAGACGTGTCACAATGTGTCTGCTGTGGTTACAATGTTATTACAATGTGGAAGAATCTCACCGTCCAATCAGATTACAGGATATATTTTTCATCAGATAATTTGTTAGTAAAATGTTTTGTTAGAAACCATGAGAAAAGGTTCTGCAGATCTTCATAGAATCCCACAGAAGAAACATTGTAGTTCTAATAGAATTGAGATTCAGAAATAAAAGAATGGAAGAGAAAGGATCCAGAATGTGACAGCAAAGTGTTTTCTGATCACACGAGACATCCGATTGGTTCTTCATATTGGGAAGTTTATCATGAAATGTACAGAGAGAGACCTCAGGACTTTGTGTCCCCGAAAGAGGAAGAAAATATCACACCCCCCATATAATACTACAGAGAGGAAACATGGAAATTTCCTATCAAATACTCACCGCCGTCATTTTCCTCCATGGGAGCAACGTGTGGGTTAGCCCCGCCCCCATAACTACCCTATAGGACACCTCTCCCATAAATCTGTGGCAGTGCTTCCATAGAGGGCGCAGGAGCGCCGCCCCCTCTCTCTCCTGCACCGCCACTGAATACAATACATAGATTTGTGCATCGCATGGATCTATGTATTGTCGCCGCTGCCGCCCACTATTCAGATGGCCGGCCCCCCTGGTGAGCACCGGCCATGTGAATAACGACAGCTGGTTGGCTGTGGAAGTGTCTATCAGAGCCAGCGGCCTGAGGGCTGTAATCGGCTTCCAAATAGTTAACCAGGGTTACTTGGTTAACACTGACAGGCATCTCAGCCAATCAGGTTCACTGGATCTGGTTACCAGTAACCTGATTGGCTGAAGCGACTTCGAGGGCGGGACTACATTGAGGGATTGTGGAGGAGGATCCGAGGATGGCTGATCGAGAAAGGTAAGAGCCAGGCAGGGGGGGGGGGTCAATCTGGCGGCATATTAAGGGCAAACTGGCAGCAATTGATGGGCACAGTGGCTGCGTTTGGCATGGCACAGTAGCAACAATGGCATAACACAGTAGCTGCGTTTGGCATGGCACAGTGGCGACAATTGATGGGCACACTAGCGACAATGGCATGGCACAGTGGCTGCGTTTGGCATGGCACAGAGGCGACAATTGATGGGCACAGTGGCGACAATAGCATGGTACAGTGGCTGCATTTGCCATGGCACAGTGGCGACAATTGATGGGCACAGTGGCGACAATGGCATGGCACAGTGGCGACAATGGCATGGCACAGTGGCGACAATTGATGGGCACAGTGGCGACAATGGCATGGCACAGTTGCTCCATTTGGCATGACACAGTGGCTCCGTTTGGCATGGCACAGTGGCGACAATTGATGGGCACAGTGGCGACAATAGCATGGCACAGTGGCTGCATTTGGCATGGCACAGTGGCGACAATTGATGGGCACAGTGGCGACAATGGCATGGCACAGTGGCGACAATTGATGGGCACAGTGGCGACAATTGATGGGCACAGTGGCGACAATGGCATGGCACAGTTGCTCCGTTTGGCATGGCACAGTGGCGACAATTGATGGGCACAGTGGCGACAATGGCATGGCACAGTGGCGACAATTGATGGGCACAGTGGCGACAATTGATGGGCACAGTGGTGACAATGGCATGGCACAGTGGCTTTGTTTGGCATGGCACAGTGGCGACAATTGAAAGAGCCATTGGAACACCTCTTTGTGGAGAGACCACTCGTTGTTGTTCATCTGAACATGAGAAAGGAAGTCCGCCTGTACATTCTGAGTCCCAGGAATGAAGACCACTGAAATGTTGGACAAATTCCTCTGAGCCCAGCTCATGATTGGCTCCATCTCCTGTAGCAGGGACCAGCTGCGAGTGCCACCCTGCTTCCTTATGTAGGTCACCGCGGTTGTATTGTCCAACCTGAGCATCACTGAAGAGTTCTTTATTAGACGGCGGAATGACAGGAGTGCCTGAAAGGCGGCCCGCAGTTCCAGTATGTTGGACACAATCCCCAAAGAAGGGGAGTTCCATCTCCTCTGAGCCACTTCTGGCAATGAGCGCACAAGCCCCGGGGGCTGGCATCTGAGGTTATCGTGACCCATGTGATGGGAACGATCGAGTGGTAATTGTGAAGGTTTTTCCCCTGGAGCCACCTAAGGAGAGACACTCTCATGGTTGGAGTAATGTGGATGCGCTGGCTTTTGCTAGAGGAATTCCATTGTTGGGGGAACCCTTTTTGGAAGGGCCGTGTGTGCCACTGTGCCCACTTCACCATGGGAATAGTAGCTGCCATAGTGCCAATCACCTTCAGACATTGGAGAGCGGAGAGGTGAGACGAAGCGAGGGGTGAGCGGATTCTGTCTCGGATTCCCACAATCTTCTCCTCGGGCAGCGAGATAGTGCCTTCCAACGTGTTGAGGTGACCCCCGAGAAACACCAAGGATTGGGCTGGTTCCAGGGGGCTCTTCTCCTCGGGCAGCGAGATAGTGCCTTCCAACGTGATGAGGTGACCCCCGAGAAACACCAAGGATTGGGCTGGTTCCAGGGGGCTCTTCTCCAGATTCAGGAGCCACCCAAACTCTTGAAGGGTGGAAGTGACCAGGCTCCTGTGTTTTTAAAGTTGACCTTTGTCTTGAGCTGGGAGAGGTAGGTCATCTAGATAGTGATGAAGACGGACCCCTTTGACACGGAGCAGAGCAACAACATCTAACAGAACCTTAGAAGAGACACGAGGTGATGTTATTAGACGGAAGGGGAGACAGGGGAATTGTAGGTGCTGTTTGCTACCGCAAAGCGGAGGAATTGCTGGAAGTCCCCTGCCAATGGGACATGGAAGTAGGCGCCTTTCAGATCGATTGACACCAACCAGTCTCCTGGATGGACCGACTGCTGGATTGCAAGTAAAAACTCCATCTTGAACTTTTCTTTTCGGATGAAGTGGTTGAGATGGGTCAAGTCTATGACTGGTCTCCATGCGCCGCTCTTTTTCTGTACCATGAACAGAGGAGAATACATGCCCTTGCCTCGTTCGCCATCTGGAACAAGGATGGCTGCGCCTTGCTCCAATAAGCAGTTTACGTAAGCTAACAGGACCTGCTTTCTCTCTCCTGAACATGGAAGAGTCGTAGGAATGAGTCTGTCTTGGGGAACTGTTGAAAACCCAGGTGAACCCTGAGGAGACCGTTTTGATGGTTCAGAAATCCTGGATTGAGGCCGTCCATACATGCCGAAAGCGGAGAAGATGAGCCCCCACCTGGCATGCCTGAGTGGGCCTGTAACGGTCAGGAGTTAATGCCGTTTATGATATTCCATTCCACCAACCCACAACAGCTTATCGACACTCCACAATCCGGCAAACACGATCCATATGGATTTCCCCCCAGAAACGAGACACACAGCTCTGTTCTCTGGTTCAAAACGAATAGATCTTTTAATGGTAAACTCAGGTTCTTATACAGTTAGCAACCAAATATGAACAATGACTCAACTCCGCCCACAACATTATACGATGCTTCCTAACGAGCCTCCAATACACATCTTGGGTAGACTTTCTGGCACCGGGTCTGACACCATCCACATGAGCTAACTAGCTACAGCTGACAAGTCAGACATCATGACTCCAGCTTTTCTCACCTGCTATACAATACACATTTATCATCAATAGAAATTCACACAATACAGTGTTAATTAGCATCACACAATGGGCCAGATTCACGTATTCCAGAGCATCTTTGCTCTGGAGTAACGCTTCTGATTTGCGTTGCGCTGCCGAAATTTTAGGAGCAAGTGCTGTCATTCACGAAGCACTTGCTCCTAAAGTTGCGGCAGCGCATCACAAATGAGCCGGCGGAATTCAAATGTAGCGGGTACGGGGCGTGTAGTATGCTAACTACGCGCGATCCCGCCGCCAACGTACTGCGCATGCGTCGAGTGTCAAAACATCCCCGTGCGCATGCTCCAAAATCTGTGAATGAACGTCAATGACGTCACATTCCCATTCATGACCGTTTTACGCAAGCGACGTTTTTTTTTTTTTTCCCGACGCGATGACGACGCCTATACCTAACATAGGATACTCCAACCCCATGTAGGTATATCTATGCGCCGCGTATCCCGTCCGGAAACGTCGTATCGTCATTGCGTCGCGCCGGATTTCGATCGTGAATTGCCGATTTCCGCTCATTAACATATTTTTTGAGCGTAAATCGGCGGGAACGCCCCCGGCGCCATTTTTAAGTTGAAGTAACGATGCGATGGCGAAACTCAGTTACGCTGCTCGCATCAGAACTCCAACCCGGCGTTTCTTGTTTTCTGGTTACAGAAAACAGAAACGCCGGCTCAAAGCCACAGTTAGGCTGGCGGATCACTCGATCCGCCAGCGTAACCTTTCCTGAATCTGGCCCAATGAAAAGGTCTTTAGAAGCCAAACTAAGGTTAGTTTACATGACAGTAGCAGACTTAATTAACACCTTAACAGTCTGTGTTCCCACATTGAATAATTCACTCTATTGACCGGTTGGGTTTAGAATCAATAACCTGTAATATTTCAAGATATCCTGCAATACATTGTGAATTATCATTACTGTCCCATCTCATGTAATCCGAGATATAATTTCTCAGTAATCCTATGCCCCTAGTGGACATAGGATGAGCCTAGACAAAAGAGTCATTGGTGAAGCTGAAATAGGAAATAGGAGTACCCCTCTGGGTCCCACGGGCCATTCCGTTACAGGGCCCAATCTCAAAAAGACTTATGCCGCGTACACATGGTCGTTTTTTGCGATGAAAAAAAACAACGTTTTTTAAAACGTCATTTAAATTTATCGTGTGTGGGCAAAACGTTGTTTTTTGTCTTAAAACGTCGTTTTTTGTTTCACAAAAAGTCACCGTGTGTAGCAAAAACGTTGTTTAAAACGACGTTTTTCAACCCGCGCATGCCCAGAAGCTAGTTATGAAGCGAGCTTCAATGGAAAAGTGTGGTGAACGTAACCTCGTTTTTTGTGAAAAAAACGATGGTGTGTATGCAACATCGTCTTTGAAAAGTGACGTTTTAAAAACGTCGTTTTTTACTTCACAGAAAATGATCGTGTGTACGCGGCATTAGGGAATCCTGATTGCCGGAGGAACCACCTTGTGTGGGTTTCCTAAATGAGGACTGTCTTTCCAGGATCTTGTTACCAAAAAGAGATGTTCCCTCAAAGGGAATTCGGCACCAAGCTAGCTTGGAAGCCGGATCCGCCAACCATGGATGGAGCCATAAAGCATGACGTGCTGAGACAGCCGCCAGGATAACACGGGCCACCAGGTGGGTGACGCCCCTTATTGAGCTGCTTGAAAAATGTCCTCTGCTTTGGAGGAAAAGTTACAGGATCTTCCCGACTCAAGGCTTCCTTTTATCCCAATAAAATACATTTATGTTTTTGGGTGTAACATGAGAAGATGTGGGGAATTTCAAGAGGTATGAATACTTTTTCAAGGCGCTCTAACTTTGAGGGTGCTTCATAGAGAGATACCTGGAATAATACATTGATAGAAAATAATTAAATATCATCAGTAAAAAAACAGAAGAAGAAGAAGATGTGACAGTAGAATAGGGAAGGATGTTGCCCCATTTGTAGGTTTGGATCCCGCAGTTTCGGCCAGTCCCAGGAAGGGGGAGGGGGAAGGTGGGGTATATAAGAACTGCTCTCAGCACTGTGAGGTATACGGAGGGTGGGGGTCACACATTGTACGTCTTTCGGTCTTGTTGCTGTAGTGAGGATCGGGGTGAGGATCAGTGATGAGGACTCTTCTGATCTTGGGGGGTCTCGTGGTCTTTGTGCTGCTGGTGACCCCATCTGATGGTGACCGGAGGGCAAAGCCTAAAAAGAAGAAGGATGGAGGAGAGGTGAGTCCCCGGGAAAGGGGGGGGTTGTACGGTGTGGGGGGTGTATGGGGGGGGGGGGGGTTGTAAGGTGTGGGGGCTCCACACATCCAGGAACATTCCATCCCCATCATAAGACCTTCTATAGACACAACTAGAAATGTCCATAGAGATCAATTCCTAGTTATCACCGAGCAATGTTCTGCAGATCTATAATGAGGACAAAGTATCAATATGTATCTGTCATGTATATATATATGTACAGGGCTCACAATAATGAAAGGAACACATCAGATGGGGAATAATCTCATGATGGATATCTATACTGGTATGGACTGGGTAATGTGTTAGGATCTATACTGGTATGGACTGGGTGATGTGTTTGGATCTATACTGGTATGGACTGGGTAATGTGTTGGGATCTATACTGGTATGGACTGGGTAATGTGTTAGGATCTATACTGGTATGGACTGGGTAATGTGTTGGGATCTATACTGGTATGGACTGGGTGATGTGTTGGGATCTATACTGGTATGGACTGGGTGATGTGTTGGGATCTATACTGGTATGGACTGGGAAATGTGTTAGGATCTATACTGGTATGGACTGGGTCATGTGTTGGGATCTATACTGGTATGGACTGGGTGATGTGTTGGGATCTATACTGGTATGGACTGGGTAATGTATTGGAATCTATACTGGTATGGACTGGGTGATGTGTTGGGATCTATACTGGTATGGACTGGGTAATGTGTTGGGATCTATACTGGTATGGACTGGGTAATGTGTTGGGATCTATACTGGTATGGACTGAGTAATGTGTTAGGATCTATACTGGTATGGACTGGGTAATGTGTTAGGATCTTACTGGTATGGACTGGGTAATGTGTTAGGATCTATACTGGTATGGACTGAGTAATGTTGGGATCTATACTGGTATGGACTGGGTAATGTGTTGGGATCTATACTGGTATAGACTGGGTGATGTGTTAGGATCTATACTGGTATGGACTGGGTGATGTGTTGGGATCTTTACTGGTATGGACTGGGTAATGTGTTGGGATCTATACTGGTATGGACCCGGTAATGTATTGGGATCTATACTGGTATGGACCGAGTAATGTTGGGATCTATACTGGTACGGACTGGGTAATGTGTTAGGATCTATACTGGTATGGACTGGGTGGTGTGTTGGGATCTATACTGGTATGGACTGGGTGATGTGTTGGGATCTATACTGGTATGGACTGGGTAATGTATTAGGATCTATACTGGTATGGACTGGCTAATGTATTAGGATCTATAGTGTTGCCAACCAACCGTATTTTTACGGGCAACCTGTAAATGCCCGTAGCAGTAATGTGCCAGTAAAAAATAGCCGTGACCAGTCTGGCTTGAAACTGCACATGCACAGTTCCGGAGATTGCCTAGCCGAGCCAAGCAGATCCTGTATTTGGCCAGCGGTGGGGGGGGGGGGGGCAGATTTCAAAGAGGCTGTGCGGCGCCGGCGCAATTTACTGGCACGGCGAGCGATGTATTAGCACATCCCTCCAGGCTCGACAGCATTTAAAATCTGTTACCAGGAGCACTGGAGCAGGACTCGGAGGCTGAGCAGCACGCGGTGGTGGAATTAAGGAGCCCTGTTGGTGGGTGTTGGTGGCAGAGGGGGATGGAGACAGGGGTGGTGTTGTCAGAGGGGGATGGAGGCAGGGGGTGTTGGTGGCAGAGGGGGATGGAGACAGGGGATGTTGGTGTCAGGGGGTGTTGGTGGCAGAGGGGGATGGAGACAGGGGGTGTTGGTGGCAGAGGGGGATGGAGACAGGGGGTGTTGGTGTCAGGGGGTGTTGGTGGCAGAGGGGGATGGAGACAGGGGGTGTTGGTGGCAGAGGGGGATGAAGACAGGGGGTGTTGGTGGCAGAGGGGGATGGAGACAGGGGGTGTTGGTGGCAGAGGGGGATGGAGACAGGGGGTGTTGGTGTCAGGGGATGTTGGTGGCTGAGGGGGATGGAGGCAGGGGGTGTTGGTGGCAGTGGGGGGTGAAGACAGGGGGTGTTGGTGGCAGAGAGGGATGGAGGCAGGGGGTGTTGGTGGCAGGGGGTGTTGGTGGCAGAGGGGGGTGGAGAAAGAGGGTGTTGGTGGCAGAGGGGGATGGAGGCAGGGGGTGATGGTGGCAGAGGGGGATGTAGGTAGGGGGTGTTGGTGGCATTGGGGTTTGAGGCAGGGGGGATGGTGGCAGAGGGGGATGGAGGCAGGGGGTGTGATGGCAGAGGGGGATGGAGGTAGGGGGTATTGGTGGCAGAGGGGAGTGGAGGCAGGGTGTGTTGGTGGCAGGGAGTGTCGTGGCATGGTGATGGTGGCAGAGGGTAATGGTGGCAGAGGGTGATGGTGGCAGAGGGGGAAGGAGGCAGTGGGTGTTGTTGGCAGGGGGGATGGAGTCAGGGGGTGTTGGTGGCAGAGGGGGATGGAGTCAGGGGGTGTTGGTGGCAGAGGGGGATGGAGTCAGGGGGTGTTGGTGGTAGAGGGTGATGGTGGCAGAGGGGGATGGAGGCAGGGGGGTGTTGGTGGCGGAGGGTGTTGGTGGCAGAGGGTAATTGGAGGCTGGGGGCGGTTGGTGACAGGGAGCGATGCGGTGACAGGTGATGGAGGCAGGAGGTGATTGGACTAAATAATTTGCGGACCTTATTATATCGAAAATAACAAATGGACTGGGGGGGGGGGGGGGGGGCATGCCGTTTTTTTTAATGACTTTCTCTGTATTGCCCGGACCGACAATTCATGAATAGCCACGAACAGTTTTAAATGACTTTTTTTCCTTTAGAGATGACACTTTGTGCAGGGACAGTTCTAAACACAGGAACATGCGCTATTTTACAGACATACTATAGACACCCCCACAGGTATGAATTTTAAAGGAATATTTAACTTTCATTGTTTCACTTTAAGCATTATTAAATTCACTGCTCCCAAAAAAAGAATAGTTTTTAAAACTATTTTTTGCATCGATACATGTCCTGGGGCAGGACCCGGGTCCCCAAACACTTCCCCTGGGGCAGGACACGGGTCCCCAAACACTCCCCTGGGGCAGGACCCGGGTCCCCAAACACTCCCCTGGGGCAGGACCCGGGTTCCCAAATACTCCCCTGGGGCAGGACCCAGGTCACCAAACACTCCCCTAGGGCAGGACCCGGGTCCCCAAACACTCCCCTGGGGCAGGACCCACTGCACCAGCGTACGGTCTGACAATGGGTCAAAGTATTTCATCCCGATACCTAATGGCAGTCGGGGTGCCATTGTCTAGGCCGTAGAGTCCCTCCATGGATATGTATCCAGACCATCACTGACGCAGGCCCAGACTGGGAGAAAAAATAGGCCCGGGCACTTTAGACTGAGCAGCCAGGGGGGGCGGCTCCGCAGCGGCGCTTTGCGGTGGAGGTTAATGATGGGATGTGGGGTTCCATCACCTTGTACCTCTGGACCCCTTTACATTACACAGCACCCTGGACCCCATTACATAGCACTGCACCTCTGGGCCCCTTTACATTACACAGCACTCTGCACCTTTGGACCCCTTTACATTACACAGTCCCCCACAGTTTGTTACACAGACACCCACTAACAGTTCTGGACCCCCTGCATGTTACACTATAGGGTCCAGGTATGGCCTCATCCTACCAGCAGTGACACCGACCCTAGCCAAATGCAAAACTAGTGAAACAGTCAATGGCCTCCACCTGTAAAACCATTCCTGTTTTGGAGGTCGTCTCATTGTTGCCCATCTAGTGCACCTGTTGTTATATTTATTAACACCAAAGCAGCTGAAACCGATTAACAACCCCCTCTGTATACACCCCTCACCCTCTGTATACACCCCTCCCCCTCTGTATACACCCCTCACCCTCTGTATACACCCCTCCCCCCTCTGTATACACCCCTCCCCCTCTGTATACACCCCTCCCCCTCTGTATACACCCCTCACCCTCTGTATACACCCCTCCCCTCTGTATACACCCCTCCCCCCTCTGTATACACCCTCCCCTCTCTGTATACACCCCTCCCCCCTCTGTATACAACCCTCCCTATCTGTATACACCCCTCCCCCTCTGTATACACCCCTCCCCCCTCTATTTACACCCCTCCTCCTCTGTATACACCCTCCCCCCTCTGTATACACCCCTCCCCTCTCTCTATACGCCCCTCTGTATACACCCCTCTCCTCTCTGTATACACCCCTCCCCCTCTGTGTACACCCCTCACCCTCTGTATACACCCCTCCCCTCTGTATACACCCCTCCCCCCTCTGTATACACCCCTCCCCCTCTGTATACACCCCTCCCCCCTCTATATACACCCCTTCCCCTCTGTATACACCCCTCACCCTCTGTATACACCCCTCCCCTCTGTATACACCCCTCCCCCCTCTGTATACACCCCTCCCCCTCTGTATACACCCCTCCCCCCTCTGTATACATACCTCTGCTACCTACCTGACCAGATCAGGAGTTTCATTGACTTGATGCCATACTCTGATTAAAAAGTGTTCCTTTCATTTTTCTGAGCAGTGTATATATAATAATTACCATGTTATATGTATATGTGATTGCCCTCAGGCATTCGCACCGCCATCGCACATAATTGCCGTAATCTGTGTAATATGAGTATTTCCTATGGTCATCAGCTCCATCTAGTGGCCAAATGGGGTATTTTCCTGATTGAGGCATTCTAAGGAAAATTCTGCATTATGGCCACTAGAGGGAGCTGACTTATGATGTTGTTTTCCAGCAGATCCCCCTGTGTGCCGTCATTGGCTGACTCTGGTGGGTGTGTCTTCTCCAGGAGTTTAAAGCTGATTGGCCCATTTACGGTTAAATGACATCCACAATAATTGAGTGCGTCCCGTGTGTCTGGGCCGCGGCATTATGATGACGTCACATCCAGCTGGCAATGTCGGGAAACCGTCTCCCGATGTCCGGAGGTCAGGTGATCGTCTTGTATCTATGATTGCAGCAGATTCTGATTTGTTACAATTTTATTGTATCATTTGATGGATCGGATACTTTTTACACTTCTTTAGATTGATAATAATAATAATGGGAGCGCCGGGCTGATCGGTTGCTCCAGATTTTGGCTTCTCCAGTCTTAGTAAATTCCCCTCAATATGTCCATTGCGCCCCCTGGAGGCGGGTACAGGAACCATACTGGAGGCGGGGTCTTGGCATACTAGTCATTACTCCCAATGACCCAGAGCCCCTCCCGTTCTGTCATCAGACCCGCCCATGTGTGTGCGGTGATCACCGTGCCGCTCAGGTGACAGGAACATCATTGGATATAAGATAGTGATATATCTGTGGATGGGGGAGGGGATGGAGGGATCGGTATGGGGATTCCCATTGTAGGAGAAAAGCCGGTCCTGCCCGGTCCTTGTCATCACCGAATGATAAATCTGTGTTTTATTCTGTAGAAGTCGATGAATTTCAGAGATCTGAGAGTCCTAGCAAGACACAGCGGGAGGAACGAGATAGGAGTCCCGTGCTGTGGATGGGGAGACGGGAAACCTTGCAAGGTAAGAGAATGGAGGGGACACTTTGGGGTCTATTTATAAAAGAATCTCCATAACTATTCGCCCAGCACTACTCCATGTACATTCCTTCTGTACGAGGGATCCAGCGGGGGTGGGGATCGGGGAAAGATCGAATGTTCTTCAGGAGTTTTCTCTTTGGGACGAATGTTCTTATGAATATAAATGATAGAAATCAGCGGGCGCCGCCCCTCACCTGAGGATGGAATGAGGACTAATAGATTATGAATAGTCACTGATAACAGTGTGATAAGATGACCATAGATGGATCGGAATTCAAGAGAGATCGGATACATTATGACCCATCTATGGCCGGCTTTACTGGATTACAAGTAGATAGAAGAGCCACAGAATAATAATCCCCCATAGACTGGCGATGATGATCCCATTGGCCAGTGGCAGCCCAACCATTAGGTCCCCAGAGAGCCCCCCTTACATCAGGGCCCACAGAGAGCCTCACTCTTACATTAGGGTCCCCAGAGAGCCCCCTTACATCAGGGTCCCCAGAGAGCCCCCCACTTACATTAGGGTCCCCAGAGAGCCCCTTCTTACATCAGGCTCCCAGAGAGCCCCCCCACTTACATCAGGGTCTCCAGAGAGCCCCCCTTACATCAGGGTCCCCAGAGAGCCCCCCACTTACATCAGGGTCCCCAGAGATCCCCCTTACATCAGGGTCCCCAGAGAGCCCCCCTTACATCAGGGTCCCCAGAGAGCCCCCCTTACATCAGGGTCCCCAGAGATCCCCCTTACATCAGGGTTGCCAGATATCCCCCTTACATCAGGGTCCCCAAAAAGAGCCCCCCACTCACATAAGGGTCCCCAGGGAGTCCCTTCTTACATCAGGGTCCCCAGAGAGACCCCCCACTCACATCAGGGTCCCCAGAGAGACCCCCTTACATCAGGGTCCCCAGAGAGCCCCCCACTCACATCAGGGTCCCAGAGAGACCCCCTTACATAAGGGTCCCCAGAGAGCCTCCCCTTACATCAGGGTCCCCAGAGAGCCTCCCCTTACATCAGGGTCCCCAGAGAGCCTCCCCTTACATCAGGGTCCCCAGAGAGCCCCCTTACATCAGGGTCCCCAGAGAGCCCCCCACTTACATTAGGGTCCCCAGAGAGCCCCTTCTTACATCAGGGTCCCCAGAGAGCCCCCCCCCCACTTACATCAGGGTCCCCAGAGAGCCCCCCTTACATCAGGGTCCCCAGAGAGCCCCCCACTTACATCAGGGTCCCCAGAGATCCCCTTACATCAGGGTCCCCAGAGATCCCCCCTTACATCAGGGTCCCCAGAGATCCTCCCTTACATCAGGGTCCCCAGAGATCCCCCTTACATCAGGGTCCCCAAAGAGCCCCCCACTCACATAAGGGTCCCCAGGGAGCCCCTTCTTACATCAGGGTCCCCAGAGAGACCCCCCACTCACATCAGGGTCCCCAGAGAGACCCCCTTACATCAGGGTCCCCAGAGAGCCCCCCACTCACATCAGGGTCCCCAGAGAGACCCCCTTACATCAGGGTCCCCAGAGAGCCCCCCCCACTCACATCAGGGTCCCCAGAGAGCCCCCCTTACATCAGGGTCACCAGAGTGGGTGGGCAGTAAGAGAAGACGTCATCTCTCTGCTCTTTCAGCCGCCCGGACCTCCCGTGCTGCCCTGCCCACTGTCTGGTGTTGCCCGCTGCACTCGCGGCCTGATTCTGGGCTATAGCCCCAAAAAAACACCCCCTAGCGAAGCAACTGGGCAGTACAGCGGTGCTCAAATGAATGGCTGTGTAAGCCTTGCAGCCATTACTTTGACAGGCTGTCACTGAAACCAGCCTACTGAGCCTTCGGCCCACCGGGAAAGTCCCAGTAGTCCCGATCACCAGTACATGCCTGGCCATAGGTGAATCTAAACTTGTCCGACGATGGTGATGATGATGATCCCATAGACTGGTGATGATCCTATAGGGTCACCATCATCAATCCATCACCAGTTGGTTTCCTCCCCCAGAAGGAATGTACATGGAGTGTCTCTGGAGGAATATCTGGACACATTGGGCCAGATTCTCATATATTTTCGGCGGCGTAGCGTAAGCCATTTACACTACGCCGCCGCTGCGTACTAGAGCAAGTGCTTTATTCTCAAAGCACTTGCTCCGTAGTTTGCGTTGGCGTCTCGTAAATCGCCAAGCGTAAACCCGCGCAATTCAAATGGGGTGGCTTGTATTTAAATTAAGCGCGTCCCCGGGTCGAACGAACTGCGCATGCCGGGGAAAAAGCCCAGTGCGCATGCTCCAGCTCACGTCAGGAAGCGTCGTTGAAACCGACGTCAAAACGACGTGATCGTCACTACGCAACTCCCTATTCGCGAACGAGTTAGTAAAACGACGTAAGCGACGGAAAAAGCCGACGCTGACCCGACGCCATACTTAAAGCGGTATTTCACCCTAAATATAAGATCTCCCATGCGCTTCAGCATACTGGCGTCAGCGCCAGTATGCTGGTTTTTTTTTTTTTTTATAGCACACTTACTGTTTTATCGTAGAAATCCTTTTCTGTCCCCCGTGGTGGACGGCGCCAGTACAGCGCGTCACATCTTCCTAAGATACCCGATATGGACTCGGGTATTTCCGGCGCTATGCGGCGCCTGCGCACAGACCTAGGAGCTGACTGCGCAGGCGCCGTATTTCTCCGAAATAGGACTCGGAGAAATACGGCGCCTGCGCAGTCAGCTCCTAGGTCTGTGCGCAGGCGCCGCATAGCGCCGGAAATACCCGAGTCCATATCGGGTATCTTAGGAAGATGTGACGCGCTGTACTGGCGCCGTCCACCGCGGGGGACAGAAAAGGATTTCTACTATAAAACAGTAAGTGTGCTATAAAAAAAAAAAAAACCCAGCATACTGGCGCTGACGCCAGTATGCTGAAGCGCATGGGAGATCTTATATTTAGGGTGAAACTCCGCTTTAACATGGCGTCCGACGGGACCCGACGGCATCCGACGGAACTTCGTAAGGTTACTCCACATAGAAACTGGGGTAACCTTACGAGTCCGTAAACGACGTACGCGACGACGGGGCGGCGTAAAAGCGATCGGGAATCGCCGTACTAGCCTCATTTGCATATGCAAATGAAAAAACAACGTGAAGGCCACCTAGTGGCCGGAGTTGTCATTACACCTACGATCCGAAAGTGTAATGCTTTTACACTTGTCGGATGTGGAAGCGTATCTATGCAAAAGTGATGCTAAGCATCACGCGCATAGATACGAGACAAAAAAAGGCGATACGACGGGGTATCTGAGATACTCCATCGTAACGCCTCTGAGAATCTGGCCCATTTTCTATAAATAGACCCGTCATGTCTGTGGGGTCGCCTGCCGCCATCTTCTGACACCCCCGTCACTTTACTAATACCGATCATCTCTTCTAGATTGGAAGCTCTAATGAGCCGGGGGGCCCTCTGATTCCTCCTGTACTGTGACTGTACTGTCTTCTCTGATGTTGTAAAGCGCGGCACAAACTGTTGGCGCTCTATAAATCCTGTATAATAATAATAATAATAATCTCTTCCCTCTCCTCAGACCTGTCCGGATGTGTATTCAATGTCGGGCCCTCATTCAAAGACCTCACGTGATGTTTAGGTAATCGGAGTTCTATGTGTTATCCCCGGTGGGGGGGGGAGGGGAGGACAACATCGGCACATTCACAGCAACCTGAGACCTCTCTGCATGGGGGGGGGGGGGGACAAACACCCCACATGTGTGCAGATGAGCCTCATGTCTCTGCCAGGTCCAGAAGCCCCGTGGCTCATCTGCGCATGCATGGGGGGCACCAGGGGCAGAAATCAGAAATACTTAATAACATTTTTTTTTTCATATAATGGTGGGAGGAGGAGCCAGGTGCAAATCACTTCTCCTATTGGGCGATGGTCCGCTGTAGGTAACCTTATTTTTCTCTTTTCTAGTGGAAGCCTTGACTCCGCCCTCTCCAGGCCGCTACCATCCTCTGATTGGCTCTTCATAGACCTGCAAAGCTCCTCGGGGGCGGACATCCGGAAATGACGAGTCGGCGCTTTTCTAACATTTCTTTTATCACATAATAAAATTTGTATCTGATGAACACAGATCGGCACTCATTGTGTCTTTTCTATCTCCCCGGAGATCAGAATGTTATTGGGAATAAATGTGAAATGTTTCCATGCTGATTATACAAAGACAAGGAAATAATAGCACAAGGGACAGAATGGAGTGAAGGTGATCACATGTCATCACATGAAGAATACATAAATCCACATGGGGGAGGGGAGGGGGAGGGGCATCTCCCGCTATTGTGCAGGTTGTACATCATCCACAGAGATATGAGGGAACTCTCTGTGCCGGTACCTTAGACACAAATTATTCCTGTAATCTGCGCCATCTAGTGGTCACAATGTGATATTTTCCTGATTGGGGAATTTCAGTGAAATTCCACAGTATGACCACTGAATGGCGCTGACGATCACAGAGAATAAATGTAGAACTTGGTTTGGGGTCGGGGTCTCCAAACTTTCCAAACAAAGGGCCGGTTTTCTATAGGGGGGGGCGGACTAACTGACACCAGTGGGACTGGACAATGCCCCGGTGTCGGTGGGAGTGAACAATGCCTCTGATTGGTTGGTCAGAGGGAAGTAAAATGATTAATTGGGGCCCCATCATTGGGGTCAGTGGGAGGAATAAAGTTCCATCATTTAGATCAGTGGAAAGAATAATATTCCATCATTGGGTGTTAGGGGGAGGAATTGTGCCCCGTTGTTGGGTGTCAGGAATTGTGCCCCATTGTTGGGTGTCATTAGGAGGAATTGTGCCCCATTGTTGGGTGTCATTAGGAGGAATTGTACCCCATTGTTGGGTCAATAAGTGAGACGTCTGCTTTTTTCTTATCATCCCACCCGGCCATTTTTCTATAGGTCGGGCGGGATGGGGGGTAACACCGGGATTCTAATATAAGAAAAACAATTGTGGGGTAAATTATCATTGTTAGAAATCAATCCAATGTCTCCACCACTGTCAGTCCTCGAACCAAACTGCATCTAAAGAAAATAATTTCCCCCCTCAGAGGGCGTCACGCCCCCAACCAGGGCAATGAAGAGGATAATTTCCCCCCAGAGGGAGTGACGCCCCCAACCAGGGCAATGAAGAGGATAATTTCCCCCCAGAGGGAGTGACGCCCCCAACCAGGGCAATGAAGAGGATAATTTCCCCCCGGAGGGCGTGACTCCCCTAACCAGGGCAATGAAGAGGATAATTTCCCCCCCCCCGGAGGGCGTGACGCCCCCAACCAGGGCAATGAAGAGGATAATTTCCCCCCGGAGGGCGTGACGCCCCCAAACCAGGGCAATGAAGAGGATAATTTCCCCCCGGAGGGCGTGACGCCCCCCGGAGGGCGTGATGCCCCCAACCAGGGCAATGAAGAGGATAATTTCCCCCCGGAGGGCGTGATGCCCCCCAACCAGGGGAATGAAGAGGGTAATTTCCCCCCGGAGGGCGTGACGCCCCCAACCAGGGCAATGAAGAGGATAATTTGCCCCCACCCCCCGGAGGGTGTGACGCCCACAACCAGGGCAATGAAGAGGATAATTTCCCCCCAGAGGGCATAACGCCCCGAACTAGGGCAATAAAGAGGATAATTTCCCCCCCTGAGGGCGTGATGTCCACAACCAGGGTAACAAAGAGGATAATTTCCCCCCGGAGGGCGTGACGCCCCCAACCAGGGCACTGAAAAAGATAATTTCCCCCCAGAGAGCGTGACGCCCCCAAACCAGGGCAATGAAGAGGATATTTTCCCCCGGAGGGCGTGATGCCCCCAAACCAGGGCAATGAAGAGGATAATTTCCCCCCGGAGGGCGTGATGCCCCCAACCAGGGCAATGAAGAGGATAATTTCCCCCCCGGAGGGCGTGACGCCCCCAAACCAGGGGAATAAAGAGGATAATTTCCCCCCGGAGGGCGTGATGCCCCCAACCAGGGCAATGAAGAGGATAATTTCCCCCCGGAGGGCGTAACGCCCCCAACCAGGGCAATGAAGAGGATAATTTTCCCCCGGAGGGCGTGACTCCCCTAACCAGGGCAATGAAGAGGATAATTTCTCCCCGGAGGGCGTGACGCCCCCAAACCAGGGCAATGAAGAGGATAATTTCCCCCCGGAGGGTGTGACGCCCCCAAACCAGGGCAATGAAGAGGATAATTTCCCCCCGGAGGGCTTGACGCCCCCAACCAGGGCAATGAAGAGGATAATTTCCCCCCGGAGGGCGTGACGCCCCCAAACCAGGGCAATGAAGAGGATAATTTTCCCCCGGAGGGCGTGACGCCCCCAACCAGGGCAATGAAGAGGATAATTTTCCCCCGGAGGGCGTGACTCCCCTAACCAGGGCAATGAAGAGGATAATTTCCCCCCGGAGGGTGTGACGCCCCCAAACCAGGGCAATGAAGAGGATAATTTCCCCCCGGAGGGCTTGACGCCCCCAACCAGGGCAATGAAGAGGATAATTTCCCCCCGGAGGGCGTGACGCCCCCAAACCAGGGCAATGAAGAGGATAATTTTCCCCCGGAGGGCGTGACGCCCCCAACCAGGGCAATGAAGAGGATAATTTTCCCCCGGAGGGCGTGACTCCCCTAACCAGGGCAATGAAGAGGATAATTTCTCCCCGGAGGGCGTGACGCCCCCAAACCAGGGCAATGAAGAGGATAATTTCCCCCCGGAGGGTGTGACGCCCCCAAACCAGGGCAATGAAGAGGATAATTTCCCCCCGGAGGGCGTGACGCCCCCAAACCAGGGCAATGAAGAGGATAATTTCCCCCCGGAGGGCTTGACGCCCCCCAACCAGGGCAATGAAGAGGATAATTTCCCCCCGGAGGGCGTGACGCCCCCAAACCAGGGCAATGAAGAGGATAATTTCCCCCCGGGGGGCGTGATGCCCCCAACCAGGGCAATGAAGAGGATAATTTCCCCCCGGAGGGCGTGACTCCCCCAACCAGGGCAATGAAGAGGATAATTCCCCCCCGGAGGGCTTGACGCCCCCAACCAGGGCAATGAAGAGGATAATTCCCCCCCCCCGGAGGGCTTGACGCCCCCAACCAGGGCAATGAAGAGGATAATTCCCCCCCCCGGAGGGCTTGACGCCCCCAACCAGGGCAATGAAGAGGATAATTCCCCCCCAGAGGGCGTGATGTCCACAACCAGGGTAACAAAGAGGATAATTTCCCCCCGGAGGGCGTGATGCCCCCAAACCAGGGCAGTGAAGAGGATAATTCCCCCCCCCGGAGGGCGTGACGCCCACAACAAGGGCAATGAAGAGGATAATTTCCCCCCAGAGGGCGTGATGTCCACAACCAGGGTAACAAAGAGGATAATTTCCCCCCGGAGGGCGTGATGCCCCCAAACCAGGGCAGTGAAGAGGATAATTTCCCCCTGGAGGGCGTGACGCCCCCAACCAGGGCAATAAAGAGGATAATTGGACAGAAATGAGACTTGTTGGAAAATACAAAACTTGTGTTTATGAAATATTAATATAAAGAATATTCTTGTTGGGCACACGGTGTTTAGGCCCCTTTCATACGATAGGACCGTTCAGGTCCACCTGTCAGTTTTGACGGCTGTCCTGAGCGGCCGCTCCATGCAGTCCTATGGAGCGGCGGATGTCGGCGGAGTCATGTCCACTGACATCCGACTCGATCCGATCTTCCAAAATCGGACGGATGGCGATACGTCCCCACCCGTCCATGGCGGATCGGATCGGGTGAGATCTGATGAAAACGGACATGCTGTCAGTTTTCATCCGATCGCTCCATAGGAGACAGCGGTGCCCGACAAGCCCCTCCCCCGCTGAGTTAGAAGAGAGGGACTTTTCATCCGCCGGCTCAGCAGAGATCAGCGGAGTCCGCCTGTATGGAAGGGGCCGTACAAGGAAAATACATAAACAAACAAAAAAAACACAAATTGAGTGCAAGAGCCGAGAGTCGTATGAAGTCCGAGAGCCGTATGAAGTCTGAGAGTGGTATGAAGTCTGAGAGCCGTATGAAGTCTGAGAGCCGTATGAAGTCTGAGAGTCGTATGAAGTCTGAGAGTCGTATGAAGTCTGAGAGTCGTATGAAGTCTGAGAGTCGTATGAAGTCTGAAGAGCCGTATGAAGTCTGAGAGTCGTATGAAGTCCGAGAGTCGTATGAAGTCCGATAGGAAGTCTGATAGTCGTATGAAGTCCGAGAGCCGTATGAAGTCTGAGAGTTGTATGAAGTCTGAGAGTCGTATGAAGTCTGAGAGCCGTATGAAGTCTGATAGTCGTATGAAGTCTGAGAGCCGTATGAAGTCTGAGAGCCGTATGAAGTCTGAGAGCTGTATGAAATCTGAGAGTCGTATGAAGTCTGAGAGTCGTATGAAGTCTGAGAGAGTCGTATGAAGTCTGAGAGTCGTATGAAGTCTGAGAGCTGTATGAAATCTCAGAGTCATATGAAGTCTGAGAGGAAGTCTGATAGTCGTATGAAGTCCGAGAGCCGTATGAAGTCTGAGAGTCGTATGAAGTCTGAGAGTCGTATGAAGTCTGAGAGCCGTATGAAGTCTGAGAGTCGTATGAAGTCTGAGAGTCGTATGAAGTCCGAGAGTCATATGAAGTCTGAGAG
Organism: Rana kukunoris; assembly: GCA_029574335.1. Taxonomy (NCBI): domain Eukaryota; kingdom Metazoa; phylum Chordata; class Amphibia; order Anura; family Ranidae; genus Rana; species Rana kukunoris. The sequence goes on from CM056053.1 coordinate 482,990,058, forward strand.
TCGTATGAAGTCTGAGAGCCGTATGAAGTCTGAGAGTCGTATGAAGTCTGAGAGTCGTATGAAGTCCGAGAGTCGTATGAAGTCTAAGGCTGCGGTCTGATGAAACTGGTCCAACGGACCGTTTTATTTTGTGTACTAACCATCGAACCTGCAAGACGGACAGGTTTCCATCAGACAGGTTTTAAAGCATGTTTTAAAACTTTGGTCTGACGGACAACGATCTGATAGGGCCGTACACACCATCGAACTGGTCCGATGAAACCGGTCTGCAGACCGGTTTCATCAGACCTGTCTGATCGTGTGTACGCGGCCTGAGAGTCGTATGAAGTCCGAGAGTCGTATGGAGTCCGAGAGCCGTGTAAACTCCGAGAGCCGTATGAAGTCTAAGGCCTCGTACACACGAGGGGATATGTCCGATGGACCGTTTCAGCAGACATCTCCGCTCGTGTGTATGGGCTAGCGGACGGATTTCTCCACCCGACAGATTTCAAAGCATGCTTTGAAATCTATCCGGTGGGAATCTGTCCGCCCGACATGTCTGCTGGTTAGTACACTTACCAGCAGACATGCCGGCCCCCACCGCCGCCGCGCCGCCGCCGAATGGATTCGGCGCATGCGCGGAAGTGTTTAACTTCCTGGTGCGGTGACGTGGCGGTGACGTGGCGGCGTCAACGTCACCGCCGCGTCACCGCCACGTCACCGCGCCGTCCAGCGGCGGGGAATTTGATCCGAATGGTGTGTACACGCCATCGGATCAAACTCCCGATCGGACATATCCGATGGAAATGGTCCGCGGACCGTTTTCATGGGATATGTCCGATAGTGTGTACGAGGCCTAAGAGTCGTATGAAGTCTGAGAGTCGTATGAAGTCTGAGAGTCGTATGAAATCTGAGAGTCGTATGAAGTCTGAGAGTCGTATGAAGTCTGAGAGTCGTATGAAGTCTGAGAGTCGTATTAAGTCCAAGAGCCGTATGACGTCTGAGAGTCGCATGAAGTCTGAGAGTCGTATGAAGTCTGAGAGCCGTATGAAGTCTGAGAGCCGTATGAAGTCTGAGAGTCGTATGAAGTCTGAGAGTCATATGAAGTCCGAGAGTCGTATGAAGTCTGAGAGTCGTATGTAGTCTGAGAGTCGTATAAAGTCCGAGAGCCGTATGAAGTCTGAGAGCTGTATGAAGTCCGAGAGTCGTATGAAGTCCGAGAGCCGTATGAAGTCTGAGAGTCGCATGAAGTCTGAGAGTCGTATGAAGTCTGAGAGTCGCATGAAGTCTGAGAGTCGTATGAAGTCTGAGAGCCGTATGAAGTCTGAGAGTCGTATGAAGTCCGAGAGTCGTATGAAGTCCGAGAGCTGTATGAAGTCTGAGAGTCGTATGAAGTCCGAGAGCCGTATGAAGTCTGAGAGTCGTATGAAGTCTGAGAGTCGTATGAAGTCTGAGAGTCATATGAAGTCTGAGGCCGCGTACACACGAGGGGATATGTCCGCTGAAAACGGTCCGATGGACCGTTTCAGCAGACATCTCCGCTCGTGTGTATGGGCTAGCGGACAGATTTCTCCACCCGACAGATTTCAAAGCATGCTTTGAAATCCATCCGGTGGGAATCTGTCCGCCCGACATGTCTGCTGGTTAGTACACTTACCAGCAGACATGTCGTCCCCCTCCGCCGCCGCGCCGCCGCCGAATGGATTCGGCGCATGCGCGGAAGTGTTTAACTTCCTGGTGCGGTGACGTGGCGGCGTCAACGTCACCGCCGCGTCACCGCGCCGTCCGGCGGCGGGGAATTTGATCCGATGGTGTGTACACGCCATCGGATCAAACTCCCGATCGGACATATCCGATGGAAATGGTCCGCGGACCGTTTTCATCGGATATGTCCGATCGTGTGTACGAGGCCTCAGAGTCATATGAAGTCTGAGAGCCGTATGAAGTCTGAGAGCTGTATGAAATCTGAGAGTCGTATGAAGTCAGAGAGCCGTGTGAAGTCTGGGAGGAAGTCTGATAGTCGTATGAAGTCTGAGAGGAAGTCCGAGAGCCGTGTGAATTCCGGGAGTCTTATGAAGTCTGAGAGGAAGTCCGAGAGCCGTATGAAGTCAGAGAGCCGTATGAAGTCAGAGAGCCGTATGAAGTCTGAGAGCCGTATGAAATCAGAGAGCCGTATGAAGTCTGAGAGCCGTATGAAGTCAGAGAGCCGTATGAAGTCTGGGATTCGTATGAAGTCCGAGAGCCGTATGAAGTCTGAGAGCCGTATGAAGTCAGAGAGCCGTATGAAGTCTGGGATTCGTATGAAGTCCGAGAGCCGTGTGAAGTCTGGGAGGAAGTCCGAGAGCCGTGTGAATTTCGGGAGTCTTATGAAGTCTGAGAGGAAGTCCGAGAGCCGTGTGAATTCCGGGAGACTTCTGAAGTCCGAGAGGAAGTCCCAGAGCCGTATGAAGTCCAGGAGCCGAATGAAGTCCGTGCTCATGGACTGGGGGGATGACTATGCAGGATGGAAAGTTTTACTCCAGAGGCACAGGAAGAGTGAAAGTTCAGGGGAGAAATGATCCCGCCCTTCAGGTGCAATATTAGTTCTCTGTTCTAACACACCTGGTGGGCTCCGAGTGCAGAGCTCTGTGCTTGCAGTTCATCTGTTCTGAAGCCTATTAGAGCCTATGGCTAATGAAGGTGCTTCAAAAATACACACCCGCCACTGTAATTCAGGCACCCTGCGTCTGAAAAGGGGCCGGACGTCTAGGGGGTGGCGGTGGCAGCCATGATTAGATTCATGCAATGCATGAATTTATCCATTATTCATAGAGACTTGAGGCTGGAGAGAGGGGGCAGGGCCCGTGCACCTTTAATGAACTCACCACCACTGCTGCCACTGTACCCCATAAAATACTGTCACTGTCCCCAATCAAATACGGCCACTGTGCCCATCAAATGTCGCCACTGTGCCCATCAATACTGCCACTGTGCCCATCAAATACTGCCACTGTGCACGTCAAATACTGTCACTGTCCCCAATCAAATACGGCCACTGTGCCCATCAAATATCGCCACTGTGCCCATCAATACTGCCACTGTGCCCATCAAATGCTGCCACTGTGCCCATCAAATACTGCCACTGTCCCCCTCAAATACTGCCACTGTGCACATCAAATGCTGCCACTGTGCCCATCAAATACCGGCACTGTGCCCATTAAATGCTGCCACTGTGCCCATCATATGCCACCACTGTGCCCATAAAATATCGCCACTGTGCCCATCAAATGCTGCCACTGTGCCCATCAAATGCAGCCACTGTGCCCATTAAAAACCAACACTGTGCCCATCAAATATCACCACTGTGCCCATCAAATGCTGCCACTGTGCCCATCAAATACTTCCAATGTGCCCCATCAAATTTTGCCACTGTGCCCATCAAATGCCCATCAAAGGTTAACACTGTGCCCCCCGCCCACTGTCTGCCTGCCACTCAGTGGGGCAGCGTGTGACGGCGGCGAGCTGTATCCTCCATGCTTCTCCTCCTCTCCTCCTGATAGGCATCCAATCACAGCGTGTAACGGAGTGACCCGTGATACTCTGAGACTTTTGAAGGATGCAATGTACTCCTGTGCCAGCTTCACCAATGACTCTTGTGTCTAGGGTCGTCCTATGTTCGATAGGGGCATAGGATGACTGAGAAATGATATCATGAATTACATGAGATGGGACATTAATGATACTTCATGTTTTACAGGATATTTTAGAATATTACAAGTTTTGAATCATTCAATGTGGGGGACACATACTGTGAGGTGTTAATTAAGTCTGGCTTCTGAAAGACCTTTCATTGTGTATGCTAATGACACTGTTTTGTGTGAAAATACTATTGATGATAGATGTGTTGTGAGTTAGCAGTCTAAAGGTCAGATGTCTCTTTTCAGGTGTAGTGGATTAGCATGTCAATTACGTCTGCAAAGGAATGTGCATTATGTAGCAGTGAATAGATTATTGCGGAGTCGGGACGTCTGGGGGGTGACTTATAATTAACTCATCTGAATGTCATTGTCTAAGAGAGTGTGTATTGAAGTGCCTTGTGTAATGTGGTGGGTGCAGTTGATTCATTGTTCACTTGGTTTCAAAAACTGTATATAACCAGCTGAGTGTACCCATAAAGTATTCATTCATTTTGGAACCAGAAAACAGAGCTGTGCGTGTCTCGTTTATTCTGGGGAATGGAATTGGTCAGTGTCTGCCGGATTGTGGAGTGTCAGATAAGCTGTCTTGGGTTGGTGAAATGGAAATCGTAAACGGTGGTGACCGTTACATTTGGTGGCAGCAGTGGGGTGATTCCATCCAGAAGGACGGCTACAAGGACACATGACAATGGAGACGCTGTATGAACGGATGAAGCTCTCTTCCCTCATGGACTTACTGGAGAGCCGGGGCAGACCGGCCAGCAACCGTAAGAAAAGGGACATTATCGCAGAACTAGTCGAAATGGATAGAGCTGAAAGGCCCGCCATAACAGACAGGACACCCGAGGAAGAAAGTTTTCTCGAGCTGTTAGACGTGGACTGGCACAGTATGGTCCTAATCCTCCACCGGAGATCATAGACCTGGTTATAGCGGCTGTGGATGCCACCGTGCTACAGCGAAGAAGTGCTGCAGCAGCTGAAGTCACAGCAGCACCAACTGAAGGGAGAGGAGAGGTACAGATACCAGTCTCCATGGAAGAGGAATTCAAAAGGAGGTTACAAGAGATGCGGATACAGCACAGAGGACCAGTATCAGAGGAGGTCCTGTTGGGATAGTTTGATGTGATTCGATTCGCTGCGAACTCTGGAAGGAAGCGCTAGCTCTGGAGCAGCATCACCAAGGAAAGGTCCTCCCCTCCATCCATGTAAGGTACTGGCCGCAGTATGACGTACGAATGCCGATGCTGGGGGAACAACCGAAGCAGGAGTGGACAGCTGAGTAAAGCAGGCTGATCCGGGCAGAGATGCGGTTGGACGAGAGCTACAGAGCCCTCTGGTGGTGTGTAGCTCAAGAGTGCTCGTGGTCAGCGGATGACAGCCCCACAGAAGGCTATGACTATGATGGCCTGGGATTGTTGTATTGGAGGATGTCCAGTGATCCTGACTTCGAGGATGAATGGCGAGTGGCGCTAGGAGGACATAATGGAGCACAGAGAGGAAAAATTGAATATCTCGGGAGGCCACTGGGCACAGGAAGATTTGGAGTTTCTGGCCGTCCAGGAATGGGAGCTGGAGATCACCTACAGACAGCTGCTAGACTCAGTTTAGCCGCAGGGTGGGGCTCCCTTTGCCTGGGACTATGAGGAAATTTAAGATGACAACTCTGGGGTCCTGGCTGATGAATCAGCAGTGGAAAATATGGAGATTGCCATTCCCAAAGCCGAAGCGGATGATGTGGAGTTCCAGGGGGCTAGGGCAGTTGGCTCATCTCCCCAGCCACAGATTACAGAATGTATGGACTTACTGGACCGTCCAGAGGATGTTACGGTTTATGCATCCCCAGCAGAAGTGCTGGCAACAGGGCAGAGTGCTAGCAATCTCTGCCCAGCACCGGAACCAACTGTGGAGTTCCAGGGAGACGGGTCGGTTGGCCCCTCTCTCCAGCAACAAGCTAAGGTGGTAAAGCTTTTACTCCCAGCTGAATCACTGGCAGCAGGGCAGGATGCTACTGGCCGCTGCACACAACTTCAGCTTGAGCTGACATCGGGGGATGGGACTGTGGTCTCCCCTCACCGCAACCCAACAGAACTATGCGTCCAGCGTAACTATGCGCCCACGATACGCCGGCGTAGGCAAGTTACGTCGGGCGGAGGAAGGCTATTTTTCGGTGTATCTCGATTTGGGAATCGGCGTAAAGATACGACGGCGCACATTTGAAATTACGGGGGCGTATCTGGAGATACGCCAACGTAAATGCTTTCTAAATCTGGCCCTATAATGGTAAACTCAGGCTCTTATACTGTATACACCAAAAAGAATACTTGCAGTAATCAAATGGACAATCACACACTCCACCCACAACATCATACAATGGGTACTAACGAGCCTCCAATACACATTTCTTTAGTAGACATAAGTCAGACAACTGACCTTTTAGACTGTGCTAACTCACAATACACATATTATCATCAATAGAACTTTCACACAATACAGTGTCAATTAGCATAACTCAATCCAGACAGTCTGCCTGTGTTGCTGCCTGTTATCCTGTTTAGCTGCTTGTATTGGATCTGCCTCATGCAGGACGCCCCAATGTTCTTCCTCCTCAACGCAGTAGGCCGCAGGCATGGATGTGTGGGGGTTCCCCCTTTCTGGCTATCTCCATGACTGTGACTGCCTGGGTGGATTTAACGGACAGTCTAGCTTTTTGTGTCCTAGCTGTTTACACCCAAAACACTTGATGGGTTGGGAGTAGCCCTGGGAGTTGAACCTGGGCTGCTGAGAATAAGTGGCCGCTGGAGGTGGTGCTGTAGGATGGTCCGACTGGGGTTTGTAGACAATAGCCGGCGGGGGTGCCGCTGATCGATAATCCACCCGAGCTGTTGTCTTGACCACATAGTTATTCAGTTTGCGGGCGTCTGTGTATTTGTCTGCCAGGCGAGCTGCTTCAGGCAAGGAGAAAGGGTTTTTGTCCCGGACCTACTCTCTGACTTTGCGTTACAGTTTGTCAAAGAAGTGCTCCAGCAAAAACACCTGCAGCACCTCTAACCCGGATTCTGTTTGGCATCCATCGACCCAGTGGGATGCAGTGCGGTGTAGGCGGCATGCCCACCCGGTATATGAGTCTTCAGTTTGCTTGCTCGTCTCTCGGAACCGCCTTCGGTATGCCTCTGGTGTGCTAACTCACAACACACATCTATCATCAATATAACTTTCACACAATACAGTGTCAATTAGCATAACTCAATGAAAGGTTCTTGAGAGCCAGACTAAGGTTCATTTACATGACAGTAGCAGACGACATTAAACACCTTAACAGGATGTGTCCCACATTGAATTAACCGGTTGGGTTCAGAATCAACAACCTGTAATTAGTTCTTGTAGACATTCTTGAATATATTGTTAAAACAATCCAACATATGTCCCTTATTTCCTGGCTCAATCTGTGTAAGAGCTTCTGGGTCTCACGGGCCCTCCCATTACAGTCATGTTCCATCGTTTCCTTAAATAGGGGACCTTCTTATGTAGAGGACCGCCTTCTCCTTTTTTCTTAAAGTGACAACGTTTTAGAAAACATAATAATGATTATTCCCCCTCCTCTCAGGAGAAAGTGATGACTAATATTTAATAAACTTATATATAAAGACCCTAATAATGTTATTTCATCTACTGATAAACTCCGGGTAAAGGATATGAGACTCAGACCTGAGGAAGTGAAGGTGAATCTAAAGCCTTGGATTTTCGTTTTCTAAGAAAACCTGGCAATTCAATTCTGTGTTCAATCCTTGTGGTATTAATGCTCCAAGTTTAAAAATCCAGGACGTCTCTTTCTTAATGAGGATTTCATCAGAGTCCCTCTTCTAGGGGGTCTAGATTTTCAAACCTTCATAACTTGAATGTACTTTTTGGAAGTGTTTTGCTGAGAGTTCTTGTGATTCTTTATCCTTCATGTCTCTCCTATCCTTACCAATCCTCACACGCAGCTGTCTCTTGTTTTTTTCCAGTAATTATTGCAAACAATTGACCCCGGTGGTGGAACAATTTATTATGTCTTTAATTTTGTATTGCTTTTAGAGTCCATGAAAGAGGCCGCCCGGTCCACAAATGGACACATTTGGCATTTGCCGTAAGAAAACATCCCTTTGGATCGAGGGTAACTAGACAGCCAATCACCTGAGGGAGACTTTACAAATTCCAAGTGTATTAAGATATCACCCAGATTACGTGCTCTATGGGCCACCGTCCACAAATTTAGTTATTTTAGTATTATTCTGTAAGATTCCCCAATGTTTTTGGATTACTCCCCGTATATTATCACATTGAGCACCAAACTGGGTGATTGGACGAACCTCATCATTAGTCTCTCTGTTTGGTCGTTTTTTGAGTAGAAAAGTTCATTTCTATTACGGGCAGCAATTTTCTGTTTAGCCCTACGGAATTGTCTATGAGAATATCCACGGGAACCTGGTGTACAGTTCTCTTTCTTCCTGTCTATAGTCCTTCTTTTTAGAACGGTTTATTTTAACACGTAGGAACTGTCCAATTGGAATGCCATTTTTTAGCCATTCAGGATGAAGACTGTCGGCACAGAGAAGGGTGTTGGCCGCTGTCGCTTTCCAAGTTTGATTTTCTAAAGAGATCATCAGATCCAAGAAGGGGATCTGTTTTTGATCTGTGGAATAGGTAAGTCCTTTGTTACGATTGTCACAGTTTAAACCTTCGACAAACGAATGTAACAGGTCAACATCCCCTCTCCATAGTAGCAGAACATCATCAATGTACCTGAGCCAGGTGTGAACATGGCCCAAGTACAAAGGTGATGTATAGACATCGGTCTCCTCCCACAGACCCAGATGTAGGCACGTGTAGGCAAGGGGACCACGGAGCCCCTATGGAGGTGCCTTTTATTTGTTGGAAGTAGCGACTAGCACAGTGGCGGTGCATCCATTAAAAGCACCCGGTCAACGCCCCCTCTGTCACGCCACCCTCTGTGTAGATTGGGTAGATTCATGCATAGCACCCAACAATGACACCCAACAATGGGGCACAATTCCTCCCAATGACACCCAACAATGGGGCACAATTCCTCCCAATGACACTGTCCATAGGACAAGATTCTCTTCATGGACAACAATGACAGAGAACTATTCCTCCCATTGACACCAATGATGGGCCCAATCAAAAATTTTACTCCCACTGACCAACCAATCAGAGGCATTGTTCACTCCCACTGACACTGGGGCATTTTCTAGTCCCACTGGTTACAGTTAGTCCGGTCCCCTCCCTATAGTCTGAAGGACAGTAAACCTCCCCTTTGTTTGGGAAGTTTGAGACCCCAATCCAAAGTCTACATTTATTCTCTGTGGTTGTCGGCTCCATCTAGTGGCCACATTGTGTAATTTCACTGAAATTCCCCAAATCAGGAAAATATCACATTGTGGCCACTAGATGGCGCAGATTACAGGGAATTATTTGTGGCAGCCGTGGCAATGCTGGAGGCGTTGGCCCAGAGAGTTCCCTCATATCTCTGTGGATGATGTACAACCTGCACAATAGCGGGAGATGCCCCTCCCCCTCCCCTCCCCCCTGTGGATTTATGTATTCTTCATGTGATGACATGTGATCCCCTTCACTCCATTCTGTCCCTTGTGCTATTATTTCCTTGTCTTTGTATAATCAGCATGGAAACATTTCACATTTATTCCCAATAACATTCTGATCTCCGGGGAGATAGAAAAGACACATTGGGCCAGATTCAGGAACACTTGCGCTGGAGTATTTCGATATGCGCCGCGTAACTGTGAAGATGCGCCGTTGTTTCTATGTGCCCGTACCCACCAAACTAGATGCGCCCAATAACGGGTCATTTGCGACCGGCGGAACGTTCCGACGCCAGAGTATCGTCAGCGCTTAATTTCGCTGGGCGCATCAGTCGCGCCTATTGATTTCCCCTGCAAATATGCAAATGAGGGATTTTTCACAATTCACGAACGGATTAGCACCATACGCTGGCTACATGCGCCGCGCGTATCTCGTCCGTCCGGCGCAAAGTTATTTCTACAAAAGGCTGCTTTATCTTTACTCCAGACGGTCACAGGTCAGCAGGAGAGCAGCTACAGCAGCAGCGTTACCGACGATAAGAGCTAGCTGAGCACCCCCACTTGCAGGACAACACCTCTGTCCATGCTTGTCTGTCAACTTTTACAGCCATGGAGGAAGACATCATAGGTCTCCATAGCCGAGATGACGGCTGACAGCTCCTGGCCTTTAGAGTTCAGCTTTCTCCTGTGTTTGCGGGGAACGGGAGCAGCCATCTCAGAACCAAAGTAACTTCACTGCGGGGAGGGGGAGCAGGATATACTTTAGTGCCGAAATGGCGCTTCTACGGGCGCATTTAAACGCCCAACGGAAGGCATTGCTCTGACGTTTCCCGTGAAGTGGTGCCGACGGAAGTTGTGAGCATGTGCACAAAGGGGGCGAGTGGAGCCTCACTCACTGCGCATGCTCCGTGGTTGATGCGCTGAACGTAAGCCTCTGCGCTGGGCTCCGCCCATCATTTACATATGATCACACCCACTTCCCCTTGCGTCGGGTTACGCCAGCGCATTATCGTTACTCTGGCGCAAGTTTACGCGCAACTGCTATGTGAATAACAGTACTTGCGCTGAACGGGTCGTCAGAGTAACGTAAATGAGAAGCGTTACTCTGGAGCAAAGATGCTCTAATCTACCTGAATCTGGCCCAATGAGTGCCGATCTGTGTTCATCAGATACAAATTTTATTATGTGAGAAAAGAAATGTTAGAAAAGCGCCGACTCGTCATTTCCGGATGTCCGCCCCCGAGGAGCTTTGCAGGTCTATGAAGAGCCAATCAGAGGATGGTAGCGGCCTGGAGAGGGCGGAGTCACGGCTTCTACTTCCTGTAGGAAATGAAGAAGAAGTAGGTTACCTCTACAGAGGACCTTCACCCAATAGGAGAATTATTTGCACCTGGCTCCTCCCCCTCCTACCATTATATTAAACCCCTCCCCTCTCACACCTGTGCCCCCCCCCCCCCCATGGAGCAGAGCAATGTTTACATGGATCTGATTGATCAGCAAAATCTATTTCATTACTAAAGATAACGAGGAAATACACACAAGATATTGTCAAAAGTATTGGGACGCCTCCCCTCCCCCATTATATATATATATATATATATATATATATATATATATATATATATATATATATGTACCCCTCCCCATCCTCTATATATACACCATATTACCAAAAGTATTGAGACGCCGGCCTTTACACACACATGAACTTTAATGACTCCCAGTCTCAGTCCGGAGGGTTCAATATTGAGTTGGCCCCGCCCCTTTGCAGCTATAACAGCTTCACCTCTTCTGGGAAGGCCGTCCACAAGGTTTAGGGGTGTGTCTATGGGAATGTTTGGCCATTCTTCCAGAAGAGCATTTGTAGGGTCAGGCACTGATGTTGGATAAGAAGGCCTGGCTCGCAGTCTTCGCTCTAATTCATCCCAAAGGTGTTCTATCGGGTTGAGGTCAGGACTCTGTGCAGGCTAGTTATACTCCTCCACCCCAAACTCGCTCATCTCTGTTGTGGACCGTGATGTAAGGGGAGGGGAGCCTCCGACAGGGAACCTGTTGTAAGGGAGACTTTGATGGGGGAATCTGATGTATGAGGGGGACCCTTATATAGGGGGGGGGACACTGATGTAAGGAGAACATTGGGACCCTGATCAGGGGGGCTCTGATGTGAAGTTATTTCCTCCTGCGGGTTTATTCATTCATTTAAAAAACATTTTTTTTTCCGGTTGGTAATTTTTGGTAAATACAGGATTTGGACGTCACGAAACAGCTTGGAGGGCGTGTCCTACGACAACCGTATATTCCCGGCATCCTGTGACTTCCTGTTGTGGATCTGGGACAGGAAGTGAAGGGAAATCTCCTGCCAGGGGTCACACCCCCCTCGGTGTTGTACAGGAAGTAGTAGGTAGGGATGTATAAAGGGGTCAGTCTACTAGACAATGAGGGGGAGGGGCGGAATTTTCTGATGTTTCCCCCCCCTGGAATAACACATAGAACCCCAATTACCTGATCATCGCAGGGATGCGATCACATCGTGTTCAATGCATCCCCTCCTATACAGACCTGTGGAGGGAGAAGAGATGATCGGTATTAGCAGGGGCGTACCTAGAGCATTTGGCACCCGGGGCGGATCCAATATCTGGCACCCCCCCCCCCCCACGTTAAAATGTAAAAACACCCCACTGTGCCCCCTGCATCCTTCAATATCTTTTTGTTACTACTGTATACCCCTCTCCACAACTGCACCTCTGGACCACTTTACATTACACAGCACCCTGCACCTCTGGGCCGCTTTACATTACACAGCACCCTGCACCTCTGGGCCCATTTACATTACACAGCACCCTGCACCTCTGGGCCCATTTACATTACACAGCACCCTGCACCTCTGGGCCCATTTACATTACACAGCACCCTGCACCTCTGGACCCCTTTACATTACACAGCACCCTGCACCTCTGGGCCCATTTACATTACACAGCACCCTGCACCCCTGGGCCCCTTTACATTACACAGCACCTCACAGCTCTGGACCCCTTTACATTACACAGCACCCTGCATCTCTGGACCCCTTTAAAATTACACAGTACCCTGCATCACTGGACCCCTTTAAAATTACACAGCACCCTGCATCACTGGACCCCTTTAAAATAACACAGTACCCTGCATCACTGGACCCCTTTACATCTCACAGCACCCTTCACCTCTGGACCCTTTTACATTACACAGCACCCTGCACCTCTGGGCCCCTTTACATTACACAACACCCTGCACCTCTTTACATTACACAGCCCCTACACCACTGGACCCCTTTACATCACATAGCCCCCTGCACCTCTGGACCCCTTTACATTACACAGCACCCTGCATCACTGGACCCCTTTACATCTCATAGCACCCTGCATCTCTGGACCATTTTACATTGCACAGCACCCTGCATCACTGCACCCCTTTTACATTCCACAGCCGCCTGCACCTCTGCACCTCTTTACATCACATAGCCCCCTGCACCTCTGGAACCTTTTACACTACACAGCCCTCTGCACCCCTTTACATTACACAGCATCCTGCATCACTGGACCCCTTTTACATTACACAGCCACCTGCACCTCTGCCGGCCCCCCCCCACCACATGTCAGCTAAAAAAAATCGGGATGGTGTCACCCCTCTAGCGGGTGTCACCCGGGGCGGACCGCACCCCCGCACCCCCCTAGGAACGCCTCTGGGTATTAGTAAAGTGACGGAGGTGTCAGAAAATGGCGGCAGACGACCCCACAGACATGACGGGTCTATTTATAGAAAATGTGTCCAGATATTCCTCCAGAGACACTCCATGTACATTCCTTCTGGGCAGTGGCGGTGCGTCCATAAAGGGCGCATTAGTGCCGCCCCCCCCCCCTCTCCTGTCACCGCTCCAATCACAATAGATAGATTCATGCAGTGGCAGCATCTGATGGGCACAGTGAGGCTACAATTGATGTTTTTTTTTTCAGTTTGTTTGCGCCCCCCCAAAAAAGTTTTTTGAGCACCAGCCGCCACTGGTTCTGGGCAAGTTAATGAACTGTTGATGGATTGATGATGATGATAATTCTATAAGATATGAAAGTGGGGGGAACTAATGTGCAATACCAATAGGCCTAATATTCTAAATAATAGTAACGCAGCAGCCACCAGATAATGTGTTCACACACAGATAAGAAGTAAAGAATGGGGGGGGGGGGGGGTGGTGGTGGTGCTAATTGTCAAGCTAATTAAGATATAACATGAAAACACAATATAATTGATAAGTTTCTCACTCCTTGTGAATAAATCCCTCCTAACATCAACAATGATGGGGGGTTACCATGAAGTGATAATAATGTGTTTATAGCAAACAAAATACATATATATATAACATGCCATATCAAAGTGCTAAAGTGCTTAACCACTTCCCTACCGCCGTACGACTTTTTATGGCCGCACTTTGAAGATGGATATCTCGGTAACGGCAGAGCAGCTGCTGCCACAACCGAGGTATCCATCTTTAGTACGAGCGATCCTCTAAAAGATATCGGCGGGCTCCGCGGCGGATTCGCCGCGAGATCGCCGTTATCGGCGGCGGGAGAGGGCCCCCCCCCTCCCGCCGCTCTCCCGCGACCTCCGTCGCTTACCGGAGCCATCGGTAGCGGCGGAGGCGATCGGGTCCGCTCGTCTGCTCAGTGGGGATGCGAGGGAGGGAAAAATTTCCCTCGTCCATCCCCATACCTCTGCTGGGGCGGAAGTGACGTCAAAACGTCAGTCCCGCCCAGCGTCTTAAAGAAACATTTTTTTTTCTGTGATTTGAAAAAATAACTTTTTTTTTGTTCTTTTTTTTTCTTTTAAGCCTAAATATTAGATGTGACGTATTTTTGACCCCCAGATCTCATATTCAAGAGGACCTGTCATGCTTTTTTCTCTTACAAGGGATGTTTACATTCCTTGTAATAGGAATAAAAGTGATAATTTATTTTATTTTTTTATTTCAGTGTAAAAAATTATAAACGAAATAAAAATAAATAAGAAAACAAACAAATTTTTTTTTAAAAGGCCCCGTCCCGACGAGCTCGCGCGCAGAAGCAAACGCATACGTGAGTAGCGCCCGCATATATAAACGGTGTCCAAACCACACAAGTGAGGTATCGCCGTGATCGTTAGAGCGAGAGCAATAATTCTAGCCCTAGACCTCCTCTGTATCTCAAAAAATGCAACCTGTAGAATTTTTTAAACGTCGCCTATAGATATTTTAAGGGTAAAAGTTTGACGCCATGCCACGAGCGGGCGCAATTTGTAAGCGTGACATGTTGGGTATCATTTTACTCGGCGTAACATTATCTTTCACAATAAATAAAAAAATTGGGCCAAATTTATTGCTGTCTTATTTTTTATTAAAAAAAGAGAATTTTTTCCAAAAAAAGTGCGCTTGTAGGACCGCTGCGCAAATATGGTGAGAAAAAAAGTATTGCAATGATCGCCATTTTATTCTCTAGGGTGTTAGAAAAAAAATATATAATGTTTGGGGGTTTTAAGTAATTTTCTAGCAAAAAAATATGTTTTTGTCTTGTAAACACCAAATCTGAAAAACACCCACGGTAGAGAAGTATGAACGTCCAATGTGCTATAAATAGTCCACGAGATACAAAGGACGTGTGCTGAATGAATTAAATAAACAATAATTAGATTGCCTTCAAAGATGTCCAAAAGTGCAATGTGCTTGTAAACAGTCCAAAAATAAAGTGCTGATAGAGATAATCCTCAATCCACCACACGGTGTGGCCAATGTGTTGAAGCAGATAAACACCCGGTGACACCGCAAATACAAGCCTCTCACCCAGGGCCGTTTGAAGGAATTTGGGGGCCCCAAGCAAAATGGACAACAACATTTGTTTTCACGTTGAGAAGCGGAGGGGGGGGGGGGGGGGTTCTGCTGAAAATTACAGCAGCGGGGGGAGGGGGGGCTGTGCTGCTGAGTTTATTGAGTTTATTCAAGTTGAGAAGCAGTGGGGGGGGGGGCTGCTGAGTTTTTCCAGTTGAGAAGCAGTGGGGGGGGGGGGGGGCTGCTGAGTTTTTTCCAGTTGAGAAGCAGTGGGGGGGGGGGCTGCTGAGTTTTTCCAGTTGAGAAGCAGGGGGGTTTATTCGAGTTGAGAAGCGGGGGTGTTGTGCTGCTGAGTTTATTCAATTTGAGAAGCGGGGTGCTAACAACTTTGTATGTTAGATGTTTGTAAGATGACTTCCTAGTCCTCATCCTTCTTCCTACTCCCGTGCAGCGAGTGGGTTGTTTGAGAGGCAGGGGCCCCAGGCCAGCTGGGGGCCCCAAGCAATTGCTTGGTTTGCCTGTCCTGTCCCAACGGCAAAGGCTATAAATAGCCTGGTAAAAGCACAGATTCCACTGCAGGTCAGCGTATCACCATCAGGCAATCACTTCACTGTTGTAATAGAGGTATGTACACAGTGTATCAAACAGCATTAAAACGATGAGATACCTCCGCTCTCGGCCGCGAGCGGAGGTGACGTCACCGACGGCTCTTCTCCTTCCTGACGCGTTGCGTGGTAGTCACTCCACTTAATCATGGGATTGAGAGCCTCAAGACTGATGGTGACTTATATACTGACATAATGATCGATAACGATCAAACATGTGTTGACAATTTCATGTTGAACCAAGACCTAATCAGCATGGTGCATAATAGGTGCTGATATCCTGAATCCCTCCAGTGGTGTAATGAATTCCCGACTGCATAATGATGCATTGTAAATCCAACATAACGGGCCCCATCTAGTGGACATACTCGAGAATGACATTCACAATGAGGGATGTAACCATAAAGTGTATGGCATTACCCAACAAAACAAAATTGAGATTGAAACGTTAAAATATGAGTATCCCCTCTAACTGAGTTTGAAAAAATCTGCTTGGAAGGCTCGTCCCCTAAAGGTATGATCTCGCGGACCTATCGGCTCCTGATTGTGGATTTATCTTCAACGGGGCCCCGGCATGTTTACATGTGCAAATGGGAGCAGGCCTTGGGCGAGGAGATTCCCTTACAGGCGTGGAAGCTTATATGGTCACAGGCCTCTAAGAGCTCCATTTGTACACTTTATAAAGAAAATCAATATAAAATTTTGTTTCACTGGTACCAGACTTGCTTCACTCTATTTATCCCTCAGCTGATCGCCGCTGTTGGCGCTGTTTTGATGGGGTGGGTACGCTATATCATACCTATTGGACCTGCTCTTTGTCCCCTATTGGCAGACGGTTCACTCCCTATTTCACTCCATCTTCGGTACCTGGGTGCCGTTTTGCCCCAAGCTTTTCCCTAAGCTTTTCCTTCTAGGCCTATTTTTTTTCTGGTATGAAAATGACTATTACAAACAAGTCTGTGGCATAGTGATGGGCGCAAAGTATGCACCTAGTGTGGCAAACCTCTATATGGCAGAATGGGAAGCAGACGTTTTATACAACAGGAAACCTCAACAATTGCTTTTATACAAACGTTTTATCGATGATATTTTAATGTTTCAGGATATCAGCACCTATTATGCACCATGCTGATTAGGTCTTGGTTCAACATGAAATTGTCAACACATGTTTGATGGTTATCGATCATTATGTCAGTATATAAGTCACCATCAGTCTTGAGGCTCTCAATCCTATGATTAAGTGGAGTGACTACCACGCAACGCGTCAGGAAGGATGAGAGCCGTCGGTGACGTCACCTCCGCTCGCGGCCGAGAGCGGAGGTATCTCATCGTTTTAATGCTGTTTGATACACTGTGTACATACCTCTATTACAACAGTGAAGTGATTGCCTGATGGTGATACCATCATGCCCCAGTTGAAGAGCCCTTAGCTCGAAACATGTCGGGTACATAGCTCTTTTTACGTACCCAATTACCACGCTTTTTTATTCATGTGATCACGTGTGCCAGATCTTTCCATAGTACTGGTATTTCTCTTTGTTTTTAACTCCTTGTATTTTATTAGCCTAATAAAGGCTCTCCCTTTTTTGAACAAACTACACTATGTGGAGTTTTTTTTTCCTTTCTATGGCCATACATGCGAATTGTTCCAGTTAAACAGCTTGGAGCCATCCATCACCTGTGATCCCTGGAGCCATCCATCACCTGCGATCCCTGGAGCCATCCATCACCTGTGATCCCTGGAGCCATCCATCAGCTGCGATCCCTGGAGCCATCCATCACCTGCGATCCCTGGAGCCATCCATCACCTGTGATCCCTGGAGCCATCCATCACCTGTGATCCCTGGAGCCACCCATCACCTGTGATCCCTGGAGCCATCCATCACCTGCGACCCCTGGAGCCATCCATCACCTGTGATCCCTGGAGCCATCCATCACCTGTGATCCCTGGAGCCATCCATCACCTGCGACCCCTGGAGCCATCCATCACCTGCGAACCCTGGAGCCATCCATCACCTGCGATCCCTGGAGCCATCCATCATCTGTGATCCCTGTATTCCTGGGAAGGACCCATCATTTCTTCACCATCATTTCTGATTGAGCTATCCATCTGAAGAGCTCTCACATGCCCATCTGACAGGGTGCCGCTGGCATAGGTGTCCATCCAGGCCCGGACTGGCCCGCCGGCTGCCTGGCTGCTCCTGGAGGCCGGTGTGAGGGCAGCGGCGCCCGAAAAAAACATGGCTGCGGCCGGGCCGGCTGACATACAAATGTATGTTTCGATTTGCCATATTCCTGCCTATTCTGAGTGTGGCCCCCCCTATGTCATTTCCTGTGTGCGCCGCCGTTTTGTGTCCCCGGGTTTGCGGCTGGCGCACACTAGTTCCTATCCAGCCGGAATGCGCGCGCGTTTGTGTATTGGTCACCCCGGAAGGATCTATTTCCCCCCTCCGCAGGTGAGTGTGCTGGGCTGTGGCAGGGAATGGCCTTTTTGATCCATACCTTTGCTCCCCTGATTCTCTGATCGCGGATCGCGCTGGGGAGGTGGGGGTTAGTGATTGCATAAAGCTGCTTTTGCAGCTAGGATGGCCTATTATGGGTGTTTTTTATGGATATTGTTGCTATGTATGTGGGCGTGTCCCTTCCATCATGTAGCCTCTGACCTCCTGCCCCCCCCCTCCACTGACTTCTTCAACCTCTGACCCCCTGCCCCCCCTCCGCAGCCTCTGACCTCCTGCCCCCCCCCCTCCGCAGCCTCTGACCTCCTGCCCCCCCCTCTGCAGCTTCTGACCTCCTGCTCTGCAGCATCTGACCTCCTGCCCCCCCTCCCCAGCCTCTGACCTCCTGCCCCCCCCTCCACAGCCTCTGACCTCCTGCCCCCCCCCCTCCACAGCCTCTGACCTCCTGCCCCCCCTCCACAGCCTCTGATCTCTGCACCCTCTGACCTCCTGTTCCCCAATCCGCAGCCTCTGACCTGTTCCCTCCCCACAGCCTCTGACCTCCTGCCCCCCCTCCACAGCCTCTGATCTCTGCACCCTCTGAACTCCTGTTCCCCAATCCGCAGCCTCTGACCTGTCCCCTCCCCACAGCCTCTGACCTGCTGTCCCCCCCCTCCGCAGCCTCTGACCTCCTGTCCCCCCCTCCGCAGCCTCTGACCTCCTGCCCCCCCCCTCTGCAGCCTCTGACCTCCTGTCCCCCCCTCTACAGCCTCTGACCTCCTGCCCCCCCCTCTGCAGCCTCTGACCTCCTGTCGCCCCCTCTGCAGCCTCTGACCTCCTGTCGCCCCCTCTGCAGCCTCTGACCTCCTGCCTCCCCTCCACAGCCTCTGACCTCCAGCCCCCCCTCCACAGCCTCTGACCTCCTGCCCCCCCTCCACAGCCTCTGACCTCCTGCCCCCCCCCTCCACAGCCTCTGATCTCAGCACCCTCTGACCTCCTGTTCCCCAATCCGCAGCCTCTGACCTGTCCCCTCCCCACAGCCTCTGACCTGCTGTCCCCCCCCTCTGCAGCCTCTGACCTCCTGCCCCCCCTCCACAGCCTCTGACCTCCTGCCTCCCCTCCACAGCCTCTGACCTCCTGCCCCCCTCCACAGCCTCTGACCTCCTACCCCCCCTCCACAGCCTCTGACCTCCTGCCCCCCCCTCCACAGCCTCTGACCTCCTGCCCCCCCCCTCCACAGCCTCTGATCTCTGCACCCTCTGACCTCCTGTTCCCCAATCCGCAGCCTCTGACCTGTCCCCTCCCCACAGCCTCTGACCTCTGCACCCTCTGACCTCCTGTTCCCCAATCCGCAGCCTCTGACCTGTCCTCTCCCCACAGCCTCTGACCTGTCCCCTCCCCACAGCCTCTGACCTGTCCCCTCCCCACAGCCTCTGACCTCATGTCCCCCCCTCTGCAGCCTCTGACCTCCTGTTCCACTAGGGTTGCCACCTGTCCGGTTTTGACCCGGACAGTCCGGGTTTGGACACATGTGCCCGGTTTTGAAGCCTCCTGAAACCCGGGCACATTTTAAAAAAAAAAATCGTTTTTTTTTTTTTTTTTTTTTTTTTAGCTGTCCATCCTGGCCCGGCCGCAACAGAGCTGCACATCCCCGGCTCCACCAGCTTGCCTGAGTGTTAGTAGAAGGTGTGCCGCCCGCAGCAGTGCTCTCTGTTAGCCCCCCGACCGGGCTGTAAACATGTGTGCAACTTCTCACTGTGCTAGCCCCTCCCCCTCCCTCCCTCCGGCGCGCCTCCGTCTGCATTGTGTGCTGCAGAGTGGAAGAGGACACATGGGACACAGAGTGCTCAGCTCTTCTCTGACTGGCTACAGAATACACATGGAGGTGGGTGGATGGGCGGACCATACACTACCCCCACCATACACTAAACATACAGTTCTGCCCCCCCCTGCATATACCATTACCATCCACAGCCGTATATACAGTTCTGCCCCCCCTCCACCATCCACAGCCATACATACAGTCCTGCCCCCCCTCCATACAGGGCCGGATTAACAGAGGGGCTGATGGAGCGGGGGTTGTAGCTCGATGACCGGAGGTCACAGAAACCCCACATTTGGGGGGTAGTCAGTTGAAGACCTACCCCACAACTGGCCAAAATATGGGATGGCTATCATTTATGGTTCCGGAGATACGGGCCTGCTTGCACAGCCTGTCAGAAGCTACATACAGAGCGGCCAGTATAAATACAAGCTGACACACTGCAGCAGACTGAGAAAAAAAAATCATCATTAATTTTTTGCTAGAAAATTACTCTATGGTGGTCTTTGCAACTTTTTATGTTGCACGGCATAGAGCTGCACGATTCTGGCTAAAACGACAACTGCAATTTTTTTGCTTAGAAGATAGATGACGATTCTCTCACGATTCATACGGCATAACATCTTCTTTCACATTAAAATGAAAAAAAAAATAAAAATGGACTAACTTTACTGTTTTGTTTTTATGGTTTTTATTATTCAATGAAGTGGGCAAATGCAGCGTGACATAAAATATTGCAGCAATTCCCATTTTTGTCTCTGCTAATATATATATAATGTTTGGTGGTTCCAAGTCATTTTCTAGCAAAAAATATTGCTTTTTAACAAGTGTTGGACTTTAAGTGGTTACATTTCTTGCATTTACACACAGAAGTTTGATCTAAAAAGGAAGTTGGTTACAATGTTTCATGTTGTTTACAAACTTGGCAGACTGCCCGGATATTTTCTTTACACACAGAAGTTTATCCCTTTGATATAAGAAGAAAGTGTTAGTTACAATGTTTCCTGATAAGAACTTGGCAGACTGTCCAGATATTTTCTTTTGACAGCTGAAAGTCTCTCCACTTGTTATATGAAAGAATCAGCAAACTCTGCATTGGAGATGTCAGGGGGGGAGGGGAATCGACATCACAATTTTTTAACGATTAATTGTGCAGCTCTAGCACGGTACTGTATGTGCGCAGCAATTTTTCAAACGTGTTTTTTTTTTGGAAATAAACTGTTTCATTCATTAAAAAAAAACACTAAAGTTAGCACGATTTTTTTTGGTATCC
The DNA here is from genome assembly GCA_029574335.1 of Rana kukunoris. Classification (NCBI taxonomy): domain Eukaryota; kingdom Metazoa; phylum Chordata; class Amphibia; order Anura; family Ranidae; genus Rana; species Rana kukunoris. The sequence continues at coordinate 483,011,279 of CM056053.1, forward strand.
TAAGCGATGCTTTAAATTTTTTTAGGTTACATGTTTAGAGCTACAGAGGAGATCTAGTGCTAGAATTATTGCTCTCGCTCTAACGATCGTGACGTATGTAACCTGTGTGTATCTGGCTCTGATACTAGCCAGTGCCTACCCAGCCACTGACTGGTATCTCTCCCCAGCCTGTCCCCACACACCCTCTCACCTGCTGACCTGTGGATGGGGGAATCACTTCTGTAGTGTTATTGTGTTCTGCCAGTGAGTACAATGATCAGTGTTGCTATCTATAGCCGGCAGCACTGATTGTTTTTGGAAAAACAGGCTGGTTGTACTCAAGTCAATTAATAGATTGACCTGTGTAAAACCAGCTAGCCCATACATAGATCGACTATGGCTGGTCTCTGCATAATTGGTGTAATTTCAATTCATGTATGACCCGCTTAACCACTACACAGTCCCTAAACATCCTTCCACTCCTATACATTGTGCCCACTGTCATACCCTTCACACTCCTCTCCTGTACATAGTGCCCACTGTCATACCCTCCACACTCCTCTCCTGTACATAGTGCCCACTGTCATACCCTCCACACTCCTCTCCTGTACATACTGCCCACTATCATACCCTCCACACTCCTCTCCTGTACATACTGCCCACTATCATACCCTCCACACTCCTCTCCTGTACATACTGCCCACTGTCATACCCTCCACACTCCTCTCCTGTACATAGTGCCCACTGTCATACCCTCCACACTCCTCTCCTGTACATACTGCTCACTATCATACCCTCCACACTCCTCTCCTGTACATACTGCCCACTATCATACCCTCCACACTCCTCTCCTGTACATACTGCCCACTGTCATACCCTCCACACTCCTCTCCTGTACATAGTGCCCACTGTCATACCCTCCACACTCCTCTCCTGTACATACTGCCCACTGTCATACCCTCCACACTCCTCTCCTGTACATAGTGCCCACTGTCATACCCTCCACACTCCTCTCCTGTACATACTGCCCACTATCATACCCTCCACACTCCTCTCCTGTACATAGTGCCCACTGTCATACCCTCCACACTCCTCTCCTGTACATACCGCCCACTTTCATACCCTTCACACTCCTCTCCTGTACATACTGCCCACTGTCATACCCTCCACACTCCTCTCCTGTACATAGTGCCCACTATCATACCCTCCACACTCCTCTCCTGTACATAGTGCCCACTATCATACCCTCCACACTCCTCTCCTGTACATAGTGCCCACTATCATACCCTCCACACTCCTCTCCTGTACATAGTGCCCACTGTCATACCCTCCACACTCCTCTCCTGTTTATACTGCCCCCATCATACCCTCCACACTCCTCTCCTGTACATAGTGCCCACTATCATACCCTCCACACTCCTCTCCTGTACATACCGCCCACTGTCATACCCTCCACACTCCTCTCCTGTTCATACTGCCCACTGTCATACCCTCCACACTCCTCTCCTGTTCATACTGCCCCCATCATACACTCGCACTCCTCTCCTGTACATAGTGCTCCCATCATACCCTCCACACTCCTCTCCTGTACATAGTGCTGTCATACCCTCCACACTCCTCTACTGCATATACTGGTCACTGTTACACCCTCTTCACTCCTTTCCTGCAAGTAATACCTACCCTCTGCACTCATTTCCTGTACATAATGTCTTACACTTTGCACTCCTTTCCTACACATACCAACATACGCGCCACACTCTTGTATATACTGTTGTAAATTCTGCACTCCCTCCCTGCACATACTGTAATACCCTCTGTACTTAATGAAAATTAAAAGGTGAACTAATGCCCCTGATCTCCACTGCACTTACCTCTGTAGTAATGGAAGAGTTTTATTTTTTTTAAATGATTGTGCTGAGGTTTATTCATGTCAGTGAGACTCTTACTTGTGGCACAGCAAAGTAATCATATTTTATAGGTAAAATAATTATTTTGTTTAATTTAATCATGCCTCGTGAGGCCCCTCCCTCAATATGGCCACACCCACCATATGTAGTGGCGTGTTCGGGTTTGGCTTGAGGAAAAGGTGGCAACCCTATGTTCCACCCTTCGCAGCCTCTGACCTCCTGCCCCCCCCCCTCTATAGCCTCTGATCTCTGCACCCTCTGACCTCCTGTTCCCCAATCCGCAGCCTCTGACCTGTCCCCTCCCCACAGCCTCTGACCTCCTGCCCCCCCTCCACAGCCTCTGATCTCTGCACCCTCTGACCTCCTGTTCCCCAATCCGCAGCCTCTGACCTGTCCCCTCCCCACAGCCTCTGACCTGCTGTCCCCCCCCTCGGCAGCCTCTGACCTCCTGTCCCCCCATCTGCAGCCTCTGACCTCCTGCCCCCCCTCCACAGCCTCTGACCTCCTGCCCCCCCTCCACAGCCTCTGACCTCCTGCCCCCCCTCCACAGCCTCTGACCTCCTGCCCCCCCTCCACAGCCTCTGACCTCCTGCCCCCCCCTCCACAGCCTCTGACCTCCTGCCCCCCCCTCCACAGCCTCTGACCTCCTGCCCCCCCCTCCACAGCCTCTGACCTCCTGCCCCCCCTTCCACAGCCTCTGATCTCTGCACCCTCTGACCTCCTGTTCCCCAATCCGCAGCCTCTGACCTGTCCCCTCCACACAGCCTCTGACCTCTGCACCCTCTGACCTCCTGTTCCCCAATCCACAGCCTCTGACCTGTCCCCTCCCCACAGCCTCTGACCTGTCCCCTCCCCACAGCCTCTGACCTGTCCCCTCCCCACAGCCTCTGACCTCATGTCCCCCCCCCCCCTCTGCAGCCTCTGACCTCCTGTTCCACCCTTCGCAGCCTCTGACCTCCTGCCTCCCCTATATAGCCTCTGATCTCTGCACCCTCTGACCTCCTGTTCCCCAATCCGCAGCCTCTGACCTGTCCCCTCCCCACAGCCTCTGACCTCCTGCCCCCCCTCCACAGCCTCTAATCTCTGCACCCTCTGACCTCCTGTTCCCCAATCCGCAGCCTCTGACCTGTCCCCTCCCCACAGCCTCTGACCTCTGCACCCTCTGACCTCCTGTCCCCCCTCTGCAGCCTCTGACCTCCTGCCCCCCCCTCCACAGCCTCTGACTGCCTGCCTCCCCTCCACAGCCTCTGACCTCCTGCCCCCCCTCCACAGCCTCTGACCTCCTGCCCCCCCTCCACAGCCTCTGACCTCCTGCCCCCCCCTCCACAGCCTCTGATCTCTGCACCCTCTGACCTCCTGTTCCACAATCCGCAGCCTCTGACCTGTCCCCTCCCCACAGCCTCTGACCTCTGCACCCTCTGACCTCCTGTTCCCCAATCCGCAGCCTCTGACCTGTCCCCTCCCCACAGCCTCTGACCTGTCCCCTCCCCACAGCCTCTGACCTCATGTCCCCCCCTCTGCAGCCTCTGACCTCCTGTTCCACCCTTCACAGCCTCTGACCTCCTGCCCCCCCTCTATAGCCTCTGATCTCTGCACCCTCTGACCTCCTGTTCCCCAATCCGCAGCCTCTGACCTGTCCCCTCCCCACAGCCTCTGACCTCCTGCCCCCCCTCCACAGCCTCTGATCTCTGCACCCTCTGACCTCCTGTTCCCCAATCCGCAGCCTCTGACCTGTCCCCTCCCCACAGCCTCTGACCTGCTGTCACCCCCTCTGCAGCCTCTGACCTCCTGTTCCACCCTTCGCAGCCTCTGACCTCCTGCCCCCCTCCACAGCCTCTGACCTCCCGCCTCCCCTCCACAGCCTCTGACCTCCTGCCCCCCCTCCACAGCCTCTGACCTCCTGCCCCCCCTCCACAGCCTCTGACCTCCTGCCCCCCCCTCCACAGCCTCTGACCTCCTGCCCCCCCCTCCACAGCCTCTGATCTCTGCACCCTCTGACCTCCTGTTCCCCAATCCGCAGCCTCTGACCTGTCCCCTCCCCACAGCCTCTGACCTCTGCACCCTCTGACCTCCTGTTCCCCAATCCGCAGCCTCTGACCTGTCCCCTCCCCACAGCCTCTGACCTGTCCCCTCCCCACAGCCTCTGACCTCATGTCCCCCCCTCTGCAGCCTCTGACCTCCTGTTCCACCCTTCGCAGCCTCTGACCTCCTGCCCCCCCCTCTATAGCCTCTGATCTCTGCACCCCCTGACCTCCTGTCCCCCCTCTGCAGCCTCTGACCTCCTGTCCCCCCTCTGTAGCCTCTGACCTCCTGTCCCCCCCCTCTGCAGCCTCTGACCTCCTGTCCCCCCCTCTGCAGCCTCTGACCTCCTGTCCCCCCTCTGCAGCCTCTGACCTCCTGTCCCCCTCTCTGCAGCCTCTGACCTCCTGCCCCCCGTCCCCCATCTGCAGCCTCTGACCTCCTGCCCACCGTCCCCCATCTGCAGCCTCTGACCTCCCCCTGTACCGTCCGCAGCCTCTGACCTCCCCCTGTACCCTCCGCAGCCTCTGACCTCCCCCTCTGACCTCCCCTGTACCCTCCGCAGCCTCTGACCATCTCTTGTCTTATTTCAGGTCTGGAGAGGAGTCAAGAGTGGGAGTGCTGCCAGGATAAGGGTCATGGGAGAAGTCAGACATGTATGGACTGTGGAGATAAAACCAGAGCCACCAAGCTGGAGGAGACTGACTGAGCCCCGCATGGTGCACCTGAGAGGAGGTCAGTGACAGTGCCAGGCCAGTCTTAGAAGGGGTCAATACAATATTGTGTTTCCCCCTTATATCAGTAAACCCCCTTACCTTAGTGTTCACTTTCTGCGTTAGGTGGTCTCTGGTCACCAGAGTCCTCCCCACATTCCCAGAGTTCCCCTTTACATCATAGTCTGCAGGATTCAACCTTACAGTGCAGAGGGCACTCTGATGTAAAGGGGAATGCAGTGGACTCTGATATAAGTGGGGTCTCTGGTCACCAGTGCCCCCCTTTATATCAAAGTTTGACCCCTTTCACACTGAGACGCTTTGCAGGCACTATAAAGCTAAAGATAGCGCCTGCAAATCGCCATGAAAGAGCCGCTCCTCACTCCTCCACCGCTCCTGCCAATTAAAATGAATGGTCACCGCAGCTATACCGCCGGCAAAGCGCATGATGTTATGGCTGGTATAAAAATGTTATGGGGCTGGTATGAAATTATTTCCAGGGCTGGTTTTCATTCCCAGTCCGGCCCTGTGTCCATCTCATGCGGTAAGAGTTTCCATTCTCTTAATTCACCATGTTGGCTACATTGCATGCTTTTGGAGGCGGATTGTTTGGCGTAATCCCATCCCACATTTGAATTCTCAATGATGCAGGACTGTCTTGCTTTCTAAGAAGATTCATTTTGCTGGTGTTTATACACTGTTTTTTGGAAAGACTTCCTTCTTTAACACTTTGATATGTGCACATTAAGGCTCCTTTCACACGGAGCGGACCGTTTTTCGGTCCGCTCCGTGTGTCCGTCAGCTCAGCGGGGGGGTCTCCGCTGAGCTGTCGGGCGGACGGGGCGGTCCCCGCACACTGTGCAGGGACCGCCCCGTCTCTCCTCCGCTCTCCCCTATGGGGAGTCGGATGGAAACGGACCGTCTGTCCGTTTGCATCCGATCCGTTTGGCCAGACGGAAGAAAAATAGGACATTCTTCCGTCCGCAAAAACGGATGCGGATCGAGCGGACGTTAGCGGATGCATCATCCGCTAACGGATCCGCTCCCATAGGGACCCATTACAAGTCCGTTTCGCGGACCGTTCGTCCGCTCGTGTGAAAGGGCCCTAAGAGTATAATATCCCTAGCACTACTTCATGATTTATGTACTGTAATTTGTTCATTCATCACTATATAGTCCCACCCATTTGGGTGTGATTCATGCAAATTGATCGATTATCACTTTGTTATACCTTTTTAGCGCCGCACTTGTTTTTTCTTTTATTGTTCACTCACAGATTGTTTCTCTGTTTGTGCTGGCAGCTACACAAATTAATACTAGCAGCGCAACTTTTTTCCTTTTCATTTTGATGGTGATACGCTGACCTGCAGTGGAATCTGTGCTTTTACCAGGCTATTTGTAGCCTTTGCAAGGTGAGAGGCTTGTATTTGCGGTGTCACCGGGTGTTTATCTGCTTCAACACATTGGCCACACCGTGTGGTGGATTGAGGATTATCTCTATCAGCACTCTATATGCAGCACTTTATATTTGGACTGTTTACAAGCACATTGCACTTTTGGACATCTTTGAAGGCAATCTAATTATTGTTTATTTAATTCATTCAGCACACGTCCTTTGTATTTCTTGGACTATTTAAAGTACATTGGACTTTCATTAAGCACTTTGATATGGCATGTTATATATATATGTATTTTGTTTGCTATAAACACATTATTATCACTTCATGGTAACCCCCCCCCCCATCATTGTTGATGTTGGGAGGGATTTATTCACAAGGAGTGAGACACTTATCAATTATATTGTGTTTTTATGTTATATCTTAATTAGCTTGTCAATTAGCAAGCGCCATCACACCCCCCCCATTCTTTACTTATAATCCTATAAGATCACTTTTATCATCATCATCACCAGTCTATGGCGGCAGATGTTTTTTTTTGGAGGGGTTGGCTAACAATGCACCCACAGCCATCCCCTAGTCGGGTCACACCTACCCCCCCCCCCCCACAGTCAGTCAGGGGGTTGGTGGACAATCAGTGTGACAATAGAGAATATTAACTTGCTATTGTCATACAAGTGGGTGCTCTCAGGGTGCAATGCTCTGCACCCCGAGTCCACCCTTTTTTGAAGCCTATTAGAGCATCTGTGACGAGAGGGCTCGTGGAACCCCCGAATCCCTTGGAAAGATTGGGAAATCCTTGTTTCAGCAATCAAACGAGTATCGTCTTGTTTGTTGTTGTCAGTGGTTGGAATATCTGATATCTATATTCAGACTGATAGGAAGCGGTATTTGACGGAAGCACTCAATCGGAGTGCGGGACGTTCCGTTATATTGGTGATCAGCAGTGGGACACTTCCTGCAGTCTGGGACATCCAACCTCCACCTGGATCCAAGGTTCGGACAACAGGAGTGGAGAGGTACAGATACCAGCTGCCATGGAAGAGGAATTCGGAAGAAGGTTTGCGAGAGAAGCAGATACAGCACAGAGGACCGGTATCAGAGCAGGTCCTGCTGGGATGTTTGGATTCGGTATGCTGCGAACTCTGGAAGGAAGCGCCAGCCTGGGAGCAGCGACACCAGGGAAAAGTTCTCCCCTCCAACCGGGAAAGGTACTGGTCGCAGTATGGATTGCGGGTGCTGATGTTGGGAGAAAAACCGCACAAGAAACAGACAGCTGAATTAAGCAGGCTGGTCTGGGCAGAGATGCGGCTGGATGAGAGCTACAGAGCCCTTCGGTGGCATGTATCCCAAGCATATCCCTGGATAGCGGATGACAGCCCAACGGAAGGCTTTGGCTACGGCAGCCTGGGACTGTTGTATGTGAAGCTGACAGGGGACTCTAACTTTGGCAGTGATTTGGAGTGGCGGTTGGACGAAATCATGGATTTCAGCGAAGGGCTACTGTACGTCTCTGAAGGGCACTGGACACTGTAAGATATAGAGTTTCTGGCCGTTCAGGAATAGGAGCTGGAGATCGCCTACAGACGGCTGCTAGACTCTACTCAGCGCCAGGGCTGGGCTCCCTTTTGCCTGGGACTATCAGGAAATACCAGTGGACAACTCTGAAATCCTGGCTGAAGATTTGACAATGTGACAGAGTAACAGTGTGCGTTGCCAACCTGCCCCCGCAGCTATGGACGCGGAGGTCTTATGGCGGATGCAGCAAGTGCTGACTGACAAAGAACGGATGGACGGCCGCACACCGGAAAACTCTTGAGTTGTCTTTATTGAAAAAGCCTAAGCAGGCACCACAGATACACAGCAAGAATCAAAAAAACAGCCGACGCGTTTCACACTTGGTTAGTGCTTATTCATGGCCTATGTACAACTAGAACACACACAAAATAAATAGTGCTGACAAAAGACATGTGACCCGAATTGGCCACTAGTGAAGGAGAGCCTATGAGTAGAGGCAATGCTTCAGCTATGGCAAAATCAGAGTGCACATGTGTGGATGAAAGGAAGCAATGAAATTCAAAAAATCATCAAGTGCAAGTAAAGTCAGCAGTGCAAAAAAGTGATGAACGCACATACACAGCCACACCAGCAATGTCCACGCTAGCTCATAGCCACTATTTCACACAGTACCTGCTGGTCACTAGATAAGCTCATACATTCATGTGCTACACTCATCTATTATACTCCCCTTGGTTTTGGAGGTATTTCACATTAGGAGCCCACTCTTCATTGCTCCCACAGCACATCTTTTACTTTACTCTAGCATAGGTTTTTATATTTAGTAGCTACAGGAATCAGCACGTCATGCGTTTTTCTTGCAGCTTCTTTGGGGATTTTTTCCACGTTGTGATCATATTCATTATATTATATCATTTAATTTCCATCATATTCGTATTCCACATATGAATCAATATACGCATTAATATTAATGTATCATCACTTTTTTGCACTGCCGCCTTGTTCACTATTTCAGTAACATGTGATTTACTTGCACTTGATGATTTTTTGAATTTCATTGCTTCCTTTCATCCACACAGGTGCACTCTGATTTTGCCACAGCTGAAGCATTGCCTCTACTCATAGGCTCTCCTTCACTAGTGGCCAATTCGGGTCACATGTCTTTTGTCAGCACTATTTATTTTGTGTGTGTTCTAGTTGTACATAGGCCATGAATAAGCACTAACCAAGTGTGAAACGCGTCGGCTGTTTTTTGATTCTTGCTGTGTATCTGTGGTGCCTGCTTAGGCTTTTTCAATAAAGACAACTCAAGAGTTTTCCGGTGTGTGGCCATCCATCCGTTCTTTGTTATTTCCATTGCCTAGTGCATTGTCAGCACCCGCATATACCTGGACTGATCCACGAGTGCACTTGGGATTTCCCTGGAGCGGTGAACCCCACTTCGCTAAGTGCTGACTGACCTTGATGATCCTCTTTCTGCATGGGATGATCTTGAATGGAGGAATGTGCCTGTCCAGCAGCATGCCAGAGAATCGGCAGTGGAAAATCTGGAAATTGCTATCTCCAAAGCCGAAGTTCTGACAACAGGGCAGAGCGCTGCTAACCTCTGCCCAGCACTGATAGTATGTTCTGGGCTTCACGGACAGGAGATGCTGAACCTCTATCCCCAGACACCAGTTGCAGAGACAGGGATTTGATAGATGTTTCTGTTGAGGAAGAACAACATGATGAGCCTCCAGCAGAAGAGCTGGTATCAGGACCAAACTTCACTGTGCTCTGCCCAGCACCAACAGTAGTGTCTGTGGAGTTCCAGGGAGCTGCCAGTTGGCTCATCTCTCCAGCCACAGATTACAGAGTTTATGGAGTTAATGGACTGTTCAGAAGATGTTATATATTATGCATCACCTACTTAAAGGGGAGGTTCACCCTCCAAAAAAAATTCTAGCATGCCACGGAGCCCACCTACCCAAGCGGCAGTATGCCAGTGTTTTTTTTTCTCTACATACCTTTTTACGGGCTCTCTTCCCCTCCAGCGATCCCGCGGGACTGGGCGTTTCCAATCACAGGCTGTGATTGACGTCCCTCAGCCCGGCGCATACAGCACGTCACGAGATGCCGAAGGAACCCAAAAAAAAACACCGGCATACTGCCGCTCGGGTGGGTGGGCTCCGTGGCATGCTAGAAATTTTTTGGAGGGTGAACCTCCACTTTAAGTACTGACAGCAAGACAGAGTACTGCAGACCTTTGCTCCACACCCGGCAGTTTCGGAGGCCCGAGGTGAGAAGGTGATAGTTCCTCTTTCCCAGTGGATTTCAAAGATGCAGGGAGGAGAAGCAGCCATTCCCCCTCCCCAACAAGGTGTTTGTGCACCTGGGAGAAAATACCAGTGAAAGGGAGTTCCAACAGCAGACGGCGCCCCAGAATGATGACATCAACACAGCTAAAGTGCTGGCAACCAGACAGAGGGTCCAAGACCTCTGCCCCACACCTGCAGCAGTTCTGGAGGCCCAGGGTGTGGAGTTGGGGGTCACTTCTGTGCAGCAGATCAGGATCCAAGGAGAGAATGCAATCGGCACCTCAAAACTGCAGCTTGATCTGGTGTCTGTGCTGTCTCCAATCGCATAAACCCAGCATAAGTGCTGGCAACCGAGCAGAGTGCTACCAACTTCTGCCCAGCACCGGCAACAACTACAGAGTTCCAGGGAGCCGGGGCAGTCGGTCTCCCTTCCCAACAGTAAGCCAGAGCAGAGGATGTGGGTGTCAGAGAAACACATTGTGAAGAGGCATGTTATACTTCTATTTGAACGCTAGATGGCAGCAAAGTTGACAGTGAAACACTCACGCACCACATGACTTCCTGGCTGTCTATAAAAGCTCAGCAAGGGCTCAGAGTAATAGCTGGTTTGTCTTCAGCTTCCTGTGACTTGTTCCTGTGTTTGATTACCTGCTGTGACCCGGATTGCCTTTGACTCTGCTGATCTTCTCCTGGACCTGACCTTGGCTTGTATTACGGACTCCACTTGTCTCCTGTGTTTGACCCTCAGCCTGTGACCCGGACTTTGCCTCTTGTCTCCTTGCCTTGACCTTTTTGCCTGTGACCTGGTCTTGCCTTGTGTGTTCCCTACACAGTGCCTCTGCCTGTATTTGGACTATCTTACCTGCCTGTGCTTGACCTTCAGCCTGGTTTTGGACTCTCTGATCAAGTTCTTCCAGCAAGCCATGCAAGCTGCCAGTTTGACACAGCTGCTTGACCTCTTGAAAGACTTTGACACAAGTCTACTTGAACCTACTGGGTAGCCTGTGCCTCTTTGTGCCATTCCTCCTCGGTCCCACCTCCAGGGGTCGAAGTGCGCTTAGTCACAAGGGTGAACCGCTTTGGGCATCTCGTCCTCGGTAAGTACTAGTCTGCCTGTGATAGTGGGGTTTGCAGCAGATGGGCTGGCAACAGGGCAGATATCGTCTGGCAACAGGGCAGAGATCTGCTGGCCTCTGCCCTCAGCTAACAGAGAACAAATTTCCTGTAAAGGTGGATGGGGCATTAGTCCACACCTGTATGCCCCAGGGATGCTGAGCAGTCGGCCCAGATGCTCAACAGCATGATGGACTGAGCCCAGCCACCCTGTCTTCTCTCCTGAGGCTAAAGGGACTCCAGGGGGAAGGACCAGTCCACACTTCTCCCAGCAGCAGGTATGTTCTATGAGAGAGGCAGAGGTTGGCTGGGTGAGTAATGCCGTTTGTAACAATTAGTTTTGGGGTACTGTGTGGGTACCGGCATTAGAGGACTGGAACTACTGACTACCTTCGGAGTCAACCCATCTGGGGTCTCCTCCTGTGATAGTCTTCTGCCGAAAGGGGAGAGATGTGACGGGAGGGCCCGTGGGACCCAGAATCCATTGGAAAGGTTGGGAAACTCTTGTTTCAGCTCCCCATGCACCTCTTAAGTCTAAGTCACCCTGTGCCCTCCTGGCACAGGGTGACTGAGAAAATATATCTTGGATTACTTAAAATGGGAAAGTAATATTTATCCACAATATCTCCCAAGATAGATGTAAAGACTATTCTTGGTTTGTTTGATTCTGAACAACACATGACCATTGAAAGAGTCGATCACATTGACCTCCAGAGACGGACCGTCTGGTCACCTGGGCTGCCTTAAGTGCTGTGATAATTAACATGCTAATTATATAGTTGTCTGCTAAGTTGTTGTTAGAGGGGAGGGGGGAGTATCCAGGAGCCGGCCCTACCTCGTTATCTAACCCCTGGTGTTAAAAGTGTATAAAAAGACTGTATTCTGGTTCTAATAAACAGTCCATGTTCAGCAATCAAGCGAGTATCGTCTTGCTTTGTTCTTGTTAGTGGTTGGAATATCTGATATCTAGATTCAGACTGGGAGGAAGTGGTATATGACGAAAGCACTCAAGCGGAGTGTGGAACGTTTTGTTACAAACACCATAGATGGGTCATAATGTATCCGATCTCTCTTGAATTTTGATCCATCTATGGTCATCTTATCACACTGTTATCAGTGACTATTCATAATCTATTAGTCCTCATTCCATCCTCAGGTGAGGGGCGGCGCCCGCTGATTTATATCATTTATATTCATAAGAACATTCGTCCCAAAGAGAAAACTCCTGAAGAACATTCGATCTTTCCCCCTCCCCACCCCCGCTGGATCCCTCGTACAGAAGGAATGTACATGGAGTAGTGCTAGGCGAATAGTTATGAAGATTCTTTTATAAATAGACCCCAAAGTGTCCCCTCCACTCTCTTACCTTGCAAGGCCTCCTCAATGGCCAATCGCAGCACGGGAGTTGTGCGGTGGTCTTCTCTATTTTCCTCCCTCTGAGTCCTGCTGGGACTCTCAGATCTCTGAAATGCATTAATTTCTACAGAATAAAACACAGATTTATCATTCGGTGATGACAAGGACCGGGCAGGAGCGGCTTTTCTTCTACAATGGGAATCCCCATACCGATCCCTCCATCCCCTCCCCCCTCCACAGATATATCATTATCTTATATCCAATGATATTCCTGTCACCGTGCGGCACGGTGATCACCGCACACACATGGGCGGGTCTGATGACAGGACGGGAGGGGTCATTGGGAGTAATGACCAGTATGCTAAGACCCCGCCTCCAGTATGGTTCCTGTACCCTCCTCCAGGGGGCGCATTAATGGGGAATTTACTACGACTGGAGAAGCCAGGGGGAGTGGTGTATGCAGAGGGGGAGGGGAGTATACAGATGGGGGAGGGATGTATACAGAGGGGGAGGGGTGTATACAGAGGGGGAGGGTTGTTTACAGAGGGGAGTAGGGGAGTATACAGAGGGGGGAGGGATGTATACAGAGGGGGAGGGGTGTATACAGAGGGGGAGGGGTGTATACAGAGGGGGAGGGGTGTTTACAGAGGGGAGTATACAGAGGGGGGAGGGATGTATACAGAGGGGGAGGGGTGTATACAGAGGGGCTAGGGGTTTATACAGAGGGGGAGGGGTGTATACAGAGGGGGTTTGTTAATCAGTTTCAGCTGTTTTGGTGTTAATAAATATAACAACAGGTGCACTAGATGGGCAACAATGAGACGACCTCCAAAACAGGAATGGTTTTACAGGTGGAGGCCACTGACATTTTTTTCCCTACTCATCTTTTCTGACTGTTTTTCACTAGTTTTGCATTCGGCTAGGGTCAGTGTCACTACTGGTAGGATGAGGCCATACCTGGACCCTATAGGGCCAGATTCAGGAAGAGTTAGGCTGGAGTATCCATTGATCCGCCAGCCTAACTGTCACTTTAAGCCAGCGTTTTTGTTTTCTGTAAGCAGAAAACAAGAAACGCCGGGTTGGAGTTCCGATGCGATCGGCGTAATTGAATTTCGCCATCGCATCATTACTTCAACTTAAAAATGGCGCTGGGGGGCGTTCCCGCTGATTAACGCTGAAAAAAATCAGCGGGAGTCGGAAATTCACGATCGTTTTCGGGCGCGACGCAGTGACTTTACGACGTTTCCGGAAGCGATACGCGACGTAAAGATAAAGCAGCCCCCTAGTGGAGTATCCTATGTTAAGTATAGCCGTCGTCATTGCGTCGGAAAAAAAAAAATCGCGTCGCTTGCGTAAAACATTCATGAATGGGGATGTGACGTCATTGACGTTCACTGACAGAACTTGGAGCATGCGCACTGGGATGCATTGACACTCGACGCATGCGCAGTACGTTCGCCGCGGGATCGCGCATAGTTTAAATAATACACGCCCCGTACCCGCCCAATTTGAATTTGTGATGCGCTGCCGCAACTTTAGGAGCAAGTGCTTCATGAATAACAGCACTTGCTCCTAAAATTTCGGCAGAGTAACGAAAATGAGAAGCGTTACTCCAGAGCAAAGATGCTCCCATCTACCTGCATCTGGCCCATAGAGGTTGGTGTCACTACTGGTAAGATGAGGCCATACCTGGACTCTATAGAGGTCAGTGTCACTACTGGTAGGATGAGGCCATACCTGGACCCTATAGAGGTCGGTGTCACTACTGGTAGGATGAGGCCATACCTGGACCCTATAGAGGTCAGTGTGACTACTGGTAGGATGAGGCCATACCTGGACCCTATAGAGGTCGGTGTCACTACTGGTAGGATGAGGCCATACCTGGACTCTATAGAGGTCAGTGTCACTACTGGTAGGATGAGGCCATACCTGGACCCTATAGAGGTCGGTGTCACTACTGGTAGGATGAGGCCATACCTGGACCCTATAGAGGTTGGTGTCACTACTGGTAGGATGAGGCCATACCTGGACCCTATAGAGGTCAGTGTCACTACTGGTAGGATAAGGCCATACCTGGACCCTATAGAGGTTGGTGTCACTACTGGTATCATGAGGCCATACCTGGACCCTATAGAGGTCGGTGTCACTACTGGTAGGATAAGGCCATACCTGCACCCTATAGAGGTCGGTGTCACTACTGGTAGGATAAGGCCATACCTGCACCCTATAGAGGTTGGTGTCACTACTGGTAGGATGAGGCCATACCTGGACCCTATAGAGGTTGGCGTCACTACTGGTAGGATGAGGCCATACCTGGACCCTATAGAGGTCGGTGTCACTACTGGTAGGATGAGGCCATACCTGGACCCTATAGAGGTTGCACAGGCAGTCCAACTCCTCCAGGATGGCACATCAATACGTGTCAATGCCAGAAGGTTTGCTGTGTCTCCCAGCACAGTCTCAAGAGCATGGAGGAGATTCCAGGAGACAGGCAGTTTCTCTAGGAGAGCTGGACAGAGCTGTAGAAGGTCCTTAACCCATCAGCAGGACCGGTATTTGGAGGAACAGGGTGAGCTCTGCCAGAGCCCTACAAAATGACCTCCAGCAGGCCACTGGTGTGAATGTCTCTGACCAAACAATCAGAAACAGACTTCATGGGGGTGGCCTGAGGGCCCGACGTCCTCTAGTGTGCTCTGTGCTCACTGCCGGACACTGTCGAGCTCGATTGGCATTTTCCATTGAACACCAGAATTGGCAGGTCCACCACTGGTGCCCCCATGCTTTTCACAGATGAGAGCAGGTTCACCCTGAGCACATGTGACAGACGTGAAAGGGTCTGGAGAAGCCGCGGAGAACTTTCTGCCGCCTGTAACATTGTTCAGCATGAGCGGTTTTGTCGTGGAAATTTCAAGATGTACTTAATATGTATTGTCATCGTGTCACCCAGTGTTAGTACTTCCGCAACCCGCTCTAAAGAGCTGACCGGGGCAGACTGAGGCTGGTTGAGTCCCGTCTGGTAGTAGAAAATGTCTTGAGGTTGGGGTGTGATGTTTGCGGCGTGGGGATATGTCCGCCGGCGAGGGGCCCCTCTGTGCATTAGTGTGGACGATAGTTGAGGAGGGGGATATACTCGCTCCGCAAGGACATTAGTGGTTATAGGCGGGTGTGCGCTCTTGTCTCTGCTGAGTCTGATCAGCATGGTCGGGATTCGTAGCGCACGCCTGTAGATAGCTTCCATTCCACCTACAATAATATAATCTGAATGTGCGTTATTCTATGGAATGGCGCAAAATAAGGATTCCTATCAGCGGTAATTAGAGAACTTGTAAGCGTCAGAGTCAGGGAAGGTGTCCATGTTTTAAAAGCAATACGGCTTTGTTTGCTAAGGGCATACATGCGTTCCCTGCCTGGACACGCCCATAAGACTTCAGCCAGCAATATTGTGTTGTATCCTATTTATTACTGGCACATTACCGCTACGGGCATTTACGGGCGGGGAAATAAGAGCCCGTTTTTACAGGCTGCCCGTAAAAATACAGTTGGTTGGCAACACTGGTATAGATCCTAATACATTACCCAGTCCATACCAGTATAGATCCTAATACATTACCCAGTCCATACCAGTATAGATTCTAATACATTACCCAGTCCATACCAGTATAGATCCCAACACATTACCCAGTCCATACCAGTATAGATCCCAACACATCACCCAGTCCATACCAGTATAGATCCCAACACATTACCCAGTCCATACCAGTATAGATCCTAACATATTACCCAGCCCATACCAGTATAGATCATAATACATTACCCAGTCCATACCAGTATAGATCATAATACATTACCCAGTCCATACCAGTATAGATCCTAACATATTACCCAGCCCATACCAGTATAGATCCTAACATATTACCCAGCCCATACCAGTATAGATCCCAACACATTACCCAGTCCATACCAGTATAGATCCAAACACATTACCCAGTCCATACCAGTACAGATCCAAACACATTACCCAGTCCATACCAGTATCGATCATAATACATTTCCCAGTCCATACCAGTATAGATCCCAACATGTTCCCCAGTCCATACCAGTATAGATCCTAACACATTACCCAGTCCATACCAGTAGAGATATTAACACATTACCCAGTCCATACCAGTATAGATCCCAACACATTACCCAGTCCATACCAGTATAGATCCCAACACATTACCCAGTCCATACCAGTATAGATCCCAACACATTACCCAGTCCATACCAGTATAGATCATAACATTACCCAGTTCATACCAGTATAGCTATCCGTCATGAGATTATTCCCCATCTGATGTGTTCCTTTCATTATTGTGAGCCCTGTACATATATATATACATGACAGATACACAGGGCTTTTTTTCTGGGGGAACTTGGGGGAACTCAGTTCCACCACCTTTGGCTCAGACCCTTTGGTGCCCGCTCACCACAATCACTTGTAAACACAGAAGTCTGGTTTCTGTGTTTAAAAGTGACAGCTTTGTAACCCCCTGAACTCTGCACTCTGTATGTAATGCAATTCTGGTATTTAATGCCCCTTTAAGACTCTTCTACTGTTTGTGAAATCTGAACGGGTCGTGGTTGAGTTCCTGTACCTATTTTCTGAGAAAAAAAGCTCTGCAGATACATATTGATACATTGTCCTCATTATAGATCTGCAGAACATTGCTCGGTGATAACTAGGAATTGATCTCTATGGACATTTCTAGTTGTGTCTATAGAAGGTCTTATGATGGGGATGGAATGTTCCTGGATGTGTGGAGCCCCCACACCATACAACACCCCGGGGACTCACCTCTCCTCCATCCTGCTTCTTTCCAGGCTTTGCCCTCCAGTCACCATCAGATGGGGTCACCAACAGCACAAAGACCACGAGACACCCCAAGATCAGCAGAGTCCTCATAACTGATCCTCACCCCGATCCTCACTACAGCAACAAGACAGAAAGACGTAAAATGTGTGACCCCCACCCTCCGTATACCTCACAGTGCTGAGAGCAGTTCTTATATACCCCATCTTTACCCCCCTTCCTGGGACTGGCCAACTGCGGGATCCAAACCTACAGATGGGGCAACATCCTTCCCTATTCTACCGTCACATCTTCTTCTTCTGTTTTTTTACTGATGATATTTAATTATTTTCTATCAATCTATTATTCCAGATGTAGCACTCTCCAAGTTACAGCTCCTTGAAAAAGTATTCATACCCCTTGAAATTCCCCACATTTTGTCATGTTACACCCAAAAACATAAATGTATTATTTGGGATAAATGGAAGCCTTGAGTCGGGAAGATCCTGTAACTTTTTCTCCAAAGCAGAGGACATTTTTCAAGCAGCTCATTAAGGGAGGTCAATACTTTCCCTTTCCCACTGAACTGGGTGACGTCATCTCTGATGAGGGGGGCAAGATGGACAAAAAGAGTTCCATGCAGTCAAAAATCCTGAAGCTTTATCCTTTCAAGGAGGAGAAGGTTAAACATCTCGGGTCGGCTCCTTTGGTGGACGCAGCACTAATGAGACTAGTTAGATATGTAACCCTTCCTTTGGAAGACACCGTTTCCTTTAAAGATCCCTTGGAAAGACGGATTGACTCTGATCTGAAGCGGATTTACCTGACAGGAGGAATGGCTTGCAAACCGGTCCTAGCTGTAGCCGCCATATCAAAGCCATGGAAAGCTGGTCAGACAGCGTTGATAAGACCCTAAGAGGTATCTCCAGTGAAGTGGCCAAAAGTTCGCCTATCCAGGAGACCAGGCTGGCATCCACCTTCCATTGATGTCATCCACCTGGTGGCCCGTGTTATCTTGGCGGCTGTCTCAGCACGTCATGCCTTATGGCTCCATCCATGGTTGGCGGATTTGGCTTCTAAGCAAGCTTGGTGCCGAATTCCCTTTGAGGGAACATCTCTTTTTGGCAACAAGCTTGATAGTGCCATAACCCTGGCCACGGGGGCAAGTCGGGTTTTCTTCCTTTAGGATCGGCGCTTACAGAGCCAGAAACGCACCTTTCCGAGAAGACAGAATACTGACCGAGCCAGGGAAGCGGACAGTTACAGGCCTGGTCGGGAGTTTACAAGATCCTGGAAAGCAAGGCAGCCCTGATTTAAGAAACCCACAAAAGGTGGTTCCTCCGGCAATCAGGATTCCACTAAGTATTTTTGAGATTGGGCCCTGTAACGGATTGGCCCGTGGGACCCAGAGGCTCTTGAAGGGTGTGGGGTACTCATATTTCAGCTTCACCAATGACTCTTGTGTCTAGGGTCATCCTATGTCCACTAGGGGCATAGGATGACTGAGAAATAATATCTCGGATTACATGAGATGGGACAGTAATGATAATTCACAATGTATTGCAGGATATCTTAAAATATTACAGGTTGTTGATTCTAAACCCAACCGGTCAATTGAGTGATTCATTCAATGTGGAAACACAGACTGTTAAGGTGGTAATTAAGTCTCCTACTGTCATGTAAACTAACCTTAGTCTGGCTTCTAAAGACCTTTTTATTGTGTAATGCTAATTAACACTGTATTGTGCGAATTTCTATTGATGATAAATCTGTATTGTATAGCAGGTGAGAAAAGCTGGAGTCATGATGTCTGACTTGTCAGCTGTAGCTAATTAGCTCATGTGGATGGTGTCAGACCCGGTGCCAGAAAGTCTACCCAAGATGTGTATTGGAGGCTTAATAGGAAGCATTGTATAATGTTGTGGGTGGAGTTGAGTCATTGTTCATATTTGGTTGCTAACTGTATGAGAGCCTGAGTTTACCATTAAAAGATCTATTCGTTTTGAACCAGAGAACAGAGCTGTGTGTGTCTTGTTTCTGGGGGGAAATCCATATGGATCGTGTTTGCCGGATTGTGGAGTGTCGATAAGCTGTCGTGGGTTGGTGGAATGGAATATCTTAAACGGCGTTAACCCCTGACCGTTACAGGCCCACTCAGGCATGCCAGGTGGGGGCTCATCTTCTCTGCTATCGGCATGTATGGATGGCCTCAATCCAGGATCTATGGACCGTAAAAATGGTCTCCTTAGGGCACACCTGTGTCGTCAACAGTTCCCCAAGACTCAGACTCATTCCTACGACTCTTCCATGTTCAGGAGAGAGAAAGCAGGTCCTTGTTAGCTTACGTAAACTGCTTATTGGAGCAAGGCGCAGCCATCCTTGTTCCAGATGGCGAACGAGGCAAGGGAATGTATTCTCCTCTGTTCATGGTACAGAAAAAGAGGGGCGCATGGAGACCAGTCATAGACTTGACCCATCTCAACCACTTCATTCGAAAAGAAAAATTCAAGATGGAGTTTTTACTTGCAATCCAGCAGTCGGTCCATCCAGGAGACTGGTTGGTGTCAATCGATCTGAAAGGCGCCTACTTCCATGTCCCATTGGCAGGGGACTCCCGGCAATTCCTCCGCTTTGCGGTAGCAAACAGCACCTCCAATTCCCCTGTCTCCCCTTCCGTCTAATAACATCAGGGATGGACTGGCCATTGGGACTACAGGGAGTTTCCCGGTGGGCCGATGGCTCAGTGGGCCGGCTTCAGTGACAGCGGACTGCCACCCCCCTCGGCTCGTCTGTCTCTCCCTCCCCGCATCGCTCACCTGGGGGGAACAAAGAAGCAGGGGGAGGACCAGAGGAGCAGGGGGGGTGACAGAGGAGCATGGGGGGGAGGGGACAGACAGCTGACTCAAAAGCTATGACCTGGGAGTTTCTCACTTCTTCCTAATCTTGGCCAATAAGGGGGGCACCAAACTGATTCTTTGCTGCAGGTGAAATAATGTCTACCTTCCCCACTGGTACTGCCTATAAGAGTACCAGTACCAACTGTTCTACTCTAATAAGGTAGAATGGCTAGTGGCTAGTGAAGGGGGAGAGGAGGCTTGGGTGGCCGGGGGGGTTGCTGTAGTTGTCCGGCCGCCATGGGAGAGACCTGTCAAAGTGGGCCAGTCTGGATGAAGTCCAGGGCCAAATTTCTGTCCCAGTCCAGCCCTGAATAACATCACCTCGTGTCTTTTCTAAGGTTCTGTTAGATGTTGTTGCTCTGCTCCGTGTCAAAGGGGTCCGTCTTCATCACTATCTAGATGACCTACCTCTCCCAGCTCAAGACAAAGGTCAACTTTAAGAGCACAGGATCCTGGTCACTTCCACCCTTCAAGAGTTTGGGTGGCTCCTGAATCTGGAGAAGAGCCCCCTGGAACCAGCCCAATCCTTGGTGTTTCTCGGGGGTCACCTCATCACGTTGGAAGGCACTATCTCGCTGCCCGAGGAGAAGATTGTGGTAATCCGAGACAGAATCCGCTCACCCCTCGCTTCGTCTCACCTCTCCACTCTCCAATGTATGAAGGTGATTGGCACTATGGCAGCTACTATTCCCATGGTGAAGTGGGCACAGTGGCACACACGGCCCTTCCAAAAAGGGTTCCTCCAACAATGGAATTCCTCTAGCAAAAGCCAGCGCATCCACATTACCCCAACCATGAGAGTGTCTCTCCTTAGGTGGTTCCAGGGGAAAAATCTTCGCAATTACCACTCGATCGTTCCCATCACATGGGTCACGATAACCTCAGATGCCAGCCCCCGGGGCTTGTGCGCTCATTGCTGGAAGTGGCTCAGGGCAGATGGAACTCCCCTTCTTTGGGGATTGTGTCCAACATACTGGAACTGCGGGCCGCCTTTCAGGCACTCCTGTCATTCCGCCATCTAATAAAGAACTCTTCAGTGATGCTCAGGTTGGACAATACAACCGCGGTGACCTACATAAGGAAGCAGGGTGGCACTCGCAGCTGGTCCCTGCTACAGGAGATGGAGCCAATCATGAGCTGGGCTCAGAGGAATTTGTCCAACATTTCAGCTGGGATTCATTCCTGAGATTCAGAATGTACAGGCGGACTTCCTTTCTTGTGTTCAGATGAACAACAACGAGTGGTCTCTCCACAAAGAGGTGTTCGAATGGCTCTTTCAATTGTGGCCACTGTGCCATGCCATCAAACACAGCCACTGTGCCATGCCATTGTTACCACTGTGCCCATCAATTGTCACCACTGTGCCATGCCAAACAGAGCCACTGTGCCATGCCATTGTTACCACTGTGCCCATCAATTGTCGCCACTGTGCCATGCCATTGTCACCACTGTGCCCATCAATTCTCGCCACTGTGCAATGCCAAACGCAGCCACTGTGCCATGCCATTGTCACCACTATGCCCATCAATTGTTGCCACTGTGCCATGCCAAACGCAGCCACTGTGCCCATCAATTGCTGCCAGGTTGCCCCTAAAATGCCGCTAGATTGACCCCCCCGCCTGGCATTTACTTTTCTCGGTCAGCCATACCCGGATCCTCCACCACGATCCCTCGATGTAGTCCCGCCCTCAAATTTGCTTCAGCCAATCAGGTTACCGGTAACCAGATCTGGTGAACCTGATTGGCTGAGATGCGTGTCAGTGTTAACCAAGGAACCCTGGTTAACTATTTGGAAGCCGATTGCAGCCCTCAGGCCGCTGGCCCTGATAGACACTTCCACAGCCACAGCTGCCATTATTCAGATGGCCGGTGCTCACCAGGGGGGCCGGCCATCTGAATAGTGGGCGGCAGTGGCGACATTACATAGATCCATGCAATGCACGAATCTATGTATTGTATTCAGTGGCGGTGCGGGAGAGAGAGGGGGCGGCGCTCCTGCGCCCTCTATGGACGCACCACCACTGAGCCCAGAGCACAGATTTATGGGAGAGGTGTCCTATAGGGTAGTTATGGAGGCGGGGCTAACCATGGAGGAAAATGACGGCGGTGAGTATTTGATAGGAAATTTCCATGTTTCCTCTCTGTAGTATTATATGGGGGGTGTGATATTTTCTTCCTCTTTCGGGGACACAAAGTCCTGAGGTCTCTCTCTGTACATTTCATGATAAACTTCCCAATATGAAGAACCAATCGGATGTCTCGTGTGATCAGAAAACACTTTGCTGTCACATTCTGGATCCTTTCTCTTCCATTCTTTTATTTCTCAATCTCAATTCTATTAGAACTACAATGTTTCTTCTGTGGGATTCTATGAAGATCTGCAGAACCTTTTCTCATGGTTTCTAACAAAACATTTTACTAACAAATTATCTGATGAAAAAATATATCCTGTAATCTGATTGGACGGTGAGATTCTTCCACATTGTAATAACATTGTAACCAAAGCAGACACATTGTGACACGTCTTTGCCGCGGAAGTTCCAACCCACAGAATAGAGCGATAGTCTCTCCCAAGTGGTGAGGGGAACACGGCGCTGATGAGGAAATACAAAAATACAAATTGAAAAACAGCGAATAAAAGCCGAGCGGCGACACATACAAACCGCGCAAATACAAAATATAAAAGGGTAGAAAGTCGCACTAAATATAATACATGAAAACCCTGTGATGGCAAACAAAACACAGGGGGGGGGGGGGCTCAAGATACAAAACCCCCCGCTGGTATCAGTGATTGGTCTAAGTCTGGCATGTCCAAAGTCCGGCCCGCGGGCTATTTGCGGCCCGCGTTCCGGTTTGATGTGGCCCCTACTCGGGATTTACATATACATTCTAATGTGGCCCCCCCCGAGTATATCCGCGTGTTATTTAAAAACAAATATTTAGATACATCTTCCGCATGACGAATCCCGAGCGCCGTGCTCATTGTTAGGGTGTCAGTGGGAGGGGCTAAATGGCTGAAGGAGACTTCGCTGAAAAAATACAATAAAGTACATAAAACACCCAAAGCTCGTCTCTAGTGAGGGGCGCTGGCTGGCGGCAGAAGGAAAGAATATTACATGGAGAGCGTCTGTGATCAGCAATTTTCAAGTCTTGCCAGATTCTCAATGGGATTTAAGTCTGGACTGTGACTGGGTGTCAGGTCACCTGTGGCCAGATGACAAGTGCACCCCGTTTGAGTCAGGGGTGCACCGCAGGGTAGTGTAGGGTATAGCAGACTGCTGCGGATGGACCCCAGAGTGGATATGGAGGAGAGGTTCTCTGGGGCACAAACAGGGACCCTACATGACACTTGAGCCCAAGATTCCCCAGGGCATGGAGTTTAAGATCCAGTTGGTGTTCATCAGAGCCTCTAGTGGTGAGGATGGCCTTCACTGCAACTGAATCCAGGTCGCGGCCCCCGGAGTCCCCCAGGTGACGCTGGCTGGTACTGCTGGTGCTGCTGGCTGGTACTGCTGGCGGGTACTGCTGGCTGGTACTACTGGTGTGTGCTGCTGCTGGGTACTGATGGTGGGTACTGCTAGCTGGTACTACTGGTGTGTACTGTTGGTGGGTACTGCTGGCTGGTACTGCTAGTGGGTACTGCTGGCGGGTACTGCTGGTGTGTGCTGTTGGTGGGTATTGCTGGTGCTGCTGGCTGGTACTGTTGGTAGGTGCTGCTGGTGGGTACTGCTGGCTGGTACGGATGGTGTCTACTCTTGGTGGGTACTGCTGGCTGGTACTGCTAGTGGGTACTGCTGGCTGGTACTACTGGTGTGTGCTGTTGGTGGGTACTGCTGGCTGGTCCTGTTGGTGCTGCTGGCTGGTACTGTTAGTGGGTACTGCTGGCTGGTAATACTGGTGTGTGCTGTTGGTGGGTACTGCTGGTGGGTACTGCTGGCTGGTACTGCTGGCTTTTACTGTTGGTGGGTACTGTTGGCTGGTACTGCTGGTGGGTACTACTGGCTGGTACTGCTGGCTGGTACTGTTGGTGGGTACTACTGGCTGGTACTGCTGGTGGGTATTGCTGGCTGGTACTACTGGTGTGTGCTGTTGGTGGGTATTGCTGGTACTGCTGGCTGGTAGGAGGAGGAGGAGATTTGGTATCACAGGAGCCGGCACTATACAGGAAACATCGCCTTTGCTTCCTCTAGTGCCGGCTCCGCTCCTCACACTGTTGCTCGGGGGAAATTAGGTCGGGAACCCACAATCCGGGCTTTCCAACCCCCCATCCCAGAGCAGGAGGGGGCACTCCACATCGGAGGGCGCCGTGGGCTGGCGGTTGGGCGCCCCCGCTTTATTATCTCCTGTGTTAGTGGCCGGTAACAGGAAAGTCCGATCGATTCCACCAATCACCTCCGTCCCAGGTCAGTGATTTCCTTCTCTTCTTCCTTCACTATAAAGACACAGAAAGACTGCGGGGCCTGTTTATAAAAGGTATTGTGCCTGACATGTGTATTTCCTATGATCAGCAGCTCCCTCTAGTGACCACATTCCAGTATTTTCCTAAAGTTCCACAGTCAGGAAAATACCTCATTATGGCCACTAGATGGAGGTAACAGTCATAGGAAATACACATATTAGACACATTATGGGGAAGGTGTATGACGGATGTGCGAATGCTGAGATGTTTGTGTGACAAATTCTTTATAAATGACCCCCTAATACAGAATGTGAGATTATAAGAAGATTTATCTCCCCTACAAGTATTTTTATCACTCCTAAGAAGAAAAAACACCGACGTCTCAGTTATTAATATCCCAAACCAAGTTCTACATTTATTCTCTGTGATCGTCGGCTCCATCTAGTGGCCATATTGTGGAATTTCACTGAAACTCCCCAATCAGGAAAATATCACATTGTGACCACTAGATGGCGCAGATTACAGGGAATTATTTGTGGCAGCCGTGCCAATGCTGGAGACGTTGGCCCAGAGAGTTCCCTCATATCTCTGTGGATGATGTACAACCTGCACAATAGCGGGAGATGCCCCTCCCCCTCCCCCCTTCATGTGATGACATGTGATCACCTTCACTCCATTCTGTCCCTTGTGCTATTCTTTCCTTTTCTTTGTATAATCAGCATGGAAACATTTCACATTTATTCCCAATAACATTCTGATCTCCGGGGAGATAGAAAAGACACAATGAGTGCCGATCTGTGTTCATCAGATACAAATTTTATTATGTGATAAAAGAAATGTTAGAAAAGCGCCGACTCGTCATTTCCGGGTGTCCGCCCCCGAAGAGCTTTGCAGGTCTATGAAGAGCCAATCAGAGGATGGTAGCGGCCTGGAGAGGGCGGAGTCACGGCTTCTACTCCCTGTAGGAAAGGAAGAAGAAGGTTACCTACAGCCCTTCACCCAATAGGAGAAGTTATTTGGACCTGACTCCTCCCCCTCCCACCATTTTATTAAACCCCTCCCCCTCTCACACCTGTCCCCCCCCTCTATGGAGCAGAGCAATGTTTACATTTCTGATATGGATCTGATTGATCAAAAAAATCTATTTCATCACTAAAGATAACGAGGAACTTGACTGGCCTGCACAGAGACCTGACCTCAACCTGATAGAACACCTTTGGGATGCATTAGAGCGGAGACTACAAGCCAGGCCTTCTCATCGGGTTGAGGTCAGGACTCTGTGCAGGTCAGTCATGTTCCTTCACCCCTAACTCGCTCATCCATGTCTTTATGGACCGTGGGAGCATGAAATTGTCCAAAATGTCTCGGTATGCTGACTCCTTAAGAGTTTCCTTCATTGGAACTAAGGGGCCAAACCAACCCCTGAAAAGCAATCCCCACACCATAATCCCTCCACCAAATGATTTGAACCAGTGCACAGTAGGAGGTGTGGCCAAAGGGTTTGTCTTTAGTTCGGGATGGAGTAGGGAGGGGAGAAGCTCTATCAGGTGATTGGGGAGATTTTCCTTCACTTCCTGTCCTGGAGACACAACAGGAAGTGAGAGGTGAAAAGTCACTGAGGCTGTCCATGAAAATCGTGCTGTTCCCTAAAGAGAACCTGTCACCGGATCCCAGGGCCGCCATCAGGAATTTTGGGGCCCCTTACACAGCTTCAGGCATGGGCCCCCCTGGAGCAGAGAACCGTGGGGGTGCTGCCACCTGAAATTGAGAAGCGGGGGGCCCTTTACAAAAAGAAGAAATAAAGAAAAATATATATAAAAAAGGGGGGTAGCCATCCGGGGCCCTGGGGACCTCTGGGCCCTTTAATAAAAAGAAGAAAAGAGAGAAAAAAATATATATATATACAGTGCAGAAAATAAGTATTTGAACACCCTGCTATTTTGCAAGTTCTCCCACTTGGAAATCATGGAGGGGTCTGAAATTGTCATCGTAGGTGCATGTCCACTGTGAGAGACATAATCCAAAAAAAAAATTCCAGAAATCACAATTTATGATTTTTTAACTATTTATTTGTATGATACAGCTGCAAAGAAGTATTTGAACACCTGTCTATCAGCTAGAATTCTGACCCTCAAAGACCTGTTAGTCTGCCTTTAAAATGTCCACCTCCACTCCATTTATTATCCTAAATTAGATGCACCTGTTTGAGGTCATTAGCTGCATAAAGACACCTGTCCACCCCATACAATCAGTAAGAATCCAACTACTAACATGGCCAAGACCAAAGAGCTGTCCAAAGACACTAGAGACAAAATTGTACACCTCCACAAGGCTGGAAAGGGCTACGGGGAAATTACCAAGCAGCTTGGTGAAAAAAGGTCCACTGTTGGAGCAATCATTAGAAAATGGAAGAAGCTAAACATGACTGTCAATCTCCCTCGGACTGGGGCTCCATGCAAAATCTCACCTCGTGGGGTCTCAATGATCCTAAGAAAGGTGAGAAATCAGCCCAGGACTACACGGGAGGAGCTGGTCAATGACCTGAAAAGAGCTGGGACCACCGTTTCCAAGGTTACCGTTGGTAATACACTAAGACGCCATGGTTTGAAATCATGCATGGCACGGAAGGTTCCCCTGCTTAAACCAGCACATGTCAAGGCCCGTCTTAAGTTTGCCAATGACCATTTGGATGATCCAGAGGAGTCATGGGAGAAAGTCATGTGGTCAGATGAGACCAAAATAGAACTTTTTGGTCATAATTCCACTAACCGTGTTTGGAGGAAGAAGAATGATGAGTACCATCCCAAGAACACCATCCCTACTGTGAAGCATGGGGGTGGTAGCATCATGCTTTGGGGGTGTTTTTCTGCACATGGGACAGGGCGACTGCACTGTATTAAGGAGAGGATGACCGGGGCCATGTATTGCCAGATTTTGGGCAACAACCTCCTTCCCTCAGTTAGAGCTTTGAAGATGGGTCGAGGCTGGGTCTTCCAACATGACAATGACCCGAAGCACACAGCCAGGATAACCAAGGAGTGGCTCTGTAAGAAGCATATCAAGGTTCTGGCGTGGCCTAGCCAGTCTCCAGACCTAAACCCAATAGAGAATCTTTGGAGGAGCTCAAACTCCGTGTTTCTCAGCGACAGCCCAGAAACCTGACTGATCTAGAGAAGATCTGTGTGGAGGAGTGGGGGGCCAAAATCCCTCCTCCAGTGTGTGCAAACCTGGTGAAAAACTACAAGAAACGCAAACAAAGGCGACTCTACCAAATATTAACATTGATTTTCTCAGGTGTTCAAATACTTATTTGCAGCTGTATCATACAAATAAATAGTTAAATCATACATTGTGATTTCTGGAATTTTTTTTTTTGATTATGTCTCTCACAGTGGACATGCACCTACCATGACAATTTCAGACCCCTCCATGATTTCCAAGTGGGAGAACTTGCAAAATAGCAGGGGTTCAAATACTTATTTTCTGCACTGTATATATAGATTATTTTTTTTTAAAGGGTGCCATCTGGGGCCCTGGGTACCTCTGGGCCCTTTAATAATTTATTTATTTGGGGGCTTTCCATCCGGGAACTCTGGGCCCTTTAATAAAAAAAGAAATAAAAAAATATATATATAAAAAAGAAATAAACATTTATAAAAAAAAGGGGTTGCCTTTCAGGGCCCTGGGGACCTCTGGGCCCTTTAATAAAAAAAATTAAAGTAAATATTTAAACAAAAATAAAAAAAATATATAAAAAAAAGGGGGTTTGACACATGGGGGCCCTGGGGACCTCTGAGCCCCTTAATAAAAAAAAAAATATATATATACATATATATATACAAAAATAATAATAATAATAATAATAATAATATAAAAAAATTTAAAACATTTTTATAAAAAAAGGGGGGTTGTCATCTGGGTGCCCTGGGAACCTCTGGGCCCTTTAATAATAATATTAATAATAATAATAATAATAATAAAAAAAAAAAAAAATATATATATATATATATATATATATATATAAAATATTTTTTTTTATAAAAAAGGGGGGTTGTCATCTGGGGATCTCCGGGCCCCTGGGGACCTCCAGACCCCTAAGAAAAATGTCCCTTTAATAAAAAATAAAAAAATATATATATATAATTTTTTTTTTCTTTTTTTTTAGGGGATTCCCATCCGGGCCCCTGGGGACCCCTGAGCCCCTTACAGGTGTACTGCCTGTACCCCCCTGATGGCGGCCCTGCCGGATCCTTAATTTCACCAACAATGCGATATCTATATGGATTTTATTCATGGGATTTCCCTGTGAGATCCTCCCTGGTGGAGACATCAGAAAAGCTCTGAGACTGCTGCTGGGTGGCGCCATCCAGTGTCCATTGTGGTGCATCTCATAGTGTAATTACTGTGGATAGGGTGATACTGGGGGGCTTTGATGTGAAGTTATTTCCTTGTACGGGTTTATTCATTCACTTATAAATATGCAGGGCCGCCATCAGGAATTAGGCTTCAGGCATGGGCCCCCAGGAATTGAGAAGCAAGGGGGCCCTTTACAAAAAAAAAAAAAAGAAATAAAGAAAAATATGTATAAAAAAAGGGGGGTTGCCATCCGGGGGCCCGGGGACCTCTCAGCCCTTTAACCGGTTAAGACCCGGACCAAAATGCAGGTAAAAGACCTTGCCCCTTTTTGCGATTCGGCACTGCGTCACTTTAACAGACAATTGCGCGGTCGTGCGACGCGGCTCCCAAACAAAATCGGCGTCCTTTTTTCCCCACAAATAGAGCTTTCTTTTGGTGGTATTTGATCACCTCGGCGGTTTTTATTTTTTGCGCTATAAACAAAAATAGAGCGACAATTTAAAAAAAAATGCAATATTTTTTACTTTTTGCTATAATAAATATCCCCCAAAAAATATATAATATTTTTTTCCTCAGTTTAGTCCGATACGTATTCTTCTACCTATTTTTGGTAAATAAAATAGCAATAAGCGTTTATCGGTTGGTTTGCGCAAAATTTATAGCGTTTACAAAATAAGGGATAGTTTTATTGCATTTTTATAAATTTTTTTTTTTTTACTACCAATAGCGGCGATCAGCGATTTTTTTTCGTGACTGCGACAATATGGCGGACACTTCGGACAATTTTGACACATTTTTGGGACAATTGTCATTTTCAGAGCAAAAAATGCATTTAAATTGCATTGTTTACTGTGAAAATGACAGTTGCAGTTTGGGAGTTAACCACAGGGTGGCGCTGTAGGATTTGTGTCTTCCCTGTGTGTGTTTACAGCTGTAGGGGGGTGTGGCTGTAGGTGTGACATCATCGATCACGTCCCCCTATAACAGGGATGACGCGATCGATGCTGCGGCCACAGAGAAGCACGGGGAAGCCGCGCTCTCCCCGTTCTTCAGCTCCAGGGACCGATCGCCGCACTGCAGCGGCGATCGGGTCCACGAGTCCCGCGGTCCCGGTCCTGGAGCTTCAGACCGGGTCACGGGAGCGCGCCGCGGGCGCGCGCCCGTGACCCACGGCTGGGTACTAAAATCAACGTATATATACGTTGATGTGCCCAGCCGTGCCATTCTGCCGACGTAAATGTGCAGGAGGCGGTCCTTAAGTGGTTAACCACTTGCCGACTGCGCTATAGCAAAAATACTGCTACAGCGCGGTCGAGTTACTGTGACACGCTCGCGAAAGTGTCCGTGCTCGCCGGGTCTAGAAGACCCGGCGCATCACGGATCACGGTAAATTGCCGCTGATAGCGGCCGTTTACCACGTGATTGCGCCGTCAAATGACGGCGCGATCACTTGTAAACAAACCGGCGTCATTTGATGACGCCGGTTCCTCCCTCTCCTGTGTCTCCTCTCTGTACCGTTCTGTACAGTGTGCGAGGAGAGGGGGGGGGGGTGTCAGCAGCAGCGCTGTGGCTGGATCTGTGACAAATGCAGTCACAGATCCAGCCATCCAGCTCTGCAATCCCCCAGTACTCTGCAATACCCCAGTACCCCAATACCCCAATACTCTGCAATACCCCAGTACCCCAATACCCCAATACTCTGCAATACCCCAATACCCCAATACTCTGCAATACCCCAGTACCCCAATACCCCAATACTCTGCAATACCCCAGTACCCCAATACTCTGCAATACCCCAATACCCCAATACCCCAGTACCCCAATACCCTGCGCGATACCCCGCAATACCCAAATACTCTGCAATACCCAAATACTCTGCAATACCCAAATACTATCGCCTATGGGGATTTTTAGGTAGCGAAGTTTGGCAGTGTGCGCAATTTTGAAGGGTGACATGTTGGGTATCTATTTACTCGGCGTAACTTCATCTTTCACATTATGAAAAAAAATTGGGCTAACTTTACTGTTTTTTTTTTTTTTTAGCACAAAACAGTTTTGTTTTTAAAAACACGCGTTCAAAAAATTTCTACGAAAATACCGTGCGAGATAAAAAGTTGTAACGGCCGCCATTGTATTCTCTAGGGTCTTTGCTAAAAAAGCATATATAATGTTTTGGGGTTCTATGTCATTTTCTAGCAAATAAATGATGATTTTTCCATGTAGGAGAGAAATGTCAGAATTGGTCTGGGTGTTCCAGAACGCCTGATGGTGCTCCCTGCATGTTGGGCCTCTGTATGTGACCACTCTGTGTAAAAGTCTCACACATGTGATGGTCCTCCCTGCATGTTGGGCCTCTGTATGTGGCCACGCCGTGTAAAAGTCTCACACATGTGAAGGTGCTCCCTGCATGTTGGGCCTCTGTATGTGACCACGCCGTGTAAAAGTCTCACACATGTGAAGGTGCTCCCTGCATGTTGGGCCTCTGTATGTGGCCACGCCGTGTAAAAGTCTCACACATGTGAAGGTGCTCCCTGCATGTTGGGCCTCTGTATGAGGCCACGCTGTGTAAAAGTCTCACACATGTGATGGCGCTCCCTGCATGTTGGGCCTCTGTATGTGGCCACGCCGTGTAAAAGTCTCACACATGTGAAGGTGCTCCCTGCATGTTGGGCCTCTGTATGAGGCCACGCCGTGTAAAAGTCTCACATGTGAAGGTGCTCCCTGCATGTTGGGCCTCCATATGTGGCCGCGCCGTGTAAAAGTCTCACACATGTGAAGGTGCTCCCTGCATGTTGGGCCTCTGTATGTGACCACGCCGTGTAAAAGTCTCACACATGTGAAGGTGCTCCCTGCATGTTGGGCCTCTGTATGTGACCACGCCGTGTAAAACTCTCACACATGTGAAGGTGCTCCCTGCATGTTGGGCCTCTGTATGTGGCCACGCCGTGTAAAAGTCTCACACATGTGAAGGTGCTCCCTGCATGTTGGGCCTCTGTATGAGGCCACGCTGTGTAAAAGTCTCACACATGTGATGGCGCTCCCTGCATGTTGGGCCTCTGTATGTGGCCACGCCGTGTAAAAGTCTCACACATGTGAAGGTGCTCCCTGCATGTTGGGCCTCTGTATGAGGCCACGCCGTGTAAAAGTCTCACATGTGAAGGTGCTCCCTGCATGTTGGGCCTCCGTATGTGGCCACGCTGTGTAAAAGTCTCACACATGTGAAGGTGCTCCCTGCATGTTGGGCCTCCATATGTGGCCACGCTGTGTAAAAGTCTCTGGTTGATCCCCACACACACTAGTCATTTTGTGAGTCAGTGAGGTAGGAGGATTAGCAGCAGGAGCTACAAGCGGCGCTCGTTCCTAGGAGTAGGAACGTGTGAGTCATAGCTCCAGGCAGGCGTAGCAGGTAGACAGGCAGGCAGGGTTCTCCCAGCTCCAGCCCTCCCCAGCTCCAGCCTGCTTCTGAACCTGGCCTTCCCTCCAGCTTCCAGCTTCCAGTTTCTCTCCAGCATTCCTCCCCTCCTTTGGAAGGTTAGTTCTCCCTGTCTCCCTGGCACTGTGGGCGGCCGTCCTTTTCAGGACAAGCCGCAGCACCCGATCCCGGGAGGCAGTCAATCCCCCCGTCCTGACATCCACACCCCCTCCACTGTCCACCATTGAGGCATCCTCTCCCTGTCGCCTCCATCTCTCACCCCTCGCCGATTCTTTCAATATAAAACGATCCGCGCCAGCCTATGCTAGGTCCGCGGCAGCCGCGTCTTAGGAAAGACCGCGGCTTCGTCCGCGGCCTAGCGGCGCTTTATACCGATCCCCTATCTTCCCTAATTTTTTTGCCCTGATTGCCCAGCATACCTCCCCTCACCCCTGGATAACCCCCTACACCCCCAGAATTTTAACCCAGCCGCCTTTCTGCTGCCAGTTTACCCCACTGATAGCCCCCAAGCCTGGGCTCAGTGTCTGGCCAGCGGCCATCTTGGTACACCTCCAATAGAGACATCCCCTACCCCCTGCCCCTCACAAACCACAAATTTGATCCAGGGTTTTTTGCCGATCGCCTTTCAGGGATCAGGAAGGAATTTTTTTCCCTGCCCCAGCACATTGACATAGCTTGGCCAGGGTTTTTTTGCCTTCCTCTGGACCAAAAGCTAGGAGAGAGGATTCAGTGAATCTTCCCTCCATTGCCATCCGACCACCGCCCCCCCCCCCTCGCCCACCCCCCCCCCCCCGGCGACGGACCACTATGGTTAATCTGCGATACTCGGCAGAAACCATTTGGGGTCTGAGGCGATTTGCCACAACACTACCAGCTGTCACCAAAAAGTCCTTAAGAACTGAGCAACTCTTGAGAATCGATCACCGATCGACTGCCAAAAAACTCAGTCACCCATCCCAACCCAAGCACATATCATGTGCTTTGATCAATACAAGATCGGCAGTAAAACACCGACTGGAAATCCATGATTTCATACTACAATACGATTTAGACTGCCTCTTTATTACAGAGAGCTGGCTCACAGCCGACTGTAACACCATTCTAGGAGAACTGGTGCCAGAAAACTACCGTATTATAATGGAAAACAGAATAGGACAAAGAGGAGGAGGACTGGCGGTGATCCACAAGACGCATTTTGCGATCACTAAACCAGTCCTTCAAAATCCTCTTCCATTCATGGAAACCCTTACTCTACAACTGCAATCAAATCCCCAGGAGACCATCCGTATTCTACTCTGCTACAGGCCACCCGGGCCAAAATCGCAGTTTTTAGCACCACTGACGGAATTTATCTCCACTTATACCCTGAACAGCAAACATCTTTTGCTGCTCAGGGATTTCAATCTCTGGGCCAACTCTTCACAGGATCCGATTGCCGACGCCTGTATTGACCACCTGGAAGGATTAGGACTACAACAACTAGTATGTGGCCCCACACATGCTTCAGGCCACACACTCGACCTAATTTTCAGACAAAATCTGGAAATAAGTATTTTGAAAAATGAATTGTTGCCATGGACAGATCACCATGCAATTAAATTCATAATTTCCAAAATTCCCCCATTGATAAAAATACCTAAGCCGGTAATAACACACTGGACTAGATCTCAGAAGAAGCTCCATTCGGAACTCTTTAAATCTACCTTAGGAAACAAAATAAAAAACACTCCAACCACTCCGAACAGTCTCAGATACATTGGATGCCATAAATACAGTGCTACTGAAGACAGCCGACTTAGTAGCACCGAAACGCAAAGCCCACATCCGGAAAAATAAGTCCGGCTGGTTCAACAACCAGCTATCGCTACTGAAGCAAGAGTGCAGAAGGGCGGAAGCAGCGTGGAAAAGAAGCGCGTCAGCAGAGAATCTGTTCAGCTACAAGACAACAACAAGGAAATACCGTAAAGAAATCTTTCAAGCCAAGAAAAATTATTTTTCTAAGGCTATCAATAGCGCCCTAAATCGCCCTCGCGAACTCTTCAAGCTGGTCAGTCAGACCATGAATCCAGGCTGTCTTGAAGCCCCGAATTCAGATACCCAAGAGTTTTGCGACGAATTGTCGGATTTCTTCATCAATAAAATTGAGGGAATCCGGGAAAGCATTCGACAAAACAATACCCCTTGCAACCACCACCTTAATCAACCACAGAATACCCATAAGAACCTTCCACAATCAACCAAGTTCACTCTGGAACCCATCTCCGTTGATGCCACAAGAAATGTCATTGGTGCTTTGCGAAACTGCACATCGCCTAATGATATTATCCCCACTAAGCTGCTGAAGGAATGTGCCGACATCTTGGCACCACCTATCACGCAACTAATAAACCAGTCATTCAAGGAAGGCATAGTGCCCGCCTTGCTGAAAGAGGGCATAATCCAGCCCATCTTGAAGAAGCCCACCCTAGACCCCAAGGACCCAACTCACCGCCGTCCCATAACAGGCCTAAATGTTCTATCCAAGATAATGGAGAAAGTAGTGGTACAACAGCTGCAACAGCATCTAGATACCAACAACCTACTTGATCCATTCCAATCAGGTTTCCGTCCCGGACACGGGACGGAAACAGCATTGCTCAAAATATGGGACGACGCTCTCAAGGCCGCAGACGAAGGAGAATCTTGTCTCCTGGTTCTGTTGGACCTAAGCGCAGCCTTTGATACAGTAGATCACAAACTGTTACTGACTCGGCTGGCTGAGGTAGCCAGAGTCGCAGAAGGTGATCTATCATGGTTCTCCTCCTTTCTGGAAAACCGATCACAAACAGTGAAATTAGGATCTTTTACTTCAGAAAAACGCACGGTGTCATGTGGAGTCCCTCAAGGATCACCCCTGTCACCGGTGCTCTTCAACATTTATCTTCGCCCTCTCTTTGAAATCATCAGTAGTCAACAACTGCTTTATCACTCATATGCAGACGACACGCAACTGTACTTTCGCATCTGCAATAAAAAGGATCATCATCCCAGTTTAGAGAATTGTCTCTCTTTGATAGAAAACTGGATGACCAAGAGTTATCTTAAACTCAACAGCTCCAAAACAGAACTTCTTCTGTTTCATGCCAGTCGCAAGAATCAGCTGACAACAACCTGGACACCCCCGCCCATTCTGGGCCAGATCATCTCCCCTAGCTCCAAAGTCAAAAGTCTTGGGGTCATCTTTGACACCTACATGACAATGGACGCACAAATAGGGTCAGTAGTCAGCGGATCGCACCATCTGCTTCGCCTACTACGCAAACTTATTCCGTTTATCCCCAAAGAAGACGTAGCAGTCGTGGTGGGAACAATTGTGAACTCCAGATTGGACTATGCAAATGCCCTTTACCTTGGACTCCCTAAGTACCAAATCGCTCGTCTGCAAGTCGTTCAAAATACGGCCGCCAGACTTGTGACTGGGAAAAAACCCTGGGAATCCATCTCACCTTCACTGAGAGACCTTCACTGGCTGCCAGTAAAAGACAGAATTGTTTTTAAAACACTCTGTCTGGCACATAAGTGCATCCATGGGAAGGCTCCGCAATATCTATGCGAAAAGATAGAAGCCCACAATCCCAATCGCGTTCTGCGATCCACGGACCAAAATCTGGTCAAGATACCCAAAGTCAGATACAAGTCCAAAGGAGAAAGAAGGTTTGCCTTTAGGGTCCCAAACTATGGAACGCTTTACCAACCAGCATTCGGCTGGAGGAAAACTACCTGAGCTTCAGAAGACAGATAAAAACTCTGCTCTTTTGATGACCAGAGAGACAGAAACAACAAGCGCCCAGAGGCGATTCAATTTGCATGCGCCGCGCTATATAAGTTTTTCATTCATTCATTCATTCATTCATTCACATGTGAAGGTGCCCCCTGCATGTTGGGCCTCTGTATGTGGCCACG
This sequence comes from Rana kukunoris, assembly GCA_029574335.1. Classification (NCBI taxonomy): domain Eukaryota; kingdom Metazoa; phylum Chordata; class Amphibia; order Anura; family Ranidae; genus Rana; species Rana kukunoris. The sequence continues at coordinate 483,047,436 of CM056053.1, forward strand.
CTGCGTAAAAGTCACACACATGTGAAGGTGCTCCCTGCATGTTGGGCCTCTGTATTCGTCCACGCTGTGTAAAAGTCTCACACATGTGAAGGTGCTCCCTGCATGTTGGGCCTCTGTATGTGGCCATGCTGTGTAAAAGTCTCACACATGTGATGGCGCTCCCTGCATGTTGGGCCTCTGTATGTGGCCACGCTGTGTAAAAGTCTCACACATGTGATGGTGCTCCCTGCATGTTGGGCCTCTGTATGTGGCCACGCTGTGTAAAAGTCTCACACATGTGATGGTGCTCCCTGCATGTTGGGCCTCCGTATGTGGCCACGCCGTGTAAAAGTCTCACACATGTGGTATCGCCATACTCAGGAGGAATAGCAGAATGTGTTTTGGGGTGTAATTTGTGGTATGCATATGCTGTGTGTGAGAAATAACCTGCTAATATGACAGAAACAAGATTTTTATTTTATTTTTTTACAGAATTTTCAGTCGTTTTTCTCTTATAGCGCAAAAAAAAAAAAACGCAGAGGTGATCAAATACCACCAAAAGAAAGCTCTATTTGTGTGAAAAAAAGGACAAAAATTTCAAATGGGTACAATGTTGTATGAGTAATTGTCATTCAAATTGTGAGAGCACCGAAAGCTGAAAATTGGTCTGGTTAGGAAGGGGGTTTAAGTGCCCGGTGGTCAAGTGGTTAAGAAAATAAAGAAAGAAAGAAAAATATATATAAAAATATATATATATTTAAAAAAAAGGGGTGTTGTTATATATTTGGCCCGGAGGACCTCTGAGCCTTTTAATATTTTTTTTTTATAATTCCAAAAAAAGGGGGTTGCCATCTGGGACTTCTGGGCCCTTTAATAATAAAAAAAAAATAAACCTCTGGGCCCTTTAATAAAAAATAAATATATAAACAAAAATAAAAATAAAAAACACATGGGGACCTATATTTAAAAATAAATAAATAAAAATAAATAAAAATAAAATAAAATAATTATTATTTTTGTTTTAATAAAAAAAGGGGGGTTGCCATTTGGGGCCCTTTGATAATAATAATAATATATATATTATATATATTTTTTTAATAATAAAAAAAGGAGGGTTGTCATCCGGGGGGCAGTGGGGATCTCCGGGCCCCTGTGGACCTCCAGACCCCTAAAAAAAATTTATAAAAATTTACTCTTTAATAAAAAATAAAATAAAAATATATTAAAAAAATATATTTATTTATTTATTTATAAATAAATAAAAGGGGGGTTGCCATCTGGACCCCTTACAGGTGTACTGCCTGTACCCCCCTGATGGCGGCCCTGGTAATATTTCTGGCTGGTAATTTTTGGTAAATACACGATTTGGACATCACTGAGCGGTTTGAAGGGCGTGTCCTACGACAATCGCATATTCCCGGCATCCTGTGACTTCCTGTTGTGGATCTAGGACAGGAAGTGAAGGGAAATCTCCTGCCAGGGGTCACACCCCCCCCCCCCCCCCCCTCAGTGATGTACAGGAAGTAGTAGGTAGGGATGTATAAAGGGGTCAGTCTACTAAACAATAAGGGGGAGGGGCAGAATTTCCTGATGCCCCCCCCCACCGGGAATAACACATAGAACTCTGATTACCTGATCATCAGTCTTTCCCGGCACTAGCTGGAAAACCCCCTCCTGAACAGTACTGTGAAGAGAGAAGAGATGATCGGTATTAGTAAAGTGACGGAGGTGTCAGAAGATGGCGGCAGACGACCCCACAGACATGACGGGTCTATTTATAGAAAATGTGTCCAGATATTCCTCCAGAGACACTCCATGTACATTCCTTCTGGGGGAGGAAACCAACTGGTGATGATGATGACAATAATCCTATAGGTTAATTTTCACCAATCTATAGGATCATCATCGGACACGTTTTGATCCACCTATGGCCAGGCATGTACTGGCCATGTTGACTACCGGGAGTTTCCCGGTGGGCCGATGTCTCAGTGGGCTGTCAAAGTAATGGCTGCCACTTAATTTGAGTTTTCTCTGGTGACCCTTATGTAAGGGGGAAGTTCTCTGGGGACCCTGATGTAAAGAGAGGCTCTCTGGGTTCCTGATATAAGGGGGAGGCTCTCTGGGTCCCTGATATAAGGGGGAGGTTCTCTGGGTCCCTGATATAAGGGGGAGGTTCTCTGGTGACCCTTATGTAAAGAGAGGCTCTCTGGGTTCCTGATATAAGGGGGAGGCTCTCTGGTGACCCTTATGTAAAGAGAGGCTCTCTGGGTTCCTGATATAAGGGGGAGGCTCTCTGGGGACCCTGATGTAAAGAGAGGCTTCTTGGGACCCTGATATACTGCTTTAGCCTAGAAATAGGTGAAGAGGCACCAGCAAAAATCTGAGTGAGGGGCGGAGCGAATGGTGATGGGGGACAGGGGGGGTCAAAATGAGGCTTCGCCTAGGGTGTCAAAAAACCTTGCATCATCCCCGCTGGATCCCTCGTACAGAAGGAATGTACATGGAGTAGTGCTGGGCGAATAGTTATGGAGATTCTTTTATAAATAGACCCCAAAGTGTCCCCTTCATTCTCTTACCTTACAAGGCTCCCTTCTTGGCCAATCGCAGCACAGGAGTTGTGCGGTGGTCTTCTTTATGTTCCTCCCGCTGGGTCCTGCTGGGACTCTCAGATCTCTGAAATCCATCGACTTCTACAGAATCAAACACAGATTTATCATTCGGTTATGACAAGGACCGGGCAGGACCGGCTTTTCTTCTACAATGGGAATCCCCATACCGATCCCTCCATCCCCTCCCCCTCCACAGATATATCATTATCTTATATCCAATGATGTTCCTGTCACCTGAGCGGCACGGTGATCACCGCACACACATATGGGCGGGTCTGATGACAAGACGGGAGGGGCTCAGGGTCATTGGGAGTAATGACTAGTATGCCAAGACCCCGCCTCCAGTATGGTTCCTGTACCCGCCTCCAGGGGGCGCAATGGACACATGGAGGGGAATTTACTAAGACTGGAGAAGCCAAAATCTGGAGAAACCAATTAGCGGGGTGTCTTTGAATTCAGTCCTCTGTAGGGTGATAATTTTAATTTCCCTCAAACTATGTGGCATATTTTCATTCTTAACACATCACCCAGTCCATACCAGTATAGATCCCAACACATCACCCAGTCCATACCAGTATAGATCCCAACACATCACCCAGTCCATACCAGTATAGATCCCAACACATCACCCAGTCCATACCAGTATAGATCCCAACACATCACCCAGTCCATACCAGTATAGATCCTAACACATTACCCAGTCCATACCAGTATAGATCCCAACACATCACCCAGTCCATACCAGTATAGATCCTAACACATTACCCAGTCCATACCAGTATAGATCTTAAAGCCCTGTACACACAACCGGGTTTCCCGGGGGTAAAAAGTCCACCGGGAATACCGGGGGAAAACTGAGAACCTGCTCGGTAACTTTCCCCTTGTACATACCAGAGGTTTTCCCGTCAGGAAAACTGCGGTGAGAGCTTTGACGGGGAATCCCGGCCATGTGTATGCTACACCGCAGTGTTTCCCATAGGGAAACTAGTGGGAAAAAGACTGCTGGGAATCGTGGCAATCCTTTTTACTGCCGCGATTCGCTGCAGTTATCCCGGCCAAAAGCTGTCATGGCAGTTTTTCCGACGGGAAACTGGTCATGTGTACGAGGCATAACACATTACCCAGTCCATACCAGTATATACCCTATCACATTACCCAGTCCATACCAGTATAGATCCTACCACATTACCCAGTCCATACCAGTATAGATCCCAACACATTACCCAGTCCATACCAGTATAGATCCCAACACATTACCCAGTCCATACCAGTATAGATCCTACCACATTACCCAGTCCATACCAGTATAGATCCGAACACATTACCCAGTCCATACCAGTATAGATCCTAACATTACTCAGTCCATACCAGTATAGATCCCAACACATTACCCAGTCCATACCAGAATAGATCCTACCACTTTAGCCAGTCCTTACCAGTATAGATCCTAACACAATACCCAGTCCATACCAGTATAGATCCCAACACATTACCCAGTCCATACCAGTATAGATCCTAACATTACCCAGTCCATACCAGTATAGATCCTAACACATTACCCAGTCCATACCAGTATAGATCCTAACACAATACCCAGTCCATACCAGTATAGATCCCAACACATTACCCAGTCCATACCAGTATAGATCCTAATACATTACCCAGTCCATACCAGTATAGATCCCAACACATTACCCAGTCCATAACAGTATAGATCCTAACACATTACCCAGTCCATACCAGTATAGATCCCAACACATTACCCAGTCCATACCAGTATAGATCCTAACATTACCCAGTCCATACCAGTATAGATCCCAACACATTACCCAGTCCATACCAGTATAGATCCTAACACATTACCCAGTCCATACCAGTATAGATCCTAACACAATACCCAGTCCATACCAGTATAGATCCCAACACATTACCCAGTCCATACCAGTATAGATCCTAATACATTACCCAGTCCATACCAGTATAGATCCCAACACATTACCCAGTCCATACCAGTATAGATCCCAACACATTACCCAGTCCATACCAGTATAGATCCTAATACATTACCCAGTCCATACCAGTATAGATCCCAACACATTACCCAGTCCATACCAGTATAGATCCTAACACATTACCCAGTCCATTCCAGTATAGATCCCAACACATTACCCAGTCCATACCAGTATAGATCCTAACATTACCCAGTCCATTCCAGTATAGATTCCAACACATTACCCAGTCCATACCAGTATAGATATCCAGCATGAGATTATTCCCCATCTGATGTGTTCCTTTCATTATTGTGAGCCCTGTACATATATATATACATGACAGATACATATTGATACATTGTCCTCATTATAGATCTGCAGAACATTGCTCGGTGATAACTAGGAATTGATCTCTATGGACATTTCTAGTTGTGTCTATAGAAGGTCTTATGATGGGGATGGAATGTTCCTGGATGTGTGGAGCCCCCACACCATACAACCCCCCAGTGACTCACCTCTCCTCCATCCTGCTTCTTTCCAGGCTTTGCCCTCCGGTCACCATCAGATGGGGTCACCAACAGCACAAAGACCACGAGACCCCCCAAGATCAGAAGAGTCCTCATAACTGATCCTCACCCCGATCCTCACTACAGCAACAAGACAGAAATACGTAAAATGTGTGACCCCCACCCTCCGTATACCTCACAGTGCTGAGAGCAGTTCTTATATACCCCATCTTTACCCCCCCCCTTCCTGGGACTGGCCGACTGCGGGATCCAAACCTACAGATGGGGCAACATCCTTCCCTATTCTACTGTCACATCTTCTTCTTCTGTTTTTTTACTGATGACATTTAATTATTTTCTATCAATGTATTATTCCAGGTATCTCTCTATGTAGCACCCTCCAAGTTACAGCTCCTTGAAAAAGTATTCATACCCCTTGAAATTCCCCACATTTTCTCATGTTACACCCAAAAACATAAATGTATTATTTGGGATAAAAGGAAGCCTTGAGTCGGGAAGATCCTGTAACTTTTCCTCCAAAGCAGAGGACATTTTTCAAGCAGCTCATTAAGGGGCCTCAATACTTTCCCTTTCCCACTGAACTGGGTGACGTCATCTCTGATGAGGGGGGCAAGATGGACAAAAAGAGTTCCATGCAGTCAAAAATCCTGAAGCTTTATCCTTTCAAGGAGGAGAAGGTTAAACATCTCGGGTCGGCTCCTTTGGTGGACGGAGCACTAATGAGACTAGTTAGATATGTAACCCTTCCTTTGGAAGACACCGTTTCCTTTAAAGATCCCTTGGAAAGACGGATTGACTCTGATCTGAAGCGGATTTACCTGACAGCGGGAATGGCCTGCAAACCGGTCCTAGCTGTAGCCGCCATATCAAAGCCATGGAAAGCTGGTCAGACAGCGTTGATAAGACCCTAAGAGGTATCTCCAGTGAAGTGGCCAAAAGTTCGCCTATCCAGGAGACCAGGCTGGCATCCACCTTCCATTGATGTCATCCACCTGGTGGCCCGTGTTATCTTGGCGGCTGTCTCAGCACGTCATGCCTTATGGCTCCATCCATGGTTGGTGGATCCGGCTTCTAAGCAAGCTTGGTGCCGAATTCCCTTTGAGGGAACATCTCTTTTTGGCAACAAGCTTGATAGTGCCATAACCCTGGCCACGGGGGCAAGTCGGGTTTTCTTCCTTTAGGATCGGCGCTTACAGAGCCAGAAACGCACCTTTCCGAGAAGACAGAATACTGACCGAGCCAGGGAAGCGGACAGTTACAGGCCTGGTCGGGAGTTTAGAAGATCCTGGAAAGCCAGGCAGCCCTGATTTAAGAAACCCACAAAAGGTGGTTCCTCTGGCAATCAGGATTCCACTAAGTATTTTTGAGATTGGGCCCCCCTGTAACGGATTGGCCCATGGGACCCAGAGGCTCTTGAAGGGTGTGGGGTACTCCTGTTTCAGCTTCACTAATGACTTTTGTGTTTAGGGTCAGCCTATGTCCATTAGCGGCATAGGATGACTGAGAAATTATATCTCGGATTACATGAGATGGGACAGTAATGATAATTCACAATGTATTGCAGGTTTTCGTCAAATATTACAGGTTGTTGATTCTAAACCCAACCGGTCAATAGAGTGATTCATTCAATGTGAGAACACAGACTGTTAAGGTGGTAATTAAGTCTGCTACTGTCATGTAAACCAACCTTAGTCTGGCTTCTAAAGATCTTTTTATTGTGTGATGCTAATTAACACTGTATTGTGCGAATTTCTATTGATGATAAATGTGTATTGTATAGCAGTTGAGAAAAGCTGGAGTCATGATGTCTGACTTGTCAGCTGTAGCTAGTTAGCTCATGTGGATGGTGTCAGACCCGGTGCCAGAAAGTCTACCCAAGATGTGTATTGGAGGCTCGTTAGGAAGCATTGTATAATGTTGTGGGTGGAGTTGAGTCATTGTTCATATTTGGTTGCTAACTGTATGAGAGCCTGAGTTTACCAATAAAAGATCTATTCATTTTGAACCAGACAACAGAGCTGTGTGTGTCTCATTTCTGGGGGGAAATCCATATGGATCGTGTTTGCCGGATTGTGGAGTGTCGATAAGCTGTCGTGGGTTGGTGGAATGGAATATCGTAAATGGTGTTAACCCCTGACCGTTACAGGCCCACTCAGGCATGCCAGGTGGGGGCTCATCTTCTCTGCTTTCGGCATGTATGGACGGCCTCAATCCAGGATTTCTGAACAATCATAACAGTCTCCTCAGGGTACACCTGGGTCTTCAACAGTGCCCCAAGACTCAGACTCATTCCTAAGACTCTTCCATGTTCAGGAGAGAGAAAGCAGGTCCTGTTAGCTTACGTAAACTGTTTATTGGAGCAAGGCGCAGCCATCCCAGTTCTAGATGGCGAACAAGGCAAGGGCATGTATTCTCCTCTGTTCATGGTACAGAAAAAGAGCGGCACATGGAGACCAGTCATAGACTTGACCCATCTCAACCACTTCATCCGAAAAGAAAAATTCAAGATGGAGTTTTACTTGCAATCCAGCAGTCGGTCCATCCAGGAGACTGGTTGGTGTCAATCGATCTGAAAGGCGCCTACTTCCATGTGCCATTGGCAGGGGACTTCCAGCAATTCCTCCGCTTTGCGGTAGCAAACAGCACCTACAATTCCCCTGTCACCCCTTCCGTCTAATAACATCACCTCGTGTCTTCTCTAAGGTTCTGTTAGATGTTGTTGCTCTGCTCCGTGTCAAAGGGGTCCATCTTCATCACTACCTAGATGTCCTACCTCTCCCAGCTCAAGACAAAGGTCAACTTTAAGAGCACAGGAGCCTGGTCACTTCCACCCTTCAAGAGTTTGGGTGGCTCCTGAATCTGGAGAAGAGCCCCCTGGAACCAGCCCAATCCTTGGTGTTTCTCGGGGGTCACCTCATCACGTTGGAAGGCACTATCTCGCTGCCCGAGGAGAAGATTGTGGTAATCCGAGACAGAATCCGCTCACCCCTCGCTTCGTCTCACCTCTCCGCTCTCCAATGTATGAAGATGATTGGCACTATGGCAGCTACTATTCCCATGGTGAAGTGGGCACAGTGGCACACACGGCCCTTCCAAAAAGGGTTCCTCCAACAATGGAATTCCTTTAGCAAAAGCCAGCGCATCCACATTACTCCAACCATGAGAGTGTCTCTCCTTAGGTGGCTCCAGGGGGAAAATCTTTGCAATTGCCACTCGATCGTTCCCATCACATGGGTCACGATAACCTCAGATGCCAGCCCCCGGGGCTTGTGCGCTCATTGCCGGAAGTGGCTCAGGGCAGATGGAACTCCCCTTCTTTGGGGATTGTGTCCAACATACTGGAACTGCGGGCCGCCTTTCAGGCACTCCTGTCATTCCGCCATCTATTAAAGAACTCTTCAGTGATGCTCAGGTTGGACAATACAACCGCGGTGACCTACATAAGGAAGCAGGGTGGCACTCGCAGCTGGTCCCTGCTACAGGAGATGGAGCCAATCATGAGCTGGGCTCAGAGGAATTTGTCCAACATTTCACTGGTCTACATTACTGGGATTTAGAATATATAGGCGGACTTCCTTTCTCATGTTCATATGATCAACAACGTGTGGTCTCTCCACAAAGAGGTGTTTGAATGGCTCTTTCAATTGTCGCCACTGTGCCATGCCATCAAACACAGCCACTGTGCCATGCCATTGTCACCACTGTGCCCATCAATTGTCGCCACTGTGCCATGCCAAACAGAGCCACTGTGCCATGCCATTGTCACCACTGTGCCTATCAATTGTCGCCACTGTGCCATGCCGTTGTTAGCACTGTGCCATGCCATTGTCACCACTGTGCCCATCAATTGTCGCCACTGTGCCATGCCATTGTCGCCACTGTGCCCATCAATTGCTGCCAGTTTGCCCCTAAAATGCCGCCAGATTGACCCCCCCGCCTGGCATTTGCTTTTCTCGGTCAGCCATCCCCGGATCCTCCTCCACGATCCCTCGATGTAGTCCCGCCCTTGAAGCTGCTTCAGCCAATCAGGTTACCGGTAACCAGATCCGGTGAACCTGATTGGCTGAGATGCGTGTCAGTGTTAACCAAGGAACCCTGGTTAACTATTTGGAAGCCTATTACAGCCCTCAGGCCGTTGGCTCTGATAGACACTTCCACAGCCAACCAGCTGCCGTTATTCAGATGGCTGGCGCTCACCAGGAGGGCCGGCCATTTGAATAGTGGGCGGCAGCGGCGACAATACATAGATCCATGCAATGCAAGAATCTATGTATTGTATTCAGTGGTGGTGCAGGAGAGAGAGGGGGCGGCGCTCCGGCGCCCTCTATGGACGCACCGCCACTGAGCCCAGAGCAAAGATTTATGGGAGAGGTGTCCTATAGGGTAGTTATGGAGGCGGGGCTAACCCACACGTTGCTGCCATGGAGGAAAATGACGGCGGTGAGTATTTGATAGGAAATTTCCATGTTTCCTCTCTGTAGTATTATATGGGGGGTGTGATATTTTCTTCCTCTTTCGGGGACACAAAGTCCTGAGGTCTCTCTCTGTACATTTCATGATAAACTTCCCAATATGAAGAACCAATCGGATGTCTCGTGTGATCAGAAAACACTTTGCTGTCACATTCTGGATCCTTTCTCTTCCATTCTTTTATTTCTGAATCTCAATTCTATTAGAACTACAATGTTTCTTCTGTGGGATTCTATGAAGATCTGCAGAACCTTTTCTCATGGTTTCTAACAAAACATTTTACTAACAAATTATCTGATGAAAAATATATCCTGTAATCTGATTGGACGGTGAGATTCTTCCACATTGTAATAACATTGTAACCAACACCCACTGAACCATAGGGGAGGGGGGTTAAAGGTGGGTGACTTCCCTTTGGGGTACTTAGGGGGGAAGGGGAGGCGAGTAGAACTCGGGGAGGCGGGAGGGATTGGGTAGGGGAAGGGATAGGGGTGTTTTTTTTTTTCTCTTCTCTTAGTCGCATGATGGAGGGAATAAAAATAACCTCACTGAACGCTAAGGGACTAAATATCCCAGAAAAAAGAAGGATATTGCTGAATGATCTACGGCGTTCGGGGACAGATATAGCTTATATACAGGAGACGCATTTCAGGACGGGGGGACTCCCACTCCTTCAGAATAGATTCTTCCCATGCGTATACCACGCAGGAAATCAGGAAGCAAAATCCAAAGGGGTATCAATTTTGATTTCTAACAGAATCCCTTGGAGATTAGAGAATAAATGTTTAGACCCAAAAGGTAGATTCCTCTTTCTTAAAGGAAGTATTGGAGGAATTAAAGTGACGCTGGCCACGATGTACTCCCCAAATGTACATCAAGATGTATTTTTGGGGAAAGCTCTCAAGGAGTTGTTGGATTTTGCGGAGGGAAGGCTAATCCTGGGGGGGGATTTTAATATCTCTCTGAATCCAAAAATTGATACCTCAACAGGTACTTCATCAATTCCAGAGGGGGTTAGAAGAGGCGCACTGCGGAAATTGCATGATGCCCATTTAGTCGACGCATGGAGGACAGTACATGGAGAGGAAAGGGATTACACCTTCTTCTCCAATCCACATCAGGTATACTCTCGCATAGACCTGTTTCTGATCCCCCACTATCTAATATCTTCTGTGACGGAAGTATCCATTGGAAGCATAACATGGTCAGATCATGCTCCGGTCAGCCTGCGCCTCTCACTGACCAACACTATGCTCGCTCAGGAAAAAAAGTGGCGTTTAAACGAGAATTTATTACAGAACCCTGAAGTTAGGGAAGATGTGGCTCGAGAGATTAGGGCCTACTTTCAGGTGAACGACACACCTGGGAGCGACCCGGGAATGGTGTGGGAGGCGCATAAGACCGTAATCAGGGGAATCCTGATTAAACATGGATCTTTCTTAAAAAAAAAACGAGAACAACAGGTTAAAAAACTACTGGAGGAAATCTTGGCACTGGAACTCCAACATAAAAGGACACAAGAACCTCATATAGGAAGAGAGTTGGGACAGCTGAGAAGGCAGATCACAGAAATCTTACGTTATAAAGCTAAAGCAATAATTCAACGGGGGAGGAAAATAAACTATGAACTAGGAGACAAATGTAGTAAGGTGCTGGCCGGAAAGCTGAAGGAAAAAAATCTTTCAACCTATATCCCGCAAATTAAGGGAGAGGAGGGACAACTAAAACGAAAGCCAAAAGAAATAGCAGAGGAATTTGGTAAATACTATTCCACCCTATACAATCTGGGACAAACATCGGAAGATTCGTCAAAAATAGAGGAATACCTCTCCTTGGCAGACCTAACAAGGGTATCATCCCTAGTTCGAAATAGTCTAGAAACCCCTATTTCGATAGAGGAATTAAATGAAGCATTAAAAACTATGAAGGCGGGGAAAGCCCCAGGCCCTGATGGATATACATTAAGATATTATAAAGAATATGTTGAAATATTAGGGAATCAGATAGTAAAAGTTTTTAATGCAATGGGGCAGACTGCGGCATTCCCGCCGGACGCGCTGTTAGCCCACATTACAGTTATCCCAAAAGAGGGCAAGGATCCGGCGGAATGCGGTAGTTACAGGCCGATCTCATTATTAAACATCGATCTAAAACTTTTTACGAAAATATTGGCTAAACGGCTCCAAGAATGGCTCCCTGAGTTGATAGATAGAGATCAAGTGGGTTTTATCCCGTCACGAGAGGCAAGAGATAATACTATAAAAGTCCTTAACCTGGTTCACTATGTAAACGACAGAGACATTCCTTGCGTATTTTTAAATACTGATGCAGAGAAAGCATTTGACAGAGTAAGCTGGTGTTTTCTCTTTGCAGTACTGCGCCATGTGGGTCTGGGAGAACGAATGATCGGTTGGATCAGGAGCGTCTATACGGTCCCACATGCCGCAGTAAGAGTTAATGGAGTATTCTCCAAACCCTTCAAGATTACAAATGGCACGCGGCAGGGATGCCCCCTCTCACCCTTATTGTTTGCACTTTACTTGGAACCCCTATTAAACAGAGTCCGTCAAAACCCGGATATACTGGGAGTACAAATAGGGGAACAGATACATAAAGTATCAGCCTACGCTGATGATTTGTTATTTTCTATGCCTAACCCACATGTGTCACTGCCCAATCTGGTGAAAGAGATTAAAAGATTCGGTGAGCTGTCGAATCTAAAAATAAATCATGCTAAATCCGAAGCAATGAGTGTGGCAATGCCACCCCAGAATTGTAAGATAATACAATCAAACTTTAGATTTAAGTGGAAGAGTGCGCTGAAGTACTTGGGTACACTAATTCCTTCAAATTTAAAGGATGTTTTTAAAATTAATTTCATACCACTTTATAACTCTGTAAGAATCCTGCTGGATAAGTGGCAACATGGATTTCATTCGTGGTTTGGTCGAAACAACATAGTTAAAATGAGTATTTTACCGAAAATTTTATTTTTATTCCAAGCCCTGCCGATAGCCATCCCAGCAGATTTCTTACGACAAATGAGTACCCTTTTGATGAAATTCATATGGGCAGGGAAAAGACCAAGAATTAAAAAAGAATTGATTATGTTACCCAAGTGCTTTGGGGGGATGGCAGTTCCAGATATTGCGAAATATTATCAAGCAGCTCACCTGACGAGATTGGTAGACTGGTGTAGGCATAGGAACTACAAACGATGGGTGGATATGGAGCAACAGATCAGCCCGGTACCATTATGTAGAGCCCCGTGGTGCTATAATTTACTACCAAGTACGCTGAGGAAACATCCCATAATTGGGCCAACATTGTCAATGGCGGCTAAAGTCTGCCGAAATCCACAGTTTTCAACAGGTTATTCGCCCTTATTCCCGATTGTAGGAAACCCTGGTTTTGTGCCAGGATTAAAAGGAGGAACATTCAATAACTTAAAAAGGAAGGGCAACGTGCAGGTTTCAAGTTTTTTGCAAACAGAAGAATGGCCATCTATTGAGTCACTAATGAAACCAGGGGGAACCTTTGAACTAGGTTTATGGCAAGCGTTTCAGGTAAACCACTTTCTGAAGTCACTGGGACAACCGCTTGATTTCCGGCGTCAGTTAACAAAATTTGAGGTTTATTGCGATGAGGAGGGACCATTACCACGAGTGGTCTCTAAGATGTACGGATTGCTAAATTCCCCTCAGAGGGATTTTGTGATGCCAGGAATTAGTAAATGGGAAAGAGACCTGGGGAGGACTTTTACGTCAATTCAACGTAAACGCATAATTTTTTTAGCACTGAACTCCTCGGTCTGTACGTGAATCCAGGAACTCAATTACAAAATTCTTATTCAATGGTACTACGCCCCAGTAAAGATGCATAAATTCTCTATAGAAAATTCTGAAAGTTGTTGGAGATGTGGACTGGAGCAAGGAACTCTGCTGCATATATTCTGGTCCTGTGGGAAAATAAGACAATATTGGTCGGAGGTTCAGCGAATCTCCCAAAAACTTACAGAGTTCCAGATACCAGACGATCCAGCATTTTTCTTGCTCCATTGTTCACAGATCCCAGTGTCAATTTATAAAAAATCAGTACTATGCCACCTGATTAATGCTGCTAAAAGTGGAATTACCTTAAATTGGAGAGATACTAGAACACCCTCCATAGTGAGTTGGCTTAATAGAGTCCGGGAGATAGGAGCTATAGAAGATTTGGTTCTCTCAGCCCGAAATAAAAGGGAACAGTATATCGAGACATGGTCAGGGTGGAATTTATTTGTTCTCTCTGAAGAAGGGAAAAGATTGTTTAACGAAGAAAGAGAAGGGTGAGGGGTCCCCCCTGGCGAGATGTGTCATTATGAACTGTAGTAATAAGATGAAACGTTGCCTCCATCATGGGACACACAGAGGAGGAGGGAACCTTTTTTACTACTTTATTTATTTATATATATAACTTGACCTTTTTTTTTTTTTTTTTTTTTTGGGGGGGGGGGGGGGGGGGGTGGAGGGATGGGTGGGGTATATAAAGAAGGGGGAGTAAAGAGATTTAGGAAATGGAGTGAAGAATAGGAGTCAAGGCAGGGTTCAGAGCCATGAACAGGACAGACTAAGCGGACCGGTTTATTAGTACAGGGGTAGAGAGAAATATATGAGTTGAAATGTTTAGTGTTACTTGTATTGTTCATAATTGCTTCGTGTCTTGGCGCATGTGGTTGTCATCTAGCCCTGCGAGGCAATATGAAGGTGACTAGGTTCTTTGTACATTATTTTTACTTGGATATTGTTGTGTTCTTTTTGAATATTTCTCTTTTGTTCCCTTGGATATAAAAACAAAAATAAAGGATATGAAAAAAAAAAAAAAAAAAAAAAACATTGTAACCAAAGCAGACACATTGTGACACGTCTTTGCCGCGGAAGTTCCAACCCACAGAATAGAGCGATAGTTATTTGGACACATCGCCCGAAATCCTCCGCACAGTGCCTTGAAAAAGTATTCATACCCCTTGAAATTCTCCACATTCTGTCATGTTAGACCAAAAACGTAAATGTATTTTTTTGGGATTTTATGTGAGAGACCAACACAGTGGGGGGTTATCTACCAAAGGCAAATTTACTTTGTACTACAAGCGCAAAGTGCCCAGGAAATTGCACTAAAAGTGCCCTTGGAGGTGCAGTCGCTGGAGATCCGAGGGGGACGTGCAAGGAGTATTAAAAAAACAGCATTTTCACCTGCACGTGATTGGGTGATGAAATCAGCAGAGCTTCCCCTCATTTCAGATCTTCCCCACAGATCTACACCTCCAATTACACGTTCAGTGCGATTTCCGGGGCACTTTGCACTTGTAGTTTGCACTTGTAGTGCAAAGTGGATTTGCCTTTCGTAAATAACCCCCAAAGTGTCAGATAATTGTGAAGTGGAAGGAATATGATACAAATAAATATGTAAAAAGTGTGGGGGGAGGGGAGGGGCATTTGTATGGCGCCCCCCAGAGTCAGTACTTTGTAGAACCCCCTTTCTCTACAATTATAGCTGCAATAACTGGGGGTGTCGCTGTTTTCAGAATTAAGCAATCTCATAATAAATAGGAGTCAGTACACACCGGCCATCATATAAAGTGCCTCTGATTAACCCCAAATAAAGTTCAGCTGTCCTAGTAGGTCTTTCCTGACATTTTCCACCAGCAGAAGTCCATGGTCCTCAGAGAGCTTCCAAATCATCAGAGGGACCTCACTGCTAGGCCTCATGCCCACTGACGTTTTAAAAAACGGCCTGTAAAGCTAGTACAGACGACAGGAAAAAAGGTGACGACACCACCTGGGGCATGCTGGGACTGTGACGTCATAAGAGGCCTATATAAATCATCGCGCACCGCACACCCGGCATTACAGCGGGAGGGAGCGTCGTGGCAACATCGGAAGAAGAAGGCGACGAGGAAGACCGGACTGGGCTGGCCGCTGCTAGTAAAAGAGCTGCAAGAAGATATCGGCGGCCAGCCCCGAAAGAAGGCACCGAAGGCACCGAAGAACCGGGGAGAGCGGATAAGACCCCAGAAGTCAGAAGAAGACCCCCGGAGAGCAGGAGAAGAACCAGGGAGAGCGGAGAAGACCCCAGAAGTCAGAAGAAGACCCCTGGAGTGCGGGAGAAGAACCGGGAGAGCGGAGAAGACCCCAGAAGTCAGAAGAAGACCCCCAGAGAGCAGAGAAGACCCCCAGAGAGCGGAGAAGACCCCAGAAGTCAGAAGAAGACCCCCAGAGAGCAGAGAAGACCCCCGGAGAGCGGAGAAGACCCCAGAAGTCAGAAGAAGACCCCAGAGAGCAGAGAAGACCCCCGGAGAGCGGAGAAGACCCCAGAAGTCAGAAGAAGACCCCCGGAGAGCAGAGAAGACCCCCGAAGAGCGAAGAAGACCCCAGAAGTCAGAAGAAGACCCCTGGAGAGCAGAGAAGACCCCCGGAGCTGACTAATAAATGATTTTAAAAACCTGTGTTGTGTGTTTATTTTATTAACACTTTTCCTCCCAGTGAATGAGTAGGGGTACGATGTACCCCATACTCATTCATGTAGGGTGGGGGGCCGGGATGTGGGGGCCCCCTTATTAAAGGGGGCTCCCAGTTTCTAATAAGCCCCCTGCTCGCAGATCCCGACAACCAACAGCCAGGGTTGTCTGGAAGAGGCCCTTGTCCCCATCAACATGGGGACAAAGGTGCTTTGGGGTGGGGGGTGCCCCCCTACCCCAAAGCACCCACCCCCATATTGGGTGGCATTAGGCCTGGTACAGTTCAGGAGGGGGGGCGCTCAGATAAGGGTCTGGCATGGATTTTGGGGGAACCCTCACGCCGTTTTTTCGGCGTAGGTGTTCCCCTTATAATCCATACCAGACCGAAGGGTCTGGTATCATTCTGGGGGGAAACCTCACACAATTTATTTTCAATTTGCGTGGGGTTCCCCTTCAGGATTCTCCGCACACCAGTCGTCCCGCAAGTTGGATCATCCTGATCCGACTTCTGGTGCAACCTCTATTCAAATCAATGGGCTTCCATAGGGAACCATTGATTTTGAATAGAGAAAGAAATGCCGGACGAGGCTTAGCACAGCGTTAGGCCTCTTAACCACTTCAGGCCCGCGCTACCGTCGGATAACGGCAACAGCGCGGGCCTGAATAGCCAACATGCCGTCATTTGACGGCATGTCATTCTGGCGTTCCCAGCGCGCGCTGTAGTGCGCGCTGCGGGGAAGCCCTGTGTTGTCCGTGTCCCTTGGACACGGCCAATCACAGATCGCGGCAAACGGCCAATCAGAGCGGCCATTTGCGATGCGATCTGTAGGCGAATGAGAGATGATCTCTCATAGATCATCTCTCATTGCCGGCTCACACAGAGACAATGTCCTGTCTCTGGAGGGGAGGAGCCCGATCTGTGTTCCTTCCTACATAGGGACACAGATCGGTCACCCCCCCAGTCACCCCCCCCTCCCCCCACAGTTAGAACACACCTAGCATACACATTTACCCCTTCCTCACCCCCTAGTGTTAACCCCTTCAATGCCAGTCACATTTATACTGTAATTAGTGCATATTTATAGCACTGATCGCAGTATAAATGTGAATGGTGCCAAAAATGTGTCAAAAGTGTCCGATGTGTCCGCCATAACGTCGCAGTACCAATAAAAAATCGCAGATCGCCGCCATTTCTAGTAAAAAAAAAAAAATAATAATTCTCTCACCTATTTTGTAAGCGCTATAACTTTTGTGCAAACCAGTCGCTTATTGCGATTTTTTTTTTTTTACCAAAAATATGTAGAAGAATACGTATCGCCCTAAACTGAGAAAAAAAATGTGTTTTTTTTTTAATTGGGATATTTATTATAGCAACAAGTAAAAAATATTGTATTTTTCTTCAAAATTGTCGCTCTTTTTTGTTTATAGCGCAAAAAATAAAAATCGCACAGGCGATCAAATACCACCAAAAGAAAGCTCTACTTGTGGGGAAAAAAGGACGTAAATTTTGTTTGGGAGCCACGTCGCACGACCGCGCAATTGTCAGTTAAAGCGATGCAGTGCCGGAAGCTGAAATTTTACCTGGGCAGGAGGGGGGTGTAAGTGACCAGTATGCAAGGGGTTAAATCATGTTTGCCGGCGTCTGACGTCTTTACAGCTCTAACGCTAAAGCTTCAGAATGCGCTGGTCCTGGGTTTTTTTTGCAGCTCAAAAACGTCATGGTGGGCATGAGGCCAAAGTGGCTTTAAAAACGTCCGTGGGCATGAGGCCTAAAAGGTATCAGTGAGGAGAAGGGTGCAAAGGAATCTCCAAGGCATTAGATCTCCCATGGAACATGTCTGAAGACCGTCATCACCAAGTGGAGAAAATCCGGCACAACAGTGACGTCACCAAGAACTGGACGTCCCTCCAAAACTGATGAAAAGACGAGAAGAAAACTGGTCAGGGAGGCGGCCAAGAGGCCTCAGCAACATTAAAGCAGCGGCAGGAATATCTGGCAAGTCCTGGCTGTGTGGTGACAACAATCTCCCGTATTCTTCATGTGTCTGGGCTGTGGGGGAGGGGAAAAGACGGAGGACTTTTCTTACCAAGAAAAACATCCAAGCCCGGCTACATTCTGCAAAAACTCATCTGAAGTCTCCCAAAATCATGTGGGGAAATGTGTTCTGGTCTGAGGGAACCAAGGTGGGACTTTTTGGCCATAATTCCAAAAGATGTTCGGCACAAAAACACCACTGCACATCACCAAACAAACACCATCCCCACTGTGAAGCATGGTGGTGGCAGCATCCTGCTTTGGGGCTGTTTTTCTTCAGCTGGAACAGGGGGCCTCAGTCAAGGTGGAGGGAATTATGAACATGTCCAAATACCGGCCAATATTGGCACAAAACCTTCAGACTATAAAGCCGAACATGAAGAAGAACTTCATCTTTCAGCATTAGAAAGACCCAAATCACCCAAATCACCAAAGGAATGACGTCACCAGGAGAAGATTCATGTTATGGAACGGCCCAGCCAGAGCCCAGACCTGAATCCCATTGAAGATCTGTGGGGTGATGTGAAGAGGGCTGTGCCCAGGAGACGTCCTCACAATCTGACAGACTTGGAGGGTTTTTGGGCAAATATTGGCAAGTCAGGATGTGCCGTGTGATAGACTCCTCCCCCAAAAACACAGAGTGCTGGAATAACATCAAAAGGGGCGTCGCCAAAGTATTAGTGTGAGGGTGTGCAAACATATGCAACCAGATTATTTTATTTTTATTTTATTTTTTTTACTTCCCCCCACCTAAAAAAATCAGTTTGTTGTTCCCCTGAGTTGTACAGATTATCGTTCACATTAAAGGTGGAAAAAGTTCTGAAATGATTTATCTTTGTCTCATTTTTTTTACATCAGAGAAACCCGACATTTTACCCCCCGGGGTGTGTAGACTTTTTATATCCACTGAATTTATTTGTAAAAATTAAAAAAAAAAAAATTATAATTTTCCTTCCACTTCACAATTATGTGACACTTTGGCCCGGATCCACAAAGGCTTTACGCCGGCGTATCTCCAGATACGCCGCCGTAATTTCAAATGTGCGCCGTCGCATCTTTACGCCGATCTACAAAGCGAGATACGCCGAAAAACACGGCTTCAGATGTCCAACTTGCCTACGCCGGCGTATCGTGGGCGCATAGTTACGCTGGACGCATTCGGCGTTCCCATTAAAAATATGCAAATGAGCTAGATACGCCGAATCACAAACGTAGATGCGCCCGTCGCTGTAAGTTACGCCGTTTACGTAAGGCGTACGTCCGGCGTAAAGTTACCCCAGCTATATGAGGCGCAGCCCGTGTTAAGGTATGGACGTCGGAACAGCCGTCGAATTTTACGTAGTTTACGTAAGGCGTACGTGAATGCGCCTGGGCGTAAGTTACGCTCACGTCGTATGCAGTGTTCGGCGTATCTTAGGAATTCTAGCCGGCGTAATTCTAAACATTCGCACAGGGATACGTTCACGGACGGCACATGCGCTGTTCGTTCGGCCATGCATCTACATGGGGTCATGCTTCATTAGCATACAACACGCCCCCTACCTGCCTACTTTGAATTACGCGGGCTTACGCCGGCCCATTTACGCTACGTAACTTAGGACGCAAGTGCTTTGTGAATACTGCACTTGCCTCTCTAAGTTGCGGCGGTGTAGCGTAAAAAAGATACGCTACGCCGCTCTAAAGATACGCCGCCCTACGTGAATCCGGGCCTTTGTGTTGTTATATCACATAAAATCCCAATAAAATACATTTTTGGATGTAACATGAGAAGTTGTGGAACATTTCAAGGGGTATGAATACTTTTTCTAGGCTCTGTACATTAAGGGCCAGATCCACGAAGCCCGGCTTAAGTTTCTGGCGGGCGTAGCGTATACCATTTACGCTACGCGCCGTAAGTTAGGATGGCAAGTGCCGTATTCACAAAGCACTTGCGTCCTTACTTACGGCGGCGTAGCGTAAATGGGTCGGCGTACGCGCGTCTAATTCAAATTAGGAAGAGGTGGGCGTGTTTTATTTAAATTATTCGTGACCCGACATAAATGACGTTCTTTTTTTAACTGCGCATGCACCGGTCGTGGATGTATCCCAGTGCGCATGCGTAAAATCACGTCGCAAATAGTCAATGAAAACAACGTGAACGTAACTTACGCAAATCCCTACTCGCGAACGGTTTACGCAAACAATGGAAAATTTGGCGCTGGCCCGACGTCCATACTTAACACGGTGTACGCCTCTATATAGCAGGGGTAACTTTATGCCGGACATACTCTTACGCAAACGACGGAAAAGGAATGCGCCGGCCGCTCGTACGTTCGTGAATTGCCGTAACGCGCTCATTGGCATATTCAACGCGGAAAAAACGACGGAAGCGCCCCTAGCGTCCAGCGTAAGTATGCAACTAAGATACGACGGGGTAATAACTTAATAGCGTAATTCCGGCGTATATCTTGTTTTGTGGATACAAAACAAAGATACGCCGCCGGGAATTTGAAATGATGGCGGCGTATCTGGGGATGTGTCGCCGTAATTCTTTGTGGATCCGGCCCTAAACCTCTATACCTTCCATCCCGGGACCACCCAAGGCTTATTCCATGTTTCCTCTCTGTAGTATTATATGGGGGGTGTGATATTTTCTTCCTCTTTCGGGGACACAAAGTCCTGAGGTCTCTCTCTGTACATTTCATGATAAACTTCCCAATATGAAGAACCAATCGGATGTCTCGTGTGATCAGAAAACACTTTGCTGTCACATTCTGGATCCTTTCTCTTCCATTCTTTTATTTCTGAATCTCAATTCTATTAGAACTACAATGTTTCTTCTGTGGGATTCTATGAAGATCTGCAGAACCTTTTCTCATGGTTTCTAACAAAACATTTTACTAACAAATTATCTGATGAAAAAATATATCCTGTAATCTGTTTGGACGGTGAGATTCTTCCACATTGTAATAACATTGTAACCAAAGCAGACACATTGTGACACGTCTTTGCCGCGGAAGTTCCAACCCACAGAATAGAGCGATAGTCTCTCCCAGCTTTGCACATCTAGAGAGGAAAATTTCTACCCATTCTTCTGTGTAAAATATCTCTGTCTCTGTCAGATCGGATGGAGAGCGTCTGTGATCAGCAATTCTCAAGTCTTGCCCACAGATTCTCAATGGGATTTAGGTCTGGACTGTGATTGGGCCATTCTAACACATGAATAGGCTTTGCTCTAATCCATCCCATTGAAGCTCTGGCTGTACTGGGTGGCCTTGTGTAGTGTGTTGCGGCTTTGTTAATGAGAGAAGTCCTATAGAGAGAGATAGAGAGACAGTGGGCCAGATTCACGTATGAGATACGACGGTGTAGCTCCATATACGCCCTCGTATCTCTGTTTGTGCGGCTTTGTATCTATGCGCCTGATTCTTAGAATCAGTTACACATAGATTTTGCTTAGATCCGACTTGCGTGAGTCACTTACACCGTCGGATCTAAGTTGCAATGTTACGCTGGCCGCTAGGTGGCGTTCCCGTCGATTTCTGCGTCAAGTATGCAAATAAAACCTGATACGCCGATTCCCGAACGTATTTGCGCGCCGTCGTCGTAGTTTACGTAGTTTGCGTACGCGTAAGGTTACCCCTGCTATATGAGGGGTGACCTTGCGTAGGTCCGGCGTACGCCATGTTAAGAATGGACGTCGGGACAGCGGCGTGTTTTTCCGTCATTTACGTAACTCGTCGCGAATAGGGCTGTGCGTTAATTACGTTCACGTCGAAACCAAAGTATTTGCGGCGTACTATGGAGCATGCGCACTGTGCTACGTTTACGGCCGGCGTATGCGCAGTTCGTTCGGCGCAGGGGCGCGCTTAATTTAAATACAAGCCGCCCCCTTTGAATTACGAGGGGATACGCCGGGCCATTTACACTACGCCGCCGCAAATTACGGAGCAAGTGCTTGGAGAATACGGCACTTGCTCCTGTAAGTTGCGGCGGCGTAGTGTAAATAGCTTACGCTACGCCGCCAGATATCAGAATCTGGCCCAGTGTCTTTTCTACCAGATAGATAGGTAGAGCAGGCAGGCTAGTCAGTTTAGCTTAATTTACAGTGTGTAGAGAATATATATACATCCCTAGGAGTTGTACATATATTTATACACTGTATAGCTTAGATAGATCAGCTATTCCTATTTGTCAGGCAGGAGATTGTGCATATCTGCAGTGTTCTAACGTGTTGTATTGCCAGTGTGCTGTTTAGTTTACACCTAAACCACTTGTCCTGTTTAATAGCATCTAAACACAGTTGCTGTTACTGCATGTTTGCTGTTTAATAGCACCTAAACGTCCTTTGTGTTACTGCACTTGTGCTGGTAATTAGCACCTAAACGTACTTTTTGTTACTGCACTTCTGCTGTTTATTTGCACCTTAACGTAGTTGGTGTTACTGCACTTCTGCTGTTTATTTGCACCTAAACGTAGTTGTGTTACTGCACTTGTGCTGTATAGTTTTCACTTAAACCTACTTGGAATTTACTGCACATGTCCCCTCCAGTTTGTACCTAAAGGTACGAGGTGTGTGTACTAATTTTGTCCTGTGCAGGCCATTAAAATGTCTGGAAGGACAACAAAGAGAGGCAGAGAGTCACGAGGGCAAGCAGGCTCTGCATCTAGAGGCAACGCTGGTGGTGGACACGGTGCATCCTCTTCAGCACGTGGCCATCTGATACGTTCATCCTTATTTTCGGGAGCCGGCTGTGTTGACCCTCAACATGCAGAGAAATTAGTAGAGTGGATGACCAAGCCGTCCTCATCCTCCTCATCCTCTCTCACACAGACTGATCTAAGTTTGTCTGGCAAAGCAGCTGCCAAGGCGTCCTCTTCCCTCTGCACAATGGCTTCACACAATACTTCCCTAGTACCACCATGTCCTTCTGAGGAGTCCCCCGAACTGTTTCAACACAGTGTTGGGTACATGCTGCAGGAAGATGCGCAGCGTTATGAAGGCTCCGATGATGGAACACAGATAGAGGAAGGCATTGATGTGAGCCCAGGGAGAGGGGGTGCCTGAGAGGGACAGCAATCTGGCAATGATGTTCAACCAGCTGGAGCATACTGCCAGGTTTTCGACAGTGATGAGGAGGGAGGGGATGATGAGGTCACTGACTCTACGTGGGTGCCTGATAGGAGACAGGAGGAGGAAGAGGAGGAGGAGGAGGAGGAGGATGAGGCACAGGCACATCTCCAAAGAGGCAGGATGCCCTCCAGGGGCCAGCTTAAGGGCAGCACACCAACTGCATTACATCGCAGAGCTACGCCTGTGCAGGGCGCTGCTGTGTCTCAACATTACTGCAAAAGTTCTTTGGTGTGGGCCTTTTTTGAAACATGTCCATCAGATCCTACCTTTGCTATTTGCAACATATGTCTCAAGCGTATCTCGCGTGGCCAAAACATCACCCTCTTGGGCACCACATGCTTGACCAGACATGTCCTCTCTGAAGCCTGCACTGATAGGACTGAAGTGGTAGAAATAGGTGTGTCACAACCTAGTAATAGTAGTACATGCGGGCAATCTACTGATAGTACCAGACAAATTTCCCTGCCCCAGCTGCTGCAGCGCTGAAAGAAGTACTCTCCCAGGCATCCACATGCCCAGCGGTTGAATGCTAGCTTAGCGAAATTGCTAGCACTTCAACTGCTACCTTTTCAGTTGGTAGATTCTGCCCCCTTCCGTGAGTTTGTGGAATGTGCGGTACCTCAGTGGCAAGTACCCAAACGCCACTTTTTCTCATGGAAGGCGATTCCGGCTCTCTGCCGGCATGTGGAAGGCAATGTTCGTGCCTCGCTGTCAGTGGTGAGGTGCATCTTTCCGCTGACTCATGGTCCAGCAGGCATGGACAGGGACGTTACCTCTCTTTCACAGCACATTGGGTAACTCTGCTGGCAGCTGGGAAGGACGCAGGGCAAGGTACAGTAGTGGTGGAGGTTGTTCCGCCACCACACCTCCAAAACACTACTACTGCTTGTGACACACCTCTCTCCTTCACCCCCTCCTCTTCTTCTTCCTCTGTGGCCTCTTCCTGTGGTGATGTTTCCTCAGAACCAGCCGTGCTCCATAGGCGTACAAGGGGATACGCAGGAATGCAGGCCAAGAGATGCCATGCGGTGCTAGAGCTGGTGTGCTTGGGAGACAGGAGCCACACTGGGGAAGAGGTTCTTTCAGCTCTGCAGGGGCAGGCTCAGAGGTGGTTGACGCCACGCCAGCTGAAGCCTGGAATTGTGGTTAGCGACAATGGCACCAACCTCCTCTCTGCCCTGCGACAGGGAAAACTCACCCACGTGCCCTGTTTTGCGCATGTCCTGAATTTTGTGGTGCAGCGGTTCTTGGGCAAGTACCCGGGCTTACAGGATGTCCTGAAGCAGGCCAGGAAAGTCTGTGTGCATTTCTGGAGGTCATATAATGCCACTGCTCGGCTGACAGACCTCCAAAGGGAAAACAACCTGCCCAAGAACAGCCTAATCTGTGACATGCCCACCAGATGGAACGCTACATTGGTCATGCTGCAGCGGCTGCACACGCAGCAGAGGGCCATCAATGAGTACCTGTGCCAATATGGCAGCAGAACTGGGTCAGGGGAGCTTGTTTTGTTTTTCCCCACGCCAGTGGGCCTTGATCAGGGATGCATGCACTGTCCTGTCACCATTTGAGGAGGCCACGAGGATGGTGAGCAGTGACAGTGCATGCATCAGTGAGACTGTCCCTCTTATTCACATTTTGGAGCACACGCTACGTGGAATAATGGACAGAGCCCTTGAGGCAGAACAGAGGGAGGAAGAGGAGGACTTCCTAACCTCTCAAGGCCCCCTTTATCCAGACAGTGGTCCTGCTTGCCCACCTAGCACATAGGAAGCGGAGGAGGAGAAGGAGGAGGATGATTCTATCAGCAGTATGGAGGTGGAGCATAGCACTCAGCATCTGCAGTCTTCAAGGGATCACTTACAGTCCCAAGGAACCCATGGACTTTTACGTGGCTAGGATGAGGTGGCTGCAGATCCTGTCGTCCTCAGTGACCCAGAGGACTTTGTCCCGAATGCCTCAGCAAACCTACGCTGCATGGCCTCCCTGATCCTGCAAAGCCTGCGTAAGGATCCTCGTGTTCGTGGTATCAAGGAGACGGATCATTACTGGCTGGCAACTCTCCTTGATCCACATTACAAGAGTAAGGTTACGGAGCTTATCTTGCCGTCGCAGAGGGACAGGAAGATGAAACTTCTGCGGGAGGCCTTGCAGAAGGGTCCGTGCAAATCCTGGTCCTGGAGAACATGTTGCTGAGGCTTCGGCTTACCACAGCAGAACACCCCCTCCCCCCGCTTCTCAACTTTCTTTAATTTGACATGTCACTGTCGTCAGCATCCCCCGATTCTCATTTTTAATGTGCCATGTCATTTTGCTTAGGGCCCCAGGGAGGTCAGGATTGGCACTGGGTCTTGTAATGACCTGGGGGGAGTGGTGGCGAGGAAACTCAGGCTATTTTTTTCAATGATTTGTATCCATATTGCAGGGACCAAACATTACATTAAAGCTGCAAGCAGTATTACATTTATTTTTTCTGAGAGTAATCTCATGTTGTGCAGGGACATTTATAAACACGCGCCACTACTATAGAGACCCAGCAAGTACGATATTTAAAGTAATTTTTCTTTTTCTTTTTTTCACTTTAAGAATCATTAAAATCGCTGCTCCAGAAAAAACGACCGTTTCCATTGATACATGTTCCCTGGGGCAAGACCCGGGTTCTGAAAGACGTTTTTAACCACTAGCCGACCAGCCGCCGTGGTTCTACGGCGGCAGGTCGGCTCTCCTGGGCCCCCCGCTCGCCCCCGAGTCCCGCGCGCGTGCCTGGTGGGCGTGATCCCCGCCGGGCACGCGCGCTCGTTCGTTACAGAGCGGGGAACGAGAGCTGTGAGTGTAAACACAGCGCTCGTTCCTGTCAGCGGGGGAAACGCTGATCTTCCGTTCATACAATGTATGAACAGAAGATCAGTGATTTCCCCTTGTGAGTCCACCCCCCCCATACAGTTAGAACACAAATAGGAACACACTTAACCCCTTCCCCGCCCCCTTGTGTTAACCCCTTCACTGCCAATGGCATTTTTATAGTAATCCAATGCATTTTTATAGCATTGATCGCTATAAAAATGCCAATGGTCCCAAAAATGTGTCAAAAGTGTCCGATGTGTCTGCTATAATATCGCAGTACCGAAAAAAAATGCTGATCGCCGCCATTACTAGTAAAAAAAAAATATTAATAAAAATGCCATAAAACTATCCCCTTTTTTGTAAACGCTATAAATTTTGCGCAAACCAATAAATAAACGCTAATTGCGATTTTTTTTACGAAAAATATGTAGAAGAATACGTATCGGCCTAAACTGAGGAAAAAAAATGTTTTTTTATATCTTTTTTGGGGATATTTATAATAGCAACATGTAAAAAATTTTGAATTTTTTTCAAAATAGTCGCTCTATTTTTGTTTATAGTGCAAAAAATAAAAACCGCAGAGATGATCAAACACCACCAAAAGAAAGCTCTATTTGTTTGGGAGCCACGTTGCACGACCGCGCAATTGTCAGTTAAAGCGACGCAGCGCCGAATCACAAAAAGTGCTCTGGTCTTTGGACAGCAATATGGTCCGGGGCTAAAGTGGTTAATAACAATAGTCCCATAGACATCAATGGGGTTCTAAATGTTCGCGTGAACGGGCGGTCTGTTCGAACGTTCTGGTGCGAACCGAACACGGGGGTGTTCGTCTCATCCCTAGTCTCTAGGAACATGAATCAGGGGGTGTCATTGTCCGCCGTAGAGAAGAAGCTGTTGGGCTTAGCGTTTTTCTTTAAGTTGCAGGGCAGGGTGAATTTTTGGGTTTGACAGGCAGTAAAGGATAGCGGAAGTCACATAAGCACAAGGATGCAAGGCGGTTGGTGTCCTTTGCTAATTTACTAGCCATTTTTGCGCATGCGTTTTGTTCATCCTGCTACAAAGTTGCCCTATTCAGTGCAGCGAGCTGGTCAGTCCATCTAGGAAGGTTCAAGGAGGTTATTTTGGGTACAGGATGTGATCTGTAGGGACAGGTTGTGTGTATTGCTGTGCAGTAGGGATGAGCTTTGCGTTTGATTCGAACGTATGTTCGACTCGAACATTGTCTGTTCGTACGTTTGATGAAATTCAAACAAAAGCGGTCGTTCGCGCCAAATTCGAGTGACGCAAAACGGCCCATAATTCACTGCGGCATTGCACGCTGATGTTTGGCCAAGCATGCTGTATGTCCCGCATGCTTGGCCAATCACAGTGCGCAAAATACGAAGAGCCATAATTGGCCAAAGCCTGGGTGGCTTTGGCCAATTAGGGCTCAGGTGTTTAGCACACGCCCCACACTATATAAGGCCGCCTGCTGGGCGGCCTCGTATAGTGTGTTCCGGCTTGTTAACCCCCTTAGCGGTATCCCCGAGCGTGACTCAGGGTGGATTTTCTATGCTAAAATCGGTAACCCCAAGTCACGCTCGGGGTGGATGTGCAGAGTGTGCAGCGCGCGCTGGCTTACCTTTTCCAGGCAGGTTACTGTACTTACCTTGTCCCTGGATCCAGCGATGCATCCGCGCTGTGTGAGCGAGTGGCGTCCTCCATTCGATTTACACAGTGCCCGCGCGCCGCCGATTTCCGTTCCCTGCGACGTTACGACGCACTGGGGCGGAGACTGATGGCAAATTCAAAAATGTAAACAAACACATTACATACAGTATACTGTAATCTTATAGATTACAGTACTGTATGTAAAAAATACACACCCCCCCTTGTCCCTAGTGGTCTGCCCCGTGTCCTGCATTCACTTTTATATAATAAAAACTGTTCTTTCTGCCTGGAAACTGTAGATTGTCCATAGCAACCAAAAGTGCCCCTGTATGTCAAAAATGATTTTAGAGCAGCTAGAAAACAGCGATAATAAATTATAATCACTTGCAGAATTGAGCGATAGCGATTTGTGGGGCAATCCGTCATAAAAAAATAAAAGTAATGACAGCGACAATTCTGCAACTCAGCAAATTTCAGTGATTTGGAGTTGATTACATTTTTGAATAATTTTTATTATAATTACATTATCATTTGTTATAATTATTTATAGTTATTTATTATATTATAATTTTATGATTTTGTGTTTCAAACTTTATCATACCCGGGATGTCTACTAGACTCTGGTTTGGACAGATTTAAGCGAGTTATTCCTAAGAATTACAGGCCTACAGTATAAAATGTCAAGTTTTCATGCAAAATAATTGTACTGCTTTTGGTACGTTATTCCAGACAGAATCATACCGCCAGGGAGGTTAATGAAAGCAGTCAGAGAGACAGAGAGATTGTCTTTTTATATAGATAGAGCAGGCAGGCTAGTCAGTTTAGCTTAATTTACAGTGTGTAGAGGATATATATACATCCCAGGTGTTGTACATATATTTATACACTGTATAGCTTAGATAGATCAGTTCTTCCCAATTTACTGGCAGGCAGGTGATTGTGCTATTTAGCCGCTTATGGACCGCCGCATGTACATTTACGTCGGCAGAATGGCACAGTCAGGCACATCAGCGTATATATACGTTGCTGCCTTGACGTGGGTCGGGGGTCCGATCGGGACCCCCCCCCCCCCCGGTACATGCGGCGGTCCCCGTGGCTGTACGAGCGATCCGGGACGAGGGGGCGGCTATTCGTTTTTGTCCGCCCCCTCCGAATCGCTCCCAGCCAATGCCTGCGCTCCCCTGCTCTGCACTTCTTCCTCCTGTGTAAACACAGGAGGAGGAAGTGATGTGATTTCTGCTCTCGGCGTTTTTTTCAACCGCCGCTGAGTAGAGATCACATCGCACAGTAAGTCTGCACACCACTACACTGACACCAGGACACGCAGGCACATTAACCCCCCTGATCACCCCCCCCCCCACCACCACCACCCCCTCCCCCCTGTCAGTGTCACTGAATGCAGTAATCATACATGTATGATTACTGTATTTAGTGTCAGTGTGGCAGTTAGTGTGACAGGCAGTTAGTGTTAGGTTCAGGGTAGCCCCCGTACCCCCCCCTAATAAAGTTTTAACTCCTTGATCACCGCCCTAGTTAACCCTTTCACTCCCTATTACCAGCGTCACTAAGCGATAATTTTTCTGATCGCTGTATTAGTGTCGCTGTTGCCGCTAGGTAGCTATTTTTTTTTCCGCTATTTTTTTTTTACTAAAGACATGTGGCAGAATACATTTTGGCCTAAATGTTTGACTAAAATTTAGTTTATTTGATTTTTCTTATAACAAAAACTAAAAAATATAGATTTTTTTTTCAAAAATGTCGCTCTATTTTTGTATATAGCGCAAAAAATAAAAATCACAGAGGTGATCAAATACCATCAAAAGAAAGCTCTATTTGTGGGAAGAAAAGGACGCCAATTTGGTTTGGGAGCCACGTCGCACCACCGCGCAATTGTCTGTTAAAGCGACGCAGTGCCGAATCGCAAAAAGGGGCCTGGTTATTTACCTGCATTTTGGTCCGGGGCTTAAGTGGTTAAAGACGTTATCACAGGTATAGACACCCAGCAGGTACAATATTTAAAGGAATTGTATTTTATTTTTTTAATTTAAGCTCCTGGAGCAGTGATTTTAATTATGTTTAAATTTAAAAAAGAATGAAAGATTCCTTTAAATATTGTACCTGCTGGGTGTCTATAGTTTGCCTGTGAAAACGTCTTTGAGAACCCGGGTCTTGCCCCAGGGAACATGTATCAGGAGTCCTGAAAAAACGACCGTTTTTAAAACTTTTTCCCATTGATACATGTTCCCTGGGGCGAGACCCGGGTTCTCAAAGACGTTTTCCAACAATAACTTGAATATTGGTCTTTAAAATGAGTGTTTTTGAATTCAAACGTTCGAGTCCCATAGACTTCAATGGGGTTCTAAATGTTCGTGCGAACGGTCGGTCTGTTTGACCGTTCTGGTGCGAACCGAACGCGGGTATGTCCGGCCCATCCCTACTGTTCAGGTCAAAAACAGACCAGGAGGGCAAGGGTGCATTGGTACAACTGTTTCCTGTGCCAATCACTTCTCCAGCCCCTCTGATCCAGGATACCTCCTCCATGACCTTGTAAGGACGAGGCTCCCTCCCAGCTCTCCCGGGCTCCTCCACCTATGTGCGCCCCCCCCCCCCCCAGATGGGGATGGGCCTCCTGCTGGGATCTAGCACTCCATTCTCCATGTCTCCCAGCCAACAACTCCCCTCCAGTGGGCTAGACCTGAGCTTATGAAGAAGGCCTGCCAATTCCAAGTGGGGATTGGTCAAGGCTCACACCTCACACGAGCTCCCTGTCACTCCAGTCCTCTGCCCTGCCCCTCTTCCAGAACATTCTCCTTGGAAGCAGGGGAGGCGCCCAAGAACTGAAGCACAAGTGGTCACATCCATTGCTAGACCAACCATTCCCTGCCCCCCAGATCAAAACAAGCAGGCCTAGCCTGAAGCATAGGCCTGCCTACATTTGCCTGCTCTGTCTGCTACCACACAAAAAATCCTCATCTCCAGCACTTACCTATAGTAGAGGGTGATTCAGGTACAACTGCTTCCTTTGCCAGGTTCCTCTGTTCGTGAGGACGTGAGGCTGGTGAATCGTAAGGTTTTTTTTTAGAGGTTCGTCTGATAGTGGGGGGGGGGGGGCATTTGTGTTATATGGGGATGTTATTGGCCTACAACAGGAAAGTCACAGCCAATGATTGACTTCTCTTTTTCCCTCACTATATATTGTGTTCAACCTGCACAATAGCGGGAGATGTTTATAAAAGGTATTGTGCCTGACAAGTATATTTCCTATGATCAGCAGCTCCCTCTAGTGACCACATTCCAGTATTTTCCTAAAATTCCACAGTCAGGAAAATACCTCATTATGGCCACTAGATGGCGCAGATTACAGGGAATTATTTGTGGCAGCCGTGCCAATGCTGGAGACGTTGGCCCAGAGAGTTCCCTCATATCTCTGTGGATGATGTACAACCTGCACAATAGCGGGAGATGCCCCTCCCCCTCCCCCCCCCTGTGGATTTATGTATTCTTCATGTGATGACAGGTGATCACCTTCACTCCATTCTGTCCCTTGTGCTATTATTTCCTTGTCTTTGTATAATCAGCATGGAAACATTTCACATTTATTCCCAATAACATTCTGATCTCCGGGGAGATAGAAAAGACACAATGAGTGCCGATCTGTGTTCATCAGATACAAATTTTATTATGTGATAAAAGAAATGTTAGAAAAGCGCCGACTCGTCATTTCCGGATGTCCACCCCCGAAGAGCTTTGCAGGTCTATGAAGAGCCAATCAGAGGATGGTAGCGGCCTGGAGAGGGCGGAGTCAAGGCTTCCACTAGAAAAGAGAAAAATAAGGTTACCTACAGCGGACCATCACCCAATAGGAGAAGTTATTTGCACCTGGCTCCTCCCCCTCCTCCCACCATTATATGAAAAAAATTATTTTTATTAAGTATTTCTGATTTCTGCCCCTGGTGCCCCCCATGCATGCGCAGATGAGCCACGGGGCTTCTGGACCTGGCAGAGACATGAGGCTCATCTGCACACATGTGGGGTATTTGTCCCCCCCCCCCATGCACAAAGGTCTCAGGTTGCTGTGAATGTGCCGATGTTGTCCTCCCCTCCCCCCCCCACCGGGGATAACACATAGAACTCCGATTACCTAAACATCACGTGAGGTCTTTGAATGAGGGCCCGACATTGAATACACATCCGGACATTTCTGAGGAGAGAGAAGAGATTATTATTATTATTATACAGGATTTATATGGCGCCAACAGTTTGTGCCGCGCTTTACTACATCAGAGAAGACAGTACAGTCACAGTACAGGAGGAATCAGAGGGCCCCCCGGCTCATTAGAGCTTCCAATCTAGAAGAGATGATAAGAATTAGTAAAGTGACGGAGGTGTCAGAAGATGGCGGCAGACGACCCCACAGACATGACGGGTCTATTTATAGAAAATGTGTCCAGATATTCCTCCAGAGACACTCCATGTTCATTCCTTCTGGGGGGGGAAACCAACTAATCATGATAAAGAGCCCATAGACTGGTGATGGATTGATGATGGTAACCCTATAGGATCATCATCATCATCATCATCGGACAAGTTTCGATTCACCTATGGCCAGGCATGTACTGGTGATCGGGACTACTGGGACTTTCTCAGTGGGCCGAAGGCTCAGTAGGCTGGTTTCAGTGACAGCCTGTCAAAGTAATGGCTGCACGGCTTACACAGCCATTCATTTGAGCACCGCTGTACTGCCCAGTGGCGTCGCTAGGGGGTGGCTTTTTGGGGCTATAGCCCAGAATCAGGCCGCGAGTGCAGCGGGCAACACCAGATAGTGGGCAGGGCAGCACGGGAGGTCCGGGCGGCTGAAAGAGCAGAGAGATGACATCTTCTCTTACTGCCCGCCCACTCTGGTGACCCTGATGTAAGGGGGTCTCTCTGGGGACCCTGATGTGAGTGGGGGGTCTCTCTGGGGACCCTGATGTAAGAAGGGGCTCCCTGGGGACCCTTATGTGAGTGGGGGGCTCTTTGGGGACCCTGATGTAAGGGGGATCTCTGGGGACCCTGATGTAAGGGGGGGATCTCTGGGGACCCTGATGTAAGGGGGATCTCTGGGGACCCTGATGTAAGGGGATCTCTGGGGACCCTGATGTAAGTGGGGGGCTCTCTGGGGACCCTGATGTAAGTTGGGGGGGCTCTCTGGGGACCCTGATGTAAGAAGGCGCTCTCTGGGGACCCTAATGTAAGTGGGGGGCTCTCTGGGGACTCTGATGTAAGGGGGCTCTCTGGGACCCTGATGTAAGGGGGATCTCTGGGGACCCTAATGTAAGAGGGAGGCTCTCTGGGGACCCTGATGTAAGGGGGGTTCTCTGGGGACCCTGATGTAAGGGGAGGCTCTCTGGGGACCCTGATGTAAGGGGAGGCTCTCTGGGGACCCTGATGTTATAAGGGGCTCTCTGGGGACCCTGATGTAAGGGGAGGCTCTCTGGGGACCCTGATGTAAGGGGAGGCTCTCTGGGGACCCTGATATAAGGGGGTCTCTCTGGGGACCCTGATGTGAGTGGGGGGCTCTCTGGGGACCCTGATGTAAGGGGGTCTCCCTGGGGACCCTGATGTGAGTGGGGGGTCTCTCTGGGGACCCTGATGTAAGAAGGGGCTCCCTGGGGACCCTTATGTGAGTGGGGGGCTCTTTGGGGACCCTGATGTAAGGGGGATATCTGGGGACCCTGATGTAAGGGGGGATCTCTGGGGACCCTGATGTAAGGGGGGCTCTCTGGGTACCCTGATGTAAGGGGGGATCTCTGGGGACCCTGATGTAAGGGGGATCTCTGGGGACCCTGATGTAAGTGGGGGGCTCTCTGGGGACCCTGATGTAAGGGGGGCTCTCTGGAGACCCTGATGTAAGTGGGGGGGCTCTCTGGGAGCCTGATGTAAGAAGGGGCTCTCTGGGGACCCTAATGTAAGTGGTGGGCTCTCTGGGGACCCTGATATAAGGGGGCTCTCTGGGGACCCTGATGTAAGGGGGATCTCTGGGGACCTAATGGTTGGGCTGCCACTGGCCAATGGGATCATCATCGCCAGTCTATGGGATCATCATCATCATCACCAGTCTATGGGATCATCATCATCATCACCAGTCTATGGGATCATCATCATCATCACCAGTCTATGGGATCATCATCATCATCACCAGTCTATGGGATCACCATCATCATCACCAGTCTATGGGATCATCATCATCATCACCAGTCTATGGGATCATCATCATCACCAGTCTATGGGATCATCATCATCATCATCATCACCAGTCTATGGAGGATTATTATTTCCAGCACTTCTGTGGCTCATCTACTAGTAATACACTGTTATCAGTGACTATTCATAATCTATTAGTCCTCATTCCATCCTCAGGTGAGGGGCGGCGCCCGCTGATTTCTATCATTTATATTCATAAGAACATTCGTCCCAAAGAGAAAACTCCTGAAGAACATTCGATCTTTCCCCGATCCCCACCCCCACTGGATCCCTCGTACAGAAGGAATGTACATGGAGTAGTGCTGGGCGAATAGTTATGGAGATTCTTTTATAAATAGACCCCAAAGTGTCCCCTCCATTCTCTTACCATGCAAGAGCCCCTTCTTGGCCAATCGCAGCACAGGAGTGGTGCGGGGTTCTCCTCTATGTTCATCCCTCTGAGTACTGCTAGGACTCTCAGATCTCCGGAATCCATCAACTTCTCCTACAGAATAAAACACAGATTTATCATTCGGTGATGACAAGGACCGGGCAGGACCGGCTTTTCTCCTACAATGGGAATCACCATACCGATCCCTCCATCCCCTCCCCCCTCCACAGATATATCATTATCTTATATCCAATGATGTTCCTGTCACCTGCGCGGCACGGTGATCACCGCACACACATGGGCGGGTCTGATGACAGGACGGGAGGGGCTCAGGATCATTGGGAGTAAAGACGAGTATGCCAAGACCCCGCCTCCAGTATGGTTCCTGTACCCGCCTCCAGGGGGCGCAATGGACACAATGAGGGGAATTTACTAAGACTGGAGAAGCCAAAATCTGGAGCAACCAATTATCCCGGCGCTCCCATTATTATTATCATCAATCTAAAGAAGTGTAAAAAGTATCCGATCTATCAAATGATACAATAAAATTGTAACAATCAGAATCTGCTGCAATCATAGATACAAGACGATCACCTGACCTCCGGACATCGGGAGACGGTTTACCGACATTGCCAGCTGGATGTGACGTCATCATAATGCCGCGGCCCAGACACACGGGACGCACTCAATTAATGTGGATGTCATTTGTAACCGTAAATGGGTCAATCAGCTTAAAACGCCTGGAGAAGACACACCCACCAGAGTCAGCCAATGACGGCACACAGGGGGATCTGCTGGAAAACAACATCATAAGTCAGCTCCCTCTAGTGGCCATAATGCAGTATTCTTCTTAGAATGCCTCAATCAGGAAAATACCACATTTTGGCCACTAGATGGAGATGATGACCATAGGAAATACACATATTACACAGATTACGGCAATTATGGTGCGAATGCTTGAGGTGATCACACGCAACGTGGTAATTATCATATATACACTGCTCAGAAAATGAAAGGAACACTTTTTAATCAGAGTATAGCATCAAGTCAAGGAAACTCTGGGGATATTGATCTGGTCAGTTAAGTAGCAGATGGGGGAGGGGTGTATACAGAGGGGGAGGGATGTATACAGAAGGGGATAGGTGTATACAGAGGGGGAGGGGTGTATACAGAGGGGGAGGGGTGTATACAGAGGGGTTTGTTAATCAGTTTCAGCTGCTTTGGTTTTAATGAATATAACAGGTACACTAGATGGGCAACAATGAGACGACCTCCAAAACAGGAATGGTTTTTACAGGTGGAGGCCACTGACATTTTTTTTCCCTACTCATCTTTTCTGACTGGTTTTAACTAGTTTTGCATTTGGCTAGGGTCAGTGTCACTACTGGTAGGATGAGGCCATACCTGGACCCTATAGAGGTCAGTGTCACTACTGGTAGGATGAGGCCATACCTGGACCCTCGGTGTCACTACTGGTAGGATGAGGCCATACCTGGACCCTCGGTGTCACTACTGGTAGGATGAGGCCATACCTGGACCCTCGGTGTCACTACTGGTAGGATGAGGTCATACCTGGACCCTATAGAGGTTGGTGTCACTACTGGTAGGATAAGGCCATACCTGGACCCTATAGAGGTCAGTGTCACTACTGGTAGGATGAGGCCATACCTGGACCCTATAGAGGTCGGTGTCACTACTGGTAGGATGAGGCGATACCTGTACCCTATAGAGGTCGGTGTCACTACTGGTAGGATGAGGCCATACCTGTACCCTATAGAGGTTGGTGTCACTACTGGTAGGATGAGGCCATACCTGGACCCTATAGAGGTCTGTGTCACTACTGGTAGGATGAGGCCCATACCTGGACCCTATAGAGGTCGATGTCACTACTGGTAGGATGAGGCCATACCTGTACCCTATAGAGGTTGGTGTCACTACTGGTAGGATGAGGCCATACCTGGACCCTATAGAGGTTGCACAGGCAGTCCAACTCCTCCAGGATGGCACATCAATACGTGTCATTGCCAGAAGGTTTGCCGTGTCTCCCAGCACAGTCTCAAGAGCATGGAGGAGATTCCAGGAGACAGGCAGTTCCTCTAGGAGAGCTGGACAGATCTGTAGGAGGTCCTTAACCCATCAGCAGGACCGGTATTTGGAGGAACGGGATGAGCTCTGCCAGAGCCCTACAAAATGTCCTCCAGCAGGCCACTGGTGTGAATGTCTCTGACCAATCAGAAACAGACTTCATGGGGGTGGCCTGAGGGCCCGACATCCTCTAGTGTGCTCTGTGCTCACTGCTGAACACTGTGGAGCTCGATTGGCATTTTTCATTGAACACCAGAATTGGCAGGTCCACCACTGGTGCCCCATGCTTTTCACAGATGAGAGCAGGTTCACCCAGGTCCTGCCCCAGGGGACATTTATCAATGCAAAAAATAGTGTTAAAAAATTTCATTTTTGTCGGGAGCAGTGATTTTAATGATGCTTAAAGTGAAACAATAAAAGTGAAATATTCCTTTAAAATTCATACCTGGGGGGTGTCTATAGTATATAACAAAAGTGACCGGGGGAATGTCCAGGGAAAAACCAAGCCTACTTACCGACCAGCTTGCAAAACAACCAATTAACCTGTCTAAGGCCGCGTACACACGATGAGATATGTCCGCTCAAACTTGTCCGACGGACAGTTTAGAGCGGACATGTCTCATCGGATTTCGGTCCGATGGCGTGTACACACCATCGGATCAAAATCCCCGCCGGCAGACAGCGTGGTGACGATATCCTAACACCTTGCCCAGTCCATACCAGTATAGATTCCAAAACATTACCCAGTCCATACCAGTATAGATCCCAACACATTACCCAGTCCATACCAGTATAGGTCCCAACACATTACCCAGTCCATACCAGTATAGATCCCAACACATTACCCAGTCCATACCAGTATAGATCCCAACACATTACCCAGTCCATACCAGTATAGATCCTACCACATTACCAGGGGAGGGCTGGCAGGGGGGGCAGGGTGGAAATCTCCCCCTGGGCTGGTGACACTATGCACAGCCACCGGCCACCACTACCAAATGCTGTTTTTGCAGAGCAGGAATATGCCTGCTGGAGCTCTGTTAACACAGGTCACTGCCGCTGCTCAACTCCCGTTGTGCAGCTGTGCCTGTGTCAGCTCTGAGGTAGATGGCTGCAGAGCTGAGCTATGTCTCGTCTTACACATAGCTCAGCCTCAGCGCACGCCAGCGCTGACATCCCCTTCGCTCTCTGCACAGACACGAGGACTCTGATGTAAGGGGAGCCTCTGTGCGGACTCTGATGTAAGGGGGCCTCTGTGCGGACTCTGATGTAAGGGGGGCCTCTGTGCGGACTCTGATGTAAGGGGCGCCTCTGTGTGGACTCTGATGTAAGGGGGGCCTCTGAGCGGACTCAGACTGTTTTCCTCGATCCATCACTTTTCCACGCTCTATGGGCCATTTGACTGGACTTGCCCCCAAGGCCTAAGGCTGCCAGCCCTCCCCTGCACATTACCCAGTCCATACCAGTATAGATCCCAACACATTACCCAGTCCATATCAGTATAGATCCCAACACATTACCCAGTGCATACCAGTATAGATATCCAGCATGAGATGTTTCCCCATTGGGATCTGATGTGTTCCTTTCATTATTGTGAGCCCTGTACATATATATATACATGACAGATACATATTGATACATTGTCCTCATTATAGATCTGCAGAACATTGCTCGGTGATAACTAGGAATTGATCTCTATGGACATTTCTAGTTGTGTCTATAGAAGGTCTTATGATGTGGATGGAATGTTCCTGGATGTGTGGAGCCCCCGAACAGTACAACCCCCCCCCCCGCACCCCCCCCCCCAGGGACTTACCTTTCCTCCATCCTGCTTCTTTCCAGGCTTTGCCCTCCCATCACCATCAGACGGGGTCACCAGCAGCACACAGACGAGACCCCCTAAGATCAGCAGAGTCCTCATAACTGATCCTCACCCCGATCCTCACTACAGCAACAAGACAGAAAGACGAACAATGTGTGACCCCCACCCTCCGTATACCTCACAGTGCTGAGAGCAGTTCTTATATAACCCACCTTTACCCCCCCCCCTTCCTGGGACTGGCCGACTGCGGGATCCAAACCTACAGATGGGGCAACATCCTTCCCTATTCTACTGTCACATCTTCTTCTTCTGTTTTTTTACTGATGATATTTAATTATTTTCTATCAATGTATTATTCCAGGTATCTCTCTATGTAGCACCCTCCAAGTTACAGCGCCATGAAAAAGTATTCATACCCCTTGAAATTCCCCACATTTTCTCATGTTACACCCAAAAACATAAATGTATTTTATTGGGATAAAAGGAAGCCTTGAGTCGGGAAGATCCTGTAACTTTTCCTCCAAAGCAGAGGACATTTTTCAAGCAGCTCATTAAGGGGCCTCCATGCTTTCCCTTTCCCACTGAACTGGGTGACGTCATCTCTGATGAGGGTGGCAAGATGGACAAAAAGAGTTCCATGCAGTCAAAAATCCTGAAGCTTTATCATTTCAAGGAGGAGAAGGTTAAACATCTCTGGTCGGCTCCTTTGGTGGACGGAGCACTAATGAGACTAGTTAGATATGTAACCCTTCCTTTGGAAGACACCGTTTCCTTTAAAGATCCCTTGGAAAGACGGATTGACTCTGATCTGAAGCGGATTTACCTGACAGGGGGAATGGCCTGCAAACCGGTCCTAGCTGTAGCCGCCATATCAAAGCCATGGAAAGCTGGTCAGACGGCGTTGATAAGACCCTAAGAGGTATCTCCAGTGAAGTGGCCAAAAGTTCGCCTATCCAGGAGACCAGGCTGGCATCCACCTTCCATTGATGTCATCCACCTGGTGGCCCGTGTTATCTTGGCGGCTGTCTCAGCACGTCATGCCTTATGGCTCCATCCATGGTTGGCGGATTTGGCTTCTAAGCAAGCTTGGTGCCGAATTCCCTTTGAGGGAACATCTCTTTTTGGCAACAAGCTTGATAGTGCCATAACCCTGGCCACGGGGGCAAGTCGGGTTTTCTTCCTTTAGGATCGGCGCTTACAGAGCCAGAAACGCACCTTTCCGAGAAGACAGAATACTGACCGAGCCAGGGAAGCGGACAGTTACAGGCCTGGTCGGGAGTTTAGAAGATCCTGGAAAGCCAGGCAGCCCTGATTTAAGAAACCCACAAAAGGTGGTTCCTCTGGCAATCAGGATTCCACTAAGTATTTTTGAGATTGGACCCTGTAACGGATTGGCCCATGGGACCCAGAGGCTCTTGAAGGGTGTGGGGTACTCCTGTTTCAGCTTCACCAATGACTTTTGTGTTTAGGGTCAGCCTATGTCCATTAGCGGCATAGGATGACTGAGAAATTATATCTCGGATTACATGAGATGGGACAGTAATGATAATTCACAATGTATTGCAGGTTTTCGTCAAATATTACAGGTTGTTGATTCTAAACCCAACCGGTCAATAGAGTGATTCATTCAATGTGGGAACACAGACTGTTAAGGTGGTAATTAAGTCTGCTACTGTCATGTAAACTAACCTTAGTCTGGCTTCTAAAGACCTTTTCATTGTGTGATGCTAATTAACACTGTATTGTTTGAATTTCTATTGATGATAAATGTGTATTGTTTAGCAGGTGAGAAAAGCTGGAGTCATGATGTCTGACTTGTCAGCTGTAGCTACTTAGCTCATGTGGATGGTGTCAGCCCCGGTGCCAGAAAGTCTACCCAAGATGTGTATTGGAGGCTCGTTAGGAAGCATTGTAAAATGTTGTGGGTGGAGTTGGGTCATTGTTCATATTTGGTTGCTAACTGTATGAGGATCTGAGTTTACAATTAAAGTATCTATTCGTTTTGAACCAGAGAACAGAGCTGTGTGTCTCATTTCTGGGGGGAAATCCATATGGATCGTGTTTGCCGGATTGTGGAGTGTCGATAAGCTATCGTGGGTTGGTGGACTGGAATATCGTAAACAGTGTTAACCCCTGACCGTTACAGGCCCACTCAGGCATGCCAGGTGGGGGCTCATCTTCTCTGCTTTCGGAATGTATGGACGGCCTCAATCCAGGATTTCTGAACCATCACAACAGTCTCCTCAGGGTTCACCTGGGTCTTCAACAGTTCCCCAAGACTCAGACTCATTCCTACGACTCTTCCATGTTCAGGAGAGAGAAAGCAGGTCCTGTTAGCTTACGTAAACTGTTTATTGGAGCAAGGCGCAGCCATCCTTGTTCCAGATGGCGAATGCGGCAAGGGCACGTATTCTCCTCTGTTCATGGTACAGAAAAAGAGCGGCGCATGGAGACCAGTCATAGACTTGACCCATCTCAACCACTTCACCCGAAAAGAAAAATTCAAGATGGAGTTTTTACTTGCAATCCAGCAGTCGGTCCATCCAGGAGACTGGTTGGTGTCAATCGATCTGAAAGGCGCCTACTTCCATGTCCCATTGGCAGGGGACTTCCAGCAATTCCTCTGCTTTGCGGTAGCAAACAGCACCTACAATTCCCCTGTCTCCCCTTCCGTCTAATAACATCACCTCGTGTCTTCTCTAAGGTTCTGAAATAAACCGCGTAATTAACTGGTTTATATTTAAAAAGCACAACTTCTGCTGTTAAAAGGCTATACTTACCGTTCTGGACGAATGATGGATCGTGAGACAGATTCGTGAATTATCGTGAATAAAAACCGTGTGTTTTAATATACACACTAAAAGAATTACAAGTACATTTACAGTACAGTAATAATATCTTCAAATAAGAGTTCAAAAATAATTGAACAGTCCTTAGAGCATGTGCCTAGGATGCTTGTTAAAATCTTTAAGATGGCCGAATTGCCAATGTATGCTTGAGAGATGTCTGTGTGTGTCCTTCTTGATGGTAGATGGCTGAAGAGCTGAAGTGAACGAGGCTCCCAGCAGAAGGCTCACCTTCTTTAAAAATCCTACAACTCTTTTGTTTGACTTTCGCGCTGAAAACTAACCACTCCCACAGGGAGTGATCTAGAATGAATCAACATCTGGTTTCAATATTTATCAACTTCATCCTGAACAGTAGACTAATCAATCACTGATATTCTTCAAAGAAAATGGCTTGGCTCTTAAGGAAATGGAGGTTGAGCTAGGTTCTACATTCAGTAGATAACATTACAACAAGACATCTGGAATAAGAGTTCCATGCACATGCATATATTTACAAAATCCATCAAACCTGTCAGCTTCTGGGGTTTCAAAACTCGAGTTCAAGGGATCACATCAGGAGATTATTAGCTCAAAAGGTCTCATACTCTCACTCGTTAAATAAGAGAAAATATATATGATTTAAAAATTCTATCCGGATAGAATTTTTAAATTTTAGAATATAACATTCCCCTCTGAAATATGAATAATGATCATATTTTCCTAATCATTTATACAAACATTCATGTCACACGCACTCTGACTTTGATCCAATAACTCCAAATGTATTGTCACCTGTAACCGAATTTGCAACTCCAGAACCCAATCTTTTTTAAGAACCTTAACCTTTCTTAATTTCATTTCTGATTTGCTTATACAATTTTTTCATTCTAAACATTAAACATAATTGATATACAATGCATAACATAATAATAATACAAATAATAACTATTAGATTGAAATTGTAAACATGATGACAGATCTAATTGTTCCAACTTAAAATTATCCTTGTTAAACACAAAATCTGTATACTGCAATTTATAATATAATAATTGAGTATCACTAATTGGTAATCCCAAAACAGTAATTGGAACCCAAATTTGTTCTCTCCCTGCTATTGGAATCATAGAAGAACTGTAACATATATCCTGCCTACATCCTATCCATTTATTTACCCATAAATCAGTATGATTTCTTGCATATGCATATTCTCTGGGCAAATTCTGTAAAATGCCAAAAGGGGTAACTCCACCTTGAAATGCCTGTGCAATTATTTTAAAATTGGTGGAATATTCTGTTTGAATTTCTAAACATGCTCTGGCAATATGAGAATGTTCTTCACTTATCATTAAATTGAGAGTAATATTCTGAAGATGCAATATGGAGGGACCCATTACATTAGCTGTTTTAATAACCATGTCTTCTAATATCTGATTTAAATTTCTTTGGATCTTAAAACCTTTACTTCCCACTAAACCTGCTGACTCAAGATCAGACTTTAACGTGTTAATATCCATACTATTAGCTATGCCACTGATTATGCCTATTCCACCTAATGCACCTTCAATAATACCGCGTTTATTTCTGTTATAATTCCTACTATTAATTCCAAACCATCTTTCAATACCCAATTCCATATTAACCAAATGTCTTTGACATTGTGGAAACCTTGTAGAAATTTTCCATTCTAAAATATTGAAACTCCATAATAAAATGACAAACTTTCCCTCTCTCAATAGAACTCTGGATTGTAAATGGTTAATCTGGAAGGGCTTGGCAAGAACACTGTTTTTACCAACACATGGAGTCTTCCTTGGAGACATAACAATTATACTTGCATTAGCACATTTCAATGGATAACCTTCTATTAATATGCAGCACTCATATATACCATTATCATTTAAAGATACACTTGATTGATGATAAATACATTTATAATTTATCCAATTCACACTACCAAAAACACCTTTATGAATCATATTAGTGGTACTGTGAAGAAAGCTACCCAAAAATACACCATTCCTTTTCCAAGTTAACAATGAATTTTGAGGTAAATATATTTGAGTACTACACATCAAATTCAATCCATCTTCATCTTCAATGACTTTTAAAGACTGTGGAGACACTTTTATTTCTGGAACAATAATATCTACCACAGTGATGCTAATTTTGACTCGTAATTGAGTACATTTTCTTATTACTCGAAAATCCCATTTTCTTACAATGTCTCCTTTTTCATTTCCAATAATTTTTAAATGTTTTGGATTTAATATTTGTACAAAACTTTGAAAAGGGTAATAATACTGATGTACTGGATAAAATATTTTCCCAGAGCTTATCACATCATTATTGACATTTCCAGACCAAATTGTTGAATCATTACCTTTTACAACTAATGTCCAAAAAGCTCTTTTCAGTATATTACATTCAAAAGTCTTGGTTAGATTATTAAACCTATAAAATCCTTGCATTGTAACGAAACTTGTTTTCGACTCTATTTTAACTTTGATTTCCACCTCATTACTATGAATGAAATATTATTTCATACAATGATAATAATGCCCTACAGCTATATACCCAAAAATTGTCTCAATGCCTTGACAGATGTTGGTACAGGTAAAGAAGCGATAGCCTCAATACGTTCCTGTAAAGGCTGCTTCTTTCCTGGACCAATCAAAATTCCCAAAAATTTCACTTCACTTTTCATGAGCTGAACTTTACGTGTATTCAACTTTAAGCCTTCCTCTTCCAGAATTGTCAACAATTCTGCTAGAAGAATTAAATGTTCATCCTCATTTTCAGTGGAAAGAAGTATGTCATCAACATATTGAATTAAACAATCTGGTCTAGAAAACTTTGACAAAACATTCGCCAATGCCTGATGAAAAATAGTTGGTGAACTATGGTATCCTTGCGGTAGTCTCATAAAAACATATGAAAAGTTTTTATGAATGAATGAAAATTTGTATTGACAACTTTTGGCTAATGGTATGCTAAAAAACCCATTACTTATGTCAAGAACAGTAAAAACTTTTGCATTTGCATTTAATTGAGACATGATGTCTGGCGTCTCCGCTACAATAGGAGAACTGCATGGTATGTATTTGTTAAGCATTCTTAGGTCAATCAAAAGTCTGTATGCACTAGGGTCATCTCGTTTAGCCACCACCCATAAAGGATTATTTGTCACAGAATTTGCTTTCCTGATGATACCCTGTTCCAAAAATTCTTCAATAATTTGTGACACAGGCTCATCAGATTCGGGTGGTAATTTGTAAGGTTTGATAAATGGATGATCCTTGCCTTCTACAAAGACCTCAATCCCTTTAAACAAACCAACCTCATTCTTTTTCTGACTCCAAAGTTTTTTGTGTGCTCGAATTACCTGTTTTAACTTTAGATTATCTCCTGAATCAGGCCACTTGTAATCAAAGTCAACTGCCTCTGTCAAACAAATGCTGCCTATTTCACAATAATCCTTTGGATCAATAACCACAGGCTTACGATTGGCTGAACCTTTCCAAAGTACTGCATTGCCTAAATCAATTATCCAACCTTTTTTAAACAAGATATCAGAACCGATTATATTCTCTGCTCCCTGACAAAACCACATGTCTATTTCAGTTTGTAAACAACCTGGAACTTCAAAAGAAACATCTTTACACATTTTAGCCTGAAAATCACCTGTTCCATTAAACCCAACAACTGTACATATTGCTGCATCCGATAAAACAGGTAACTTCAAACCAGTTATGCTAACTTGGGCTCCCGTATCTAATAAAGTTCTTACTTTTTGTCCATTAATTTT
The DNA here is from genome assembly GCA_029574335.1 of Rana kukunoris. Taxonomy (NCBI): domain Eukaryota; kingdom Metazoa; phylum Chordata; class Amphibia; order Anura; family Ranidae; genus Rana; species Rana kukunoris. Next base: position 483,092,303 of record CM056053.1, read on the forward strand.
AGCCTTTAAAAAAGGCCGACCGCACTTGTCCAGAAATATGGGAGCTACATAATCTAGACTGTGAGATGCTATTTCTTTTTCCTTTATCTGTCATGGGGAAGTCAGCAATGGCTGTCTTCCTTTGACGTCACTGATTGAATGTGCATCCATATTCATACTAATCTGTCTTAGCTCTTTCCTCAGAGGAGTGTAAGGAGAAAATTCCTTGCCGTCTTCAGCTGAAGGAGGGGCAGAAGGTTGAGTGGATCTCAATCCATTTTCTTTCCCAGTGTTTTTCATCTCAATGTCTCTCAAATACCTCCTGCACTGTGATTTATAATGGCCAACCTTTTGACAATAGAAACACGTGACTGATTTTCTATAATCAGACTGCCTTACCTTGTCAGTCCTCAAGATGGCAGCATTCCCTGCTTTGTCTTTTTGGATTTGAGAATTTTTGTTAACATTGCCAGTTTCAATGGCAGCAATTTTTGTTTTTATATTACTTCGCAATAACTGTCTTCTCACTGTGTCAATAACTGAAGTTGCCTCATCTAGATCTTCCTTTTGACTAGCTAACACCATGGAAGCTGGATCTAAATATGTAAATTTTCGTACAAAAGCCGAAATTAATGCAGGCGTTTCATCATTTAATGCATAGACCATCTTGAAAGCTTTAGCATATTTTTCGCGAAAGCAATAAGGATCGTCATGTATCGTCACTTTTAAAGCATCCAATATCTCAGCTGTAGGTGTGGCATCTCCTGTAATACATAACAATAACTGGCGCAATCTTCCAGATGCATCAGTGTGAACTTCCTCGTCATCCTCATTAAGACATGGCGACTTAGTTAATCGCCTTGCCATGAAATTTGGGACCCATAAACAAAAAATGTTGTTCCTCTGTTCATCACTCAAATTGAATCGATCACAAAATGTCTCAAAGACATCCCCATTATGAAAAGCATCAGCCTTTAAATCATAATGTGGAATATCCTTCAGTATTTTCATCAACTGATCGTGTATTTGCAATTTAAGTTTAGATGCCCTCTCTAATAATTTTACTTTTCTTATCTCTGCATCTGTGGACGAACTGTCCAGAGCTAATGGTGAATCAGGTATATAGGATGCAGATGCTGAGGCTGATTTCCCTTTAGCAGTACCCTGTGTAATCACTGAAATATGTTTTGTTTTTGAAAGTGTACCATTCTGCACTTCTTCTAATTCATTTTCTAAATGCTCAATATAAGTACAAAAAGTTTGGCAATTTGAACAATTAGGCTCATTAGATACATTCGTATGTGTGTGCGTTTTTCCTGAAATTGCTACATCTTCCTTTTTGTTTACTACACAAACAAAATGCGATTCTGGTACATCATAAACCATTGAATTAAAGACTGTAACAAGTTTCATAACATTTCTTAATTTTTTCTTTGTTTTAGACAAACAAAACCTTGAGCTATCAATATGTAAATTCGCTTCCAAACACTGTGCATACATTGAATTCCATAAAACAGTGTCAGAGATTTGTTTGTCTAATCCTTTAAACTCCAAGTTACTATCATTTGCTAGAACATCTACACATTCCATGGTTTACTCACCGAATAAGAATCTCTACGATAACTTCGGCACGAATCTTCCGGTCATTCACGGTGCATCGATCAAATTCTTGCTTAATCTTGCTTCTACTTCTAGGTTCGTTTTCACTCTTTCCAAAGTTTCTCTCAGTACTGACTTGTCCCCACTTCAAATATTGAGGCAGTTGTAGAAAAACTGACGAAAATATGAGCGACTGGCGGCTTCGCCAATGAAATAAACCGCGTAATTAACTGGTTTATATTTAAAAAGCACAACTTCTGCTGTTAAAAGGCTATACTTAGCGTTCTGGACGAATGATGGATCGTGAGACAGATTCGTGAATTATCGTGAATAAAAACCGTGTGTTTTAATATACACACTAAAAGAATTACAAGTACATTTACAGTACAGTAATAATATCTTCAAATAAGAGTTCAAAAATAATTGAACAGTCCTTAGAGCATGTGCCTAGGATGCTTGTTAAAATCTTTAAGATGGCCGAATTGCCAATGTATGCTTGAGAGATGTCTGTGTGTGTCCTTCTTGATGGTAGATGGCTGAAGAGCTGAAGTGAACGAGGCTCCCAGCAGAAGGCTCACCTTCTTTAAAAATCAGACAACTCTTTTGTTTGACTTTCGCGCTGAAAACTAACCACTCCCACAGGGAGTGATCTAGAATGAATCAACATCTGGTTTCAATATTTATCAACTTCATCCTGAACAGTAGACTAATCAATCACTGATATTCTTCAAAGAAAATGGCTTGGCTCTTAAGGAAATGGAGGTTGAGCTAGGTTCTACATTCAGTAGATAACATTACAACAAGACATCTGGAATAAGAGTTCCATGCACATGCATATATTTACAAAATCCATCAAACCTGTCAGGTTCTGGGGTTTCAAAACTCGAGTTCAAGGGATCACATCAGGAGATTATTAGCTCAAAAGGTCTCATACTCTCACTCGTTAAATAAGAGAAAATATATATGATTTAAAAATTCTATCCGGATAGAATTTTTAAATTTTAGAATATAACAGGTTCTGTTAGATGTTGTTGCCCTGCTCCGTGTCAAAGGGGTCCGTCTTCATCACTATCTAGATGACCTACCTCTCCCAGCTCAAGACAAAGGTCAACTTTAAGAGCACAGGAGCCTGGTCACTTCCACCCTTCAAGAGTTTGGGTGGCTCCTGAATCTGGAGAAGAGCCCCCTGGAACCAGCCCAATCCTTGGTGTTTCTCGGGGGTCACCTCATCACGTTGGAAGGCACTATCTCGCTGCCCGAGGAGAAGATTGTGGTAATCCGAGACAGAATCCGCTCACCCCTCGCTTCATCTCACCTCTCCGCTCTCCAATGTATGAAGGTGATTGGCACTATGGCAGCTACTATTCCCATGGTGAAGTGGGCACAGTGGCACACACGGCCCTTCCAAAAAGGGTTCCTCCAACAATGGAATTCCTCTAGCAAAAGCCAGCGCATCCACATTACCCCAACCATGAGAGTGTCTCTCCTTAGGTGGCTCCAGGGGGAAAATCTTTGCAATTGCCACTCGATCTTTCCCATCACATGGGTCACGATAACCTCAGATGCCAGCCCCCGGGGCTTGTGCGCTCATTGCCGGAAGTGGCTCAGGGCAGATGGAACTCCCCTTCTTTGGGGATTGTGTCCAATATACTGGAACTGCGGGCCGCCTTTCAGGCACTCCTGTCATTCCGCCATCTATTAAAGAACTCTTCAGTGATGCTCAGGTTGGACAATACAACCGCGGTGACCTACATAAGGAAGCAGGGTGGCACTCGCAGCTGGTCCCTGCTACAGGAGATGGAGCCAATCATGAGCTGGGCTCAGAGGAATTTGTCCAACATTTCACTGGTCTACATTCCTGGGATTTAGAATATATAGGCGAACTTCCTTTCTCATGTTCAGATGATCAACAACGTGTGGTCTCTCCACAAAGAGGTGTTTGAATGGCTCTTTCAATTGTCGCCACTGTGCCATGCCATCAAACACAGCCACTGTGCCATGCCATTGTCACCACTGTGCCCATCAATTGTCGCCACTGTGCCATGCCAAACAGAGCCACTGTGCCATGCCATTGTCACCACTGTGCCTATCAATTGTCGCCACTGTGCCATGCCGTTGTTAGCACTGTGCCATGCCATTGTCACCACTGTGCCCATCAATTGTCGCCACTGTGCCATGCCAAATGCAGCCACTGTGCCATGCCATTGTCGCCACTGTGCCCATCAATTGCTGCCAGTTTGCCCCTAAAATGCCGCCAGATTGACCCCCCCGCCTGGCATTTGCTTTTCTCGGTCAGCCATCCCCGGATCCTCCTCCACGATCCCTCGATGTAGTCCCGCCCTTGAAGCTGCTTCAGCCAATCAGGTTACCGGTAACCAGATCCGGTGAACCTGATTGGCTGAGATGCGTGTCAGTGTTAACCAAGGAACCCTGGTTAACTATTTGGAAGCCGATTACAGCCCTCAGGCCGCTGGCTCTGATAGACACTTCCACAGCCAACCAGCTGCCGTTATTCAGATGGCTGGCGCTCACCAGGAGGGCCGGCCATTTGAATAGTGGGCGGCAGCGGCGACAATACATAGATCCATGCAATGCAGAAATCTATGTATTGTATTCAGTGGCGGTACAGGAGAGAGAGGGGGCGGCGCTCCGGCGCCCTCTATGGACGCACCGCCACTGAGCCCAGAGCACAGATTTATGGGAGAGGTGTCCTATAGGGTAGTTATGGAGGCGGGGCTAACCCACACGTTGCTGCCATGGAGGAAAATGACGGCGGTGAGTATTTGATAGGAAATTTCCATGTTTCCTCTCTGTAGTATTATATGGGGGGTGTGATATTTTCTTCCTCTTTCGGGGACACAAAGTCCTGAGGTCTCTCTCTGTACATTTCATGATAAACTTCCCATTATGAAGAACCAATCGGATGTCTCGTGTGATCAGAAAACACTTTGCTGTCACATTCTGGATCCTTTCTCTTCCATTCTTTTATTTCTCAATCTCAATTCTATTAGAACTACAATGTTTCTTCTGTGGGATTCTATGAAGATCTGCAGAACCTTTTCTCATGGTTTCTAACAAAACATTTTACTAACAAATTATCTGATGAAAAATATATCCTGTAATCTGATTGGACGGTGAGATTCTTCCACATTGTAATAACATTGTAACCAAAGCAGACACATTGTGACACGTCTTTGCCGCGGAAGTTCCAACCCACAGAATAGAGCAATAGTTATTTGGACACATCGCCCGAAATCCTCCGCACAGTGCCTTGAAAAAGTATTCATACCCCTTGAAATTCTCCACATTCTGTCATGTTAGACCAAAAACGTAAATGTATTTTTTTGGGATTTTATGTGAGAGACCAACACAGTGGGGGGTTATCTACCAAAGGCAAATTTACTTTGTACTACAAGCGCAAAGTGCCCAGGAAATTGCACTAAAAGTGCCCTTGGAGGTGCAGTCGCTGGAGATCCGAGGGGGACGTGCAAGGAGTATTAAAAAAACAGCATTTTCACCTGCACGTGATTGGGTGATGAAATCAGCAGAGCTTCCCCTCATTTCAGATCTTCCCCACAGATCTACACCTCCAATTACACGTTCAGTGCGATTTCCGGGGCACTTTGCACTTGTAGTTTGCACTTGTAGTGCAAAGTGGATTTGCCTTTCGTAAATAACCCCCAAAGTGTCAGATAATTGTGAAGTGGAAGGAATATGATACAAATAAATATGTAAAAAGTGTGGGGGGAGGGGAGGGGCATTTGTATGGCGCCCCCCGGAGTCAGTACTTTGTAGAACCCCCTTTCTCTACAATTATAGCTGCAATAACTGGGGGTGTCGCTGTTTTCAGAATTAAGCAATCTCATAATAAATAGGAGTCAGTACACACCGGCCATCATGTAAAGTGCCTCTGATTAACCCCAAATAAAGTTCAGCTGTCCTAGTAGGTCTTTCCTGACATTTTCCACCAGCAGAAGTCCATGGTCCTCAGAGAGCTTCCAAATCATCAGAGGGACCTCACTGCTAGGCCTCATGCCCACTGACGTTTTAAAAAACGGCCTGTAAAGCTAGTACAGACGACAGGAAAAAAGGTGACGACACCACCTGGGGCATGCTGGGACTGTGACGTCATAAGAGGCCTATATAAATCATCGCGCACCGCACACCCGGCATTACAGCGGGAGGGAGCGTCGTGGCAACATCGGAAGAAGAAGGCGACGAGGAAGACCAGACTGGGCTGGCCGCTGCGAGTAAAAGAGCTGCAAGAAGATATCGGCGGCCAGCCCCGAAGAAGGCACCGGAGAGCGGGAGAAGAACCGGGGAGAGCGGATAAGACCCCAGAAGTCAGAAGAAGACCCCCGGAGAGCGGGAGAAGAACCAGGGAGAGCAAAGAATACCCCAGAAGTCAGAAGAAGACCCCCGGAGAGCAGGAGAAGAACCAGGGAGAGCGGAGAAGACCCCAGAAGTCAGAAGAAGACCCCTGGAGTGCGGGAGAAGAACCGGGGAGAGCGGATAAGACCCCAGAAGTCAGAAGAAGACCCCCGGAGAGCGGGAGAAGAACCAGGGAGAGCAAAGAATACCCCAGAAGTCAGAAGAAGACCCCCGGAGAGCAGGAGAAGAACCAGGGAGAGCGGAGAAGACCCCAGAAGTCAGAAGAAGACAACTGGAGTGTGGGAGAATAACCGGAAGAGCGGAGAAGACCCCAGAAGTCAGAAGAAGACCCCCAGAGAGCAGAGAAGACCCCCAGAGAGCGGAGAAGACCCCAGAATCAAAAGAAGACCCCAGAGAGCAGAGAAGACCTCCGGAGAGCGGAGCAGACCCCAGAAGTCAGAAGAAGACCCCCGGAGAGCAGAGAAGACCCCCGGAGAGCGAAGAAGACCCCAGAAGTCAGAAGAAGACCCCCGGAGAGCAGAGAAGACCCCCGGAGCTGACTAATAAATGATTTTAAAAACCTGTGTTGTGTGTTTATTTTATTAACACTTTTCCTCCCAGTGAATGGGTAGGGGTCAATGTACCCCATACTCATTCACGTAGGGTGGGGGGCTGGGATCTTATTAAAGGGGGCTCCCAGATTCTAATAAGCCCCCTGCTTGCAGATCCCGACAACCAACAGCCAGGGTTGTCTGGAAGAGGCCCTTGTCCCCATCAACATGGGGACAAAGGTGCTTTGGGGTGGGGGGCGCAGTGCCCCTCTACCCCAAAGCACCCACCCCCATATTGGGTGGCATTAGGCCTGGTACAGTTCAGGAGGGGGGGGCGCTCGGATAAGGGTCTGGCATGGATTTTGGGGGAACCCTCACGCCGTTTTTTCGGCGTAGGTGTTCCCCTTATAATCCATACCAGACCGAAGGGTCTGGTATCATTCTGGGGGGAAACCTCACACAATTTCTTTTCAATTTGCGTGGGGTTCCCCTTCAGGATTCTCCGCACACCAGTCGTCCCGCAAGTTGGATCATCCTGATCCGACTTCTGGTGCAACCTCTATTCAAATCAATGAGAAAGAAATGCCGGACGAGGCTTAGCACAGCGTTAGGCCTCTTAAATCACGTTTGCCGGCGTCTGACGTCTTTACAGCTCTAACGCTAAAACTTCAGAACACGCTGGTCCTGGGTTTTTTTGCAGCTCAAAAACGTCATGGTGGGCATGAGGCCAAAGTGGCTGTAAAAACGTCCGTGGGCATGAGGCCTAAAAGGTATCAGTCAGGAGAAGGGTGCAAAGGAATCTCCAAGGCATTAGATCTCCCATGGAACACGGTGAAGACCGTCATCATCAAGTGGAGAAAATCCGGCACAACAGTGACGTCACCAAGAACTGGACGTCCCTCCAAAACTGATGAAAAGACGAGAAGAAAACTGGTCAGGGAGGCGGCCAAGAGGCCTCAGCAACATTAAAGGAGCGGCAGGAATATCTGGCAAGTCCTGGCTGTGTGGTGACAACAATCTCCCGTATTCTTCATGTGTCTGGGCTGTGGGGGAGGGGAAAAGACGGAGGACTTTTCTTACCAAGAAAAAATCCAAGCCCGGCTACATTCTGCAAAAACTCATCTGAAGTCTCCCAAAATCATGTGGGGAAATGTGTTCTGGTCTGAGGGAACCAAGGTGGGACTTTTTGGCCATAATTCCAAAAGATGTTCGGAACAAAAACACCACTGCACATCACCAAACAAACACCATCCCCACTGTGAAGCATGGCGGTGGCAGAATCCTGCTTTGGGGCTGTTTTTCTTCAGCTGGAACAGGGGGCCTCAGTCAAGGTGGAGGGAATTATGAACAGGTCCAAATACCGGCCAATATTGGCACAAAACCTTCAGACTAGAAAGCCGAACATGAAGAAGAACTTCATCTTTCAGCATTAGAAAGACCCAAATCATCCAAATCACCAAAGGAATGACGTCACCAGGAGAAGATTCTTGTTATGGAACGGCCCAGCCAGAGCCCAGACCTGAATCCCATTGAAGATCTGTGGGGTGATGTGAAGAGGGCTGTGCCCAGGAGACGTCCTCACAATCTGACAGACTTGGAGGGTTTTTGGGCAAATATTGGCAAGTCAGGATGTGCCGTGTGATAGACTCCTCCCCCAAAAACACAGAATGCTGGAATAACATCAAAAGGGGCGTCACCAAAGTATTAGTGTGAGGGTGTGCAAACTTATGCAACCAGATTATTTTATTTTTATTTATTTTTTTTTACTTCCCCCCAACCTAAAAAAAATCAGTTTGTTGTTCCCCTGAGTTGTACAGATTATCGGTCACATTAAAGGTGGAAAAAGTTCTGAAAAGATTTATCTTTGTCTCATTTTTTTTACATCACAGAAACCCGACATTTTACCCCCCGGGGTGTGTAGACTTTTTATATCCACTGAATTTATTTGTAAAAATAAAAAAAATAAAAAATTATAATTTTCCTTCCACTTCACAATTATGTGACACTTTGGCCCGGATCCACAAAGGCTTTACGCCGGCGTATCTCCAGATACGCCGCCGTAATTTCAAATGTGCGCCGTCGCATCTTTACGCCGATCTACAAAGCGAGATACGCCGAAAAACACGGCTTCAGATGTCCAACTTGCCTACGCCGGCGTATCGTGGGCGCATAGTTACGCTGGACGCATTCGGCGTTCCCATTAAAAATATGCAAATGAGCTAGATACGCCGAATCACAAACGTAGATGCGCCCGTCGCTGTAAGTTACGCCGTTTACGTAAGGCGTACGTCCGGCGTAAAGTTACCCCAGCTATATGAGGCGCAGCCCGTGTTAAGGTATGGACGTCGGAACAGCCGTCAAATTTTACGTAGTTTACGTAAGGCGTACGTGAATGCGCCTGGGCGTAAGTTACGCTCACGTCGTATGCAGTGTTCGGCGTATCTTAGGAATTCTAGCCGGCGTAATTCTAAACATTCGCACAGGGATACGTTCACGGACGGCACATGCGCTGTTCGTTCGGCCATGCATCTACATGGGGTCATGCTTCATTAGCATACAACACGCCCCCTACCTGCCTACTTTGAATTACGCAGGCTTACGCCGGCCCATTTACGCTACGCCGCCGTAACTTAGGACGCAAGTGCTTTGTGAATACTGCACTTGCCTCTCTAAGTTGCGGCGGTGTAGCGTAAAAAAGATACGCTACGCCGCTCTAAAGATACGCCGCCCTACGTGAATCCGGGCCTTTGTGTTGTTATATCACATAAAATCCCAATAAAATACATTTTTGGATGTAACATGACAAGTTGTGGAACATTTCAAGGGGTATGAATACTTTTTCTAGGCTCTGTACATTAAGGGCCAGATCCACGAAGCCCGGCTTAAGTTTCTGGCGGGCGTAGCGTATACCATTTACGCTACGCGCCGTAAGTTAGGATGGCAAGTGCCGTATTCACAAAGCACTTGCGTCCTTACTTACGGCGGCGTAGCGTAAATGGGTCGGCGTACGCGCGTCTAATTCAAATTAGGAAGAGGTGGGCGTGTTTTATTTAAATTATTCGTGACCCGACATAAATGACGTTCTTTTTTTAACTGCGCATGCACCGGTCGTGGATGTATCCCAGTGCGCATGCGTAAAATCACGTCGCAAATAGTCAATGAAAACAACGTGAACGTAACTTACGCAAATCCCTACTCGCGACCGGTTTACGCAAACAATGGAAAATTTGACGCTGGCCCGACGTCCATACTTAACACGGTGTACGCCTCTGCATAGCAGGGGTAACTTTACGCCGGACATACTCTTACGCAAACGACGGAAAAGGAATGCGCCGGCCGCTCGTACGTTCGTGAATTGCCGTAACTCGCTCATTGGCATATTCAACGCGGAAAAACAACAGAAGCGCCCCTAGCGTCCAGCGTAAGTATGCAACTAAGATACGACGGGGTAATAACTTAATAGCGTAATTCCGGCGTACATCTTGTTTTGTGGATACAAAACAAAGATACGCCGCCGGGAATTTGAAATGATGGCGGCGTATCTGGGGATGTGTCGCCGTAATTCTTTGTGGATCCGGCCCTAAACCTCTATACCTTCCATCCCGGGACCACCCAAGGCTTATTCCATGTTTCCTCTCTGTAGTATTATATGGGGGGTGATATTTTCTTCCTCTTCGGGGACACAAAGTCCTGAGGTCTCTCTCTGTACATTTCATGATAAACTTCCCAATATGAAGAACCAATCGGATGTCTCGTGTGATCAGAAAACACTTTGCTGTCACATTCTGGATCCTTTCTCTTCCATTCTTTTATTTCTCAATTTCAATTCTATTAGAACTACAATGTTTCTTCTGTGGGATTCTATGAAGATCTGCAGAACCTTTTCTCATGGTTTCTAACAAAACATTATCTGATGAAAAATATATCCTGTAATCTGATTGGACGGTGAGATTCTTCCACATTGTAATAACATTGTAACCAAAGCAGACACATTGTGACACGTCTTCGCCGCGGAAGTTCCAACCCACAGAATAGAGCGATAGTCTCTCCCAAGTGGTGAGGGGAACACGGCGCTGATGAGGAAATAAAAATTGAAAAACAGCGAATAAAATCCGAGCGGCGACACATACAAACCGCGCAAATACAGAATATAAAAGGGTAGAAAGTCGCACTAAATATACCCCCCGCTGGTATCAGTGATTGGTCTAAGTCTGGCATGTCCAAAGTCCAGCCCGCGGGCTATTTGCGGCCCGCGTTCCGGTTTGATGTGGCCCCTACTCGGGATTTACATATACATTCTAATGTGGCCCCCCCAAGTATATCCGCGTGTTATTTAAAAACAAATATTTAGATACATCTTCCGCATGACGAATCCCGAGCGCCGCGCTCATTGTTAGGATGTCAGTGGGAGGGGCTAAATGGCTGAAGGAGACTTCACTGCAAAAATACAATAAAGTACATAAAACACCCAAAGCTCGTCTCTAGTGAGGGGCGCTGGCTGGCGGCAGAAGGAAAGAACATTACATGGACAGCGTCTGTGATCAGCAATTTTCAGGTCTTGCCACAGATTCTCAATGGGATTTAAGTCTGGACTGTGACTGGGTGTCAGGACACCTGTGGCCAGATGACAAGTACACCCCGTTGGAGTCAAGGGTGCACCGCAGGGTAGTGAACCCTATAGCAGACTTCTGCGGATGGACCAGAGAGTGGATATGGAGGAGAGGTTCTCTGGGGCACAAAAAGGGACCATACAGGAAGCTTGAGCCCAAGATTCCCCAGGGCGTGGAGTCTAAGACCCAGTTGGTGTTCACCAGAGCCTCTAGTGGTGAGGATAGTCTTCACTGCAACTAAATCCAGGTCGCGGCCCCCGGAGTCCCCCAGGTCACGCTGGCTGGTACTGCTGGTGCTGCTGGCTAGTACTGCCTGGCTGGTACTGCTGGTGGGTCCTGCTGGCTGGTACTACTGGTGTGTGTTGTTGGTGGGTACTGCTGGTGCTGCTAGCTGGTACTGTCGGTGGGTGCTGCTGGCTGGTAGGAGGAGGAGATTTGGTGTCACAGGAGCCGGCACTATACAGGAAACATCGGCTTTGCTTCCTCTAGTGCCGGCTCCGCTCCTCACACTGTTGCTCGGGGGGGCAATCAGGTCAGGAACCCACAATCCGGGCTTTCCAACCCCCCATCCCAGAGCAGGAGGGGGCACTCCACATCAGAGGGCGCCGTGGGCCAGCGGTTGGGCGCCCCCGCTTTATTATCTCTTGTGTTAGTGGCCGGAAACAGGAAAGTCCGATCGATTCCACCAATCACCTCCGTCCCAGGTCAGAGATTTCCTTCTCTTCTTCCTTCACTACAAAGACACAGAAAGACTGCGGGGCCTGTTTATAAAAGGTATTGTGCCTGACATGTGTATTTCCTATGATCAGCAGCTCCCTCTAGTGACCACATTCCAGTATTTTCCTAAAATTCCACAGTCAGGAAAATACCTCATTATGGCCACTAGATGGAGGTAACAGTCATAGGAAATACACATATTAGATACATTATGGGGAAGGTGTATGACGGATGTGCGAATGCTGAGATGTTTGTGTGACAAATTCTTTATAAATGACCCCCTAATACAGAATGTGAGATTATAAGAAGATTTATCTCCCCTACAAGTATTTTTATCACTCCTAAGGAAAAAAAAAACACTGACGTCTCAGTTATTAACCACTTACTGACGGCTGTACGACTTTGTACGGCCGCAGCGCAGTCCTGAATCCCTGACTGGCCGTGTTTTTACGGCCGCCCCTTTCCTCGTTCCCCGCGCGCAGCGGGGAACTCCTGTGCTGGCCGTGTCCCCTGGACACAGCCAAACACAGATCGCGGTGAGCGGCCAATCACAGCGGCTATTTACAGCGCGATCTATGCAGCCAATGAGAGATGATCTGATATGTAAACATATCAGATCATCTCTCATTGCTGACTCTCCCTCCTCACACAGACACCGCGTGTGAGGAGGGAGAGAGAACTGTAAGTGACCAGCGCTGGGAAAAAAAAAGTCACCAACCTGTGCCCCCCAGTACTACAGTGCCCCCCCAGTACTACAGTGCCCCCCACAGTACCACAGTGCCCCCCCAGTACTACAGTGCCCCCCACAGTACCACAGTGCCCCCCCCAGTACTACAGTGCCCCCCACAGTACTACAGTGCCCCCCACAGTACCACAGTGCCCCCCAGTACTACAGTGCTCCCCACAGTACCACAGTGCCCCCCCAGTACTACAGTGCCCCCCAGTACTACAGTGCCCCCCACAGTACCACAGTGCCCCCCCAGTACTACAGTGCCCCCCACAGTACCACAGTGCCCCCCCAGTACTACAGTGCCCCCCACAGTACCACAGTGCCCCCCAGTACTTTAAAGCCCCCCACAGTACCACAGTGCCCCCCACAGTACCACAGTGCCCACCACAGTGCCCCCCACAGTACCACAGTGCCCCCCACAGTACCACAGTGTCCCCCAGTACTACAGTGCCCCCCACAGTACCACAGTGGCCCCCACAGTGCCCCCCACAGTACCGCAGTGCCCCTCACAGTACCACAGTGCCCCCAGTATCACAGTGCCCCCCCAGTACCACCGTGTGCCAACCAGTACCACCGTGTGCCCACCAGTACCACTGTGCCCACCAGTACCACCATGCCCACCTGTGCCACCGTGCCCACCTGCACTCAGTGCACATCTGCAATCAGTGCCCATCTGTGCCACCTCATCACTGCCCACCTGTGCCATCTGTGGGCATTTGTACTTTCCTGCCTTGTTAGGGTCTCAAGAAATGAGATAGGCCTTCAGTACATCAGGTGTGATCAGATGTGATCATTTTTTATGATTTGCACCATAGATTTTAGACTCTAAAACTTTCACACAGACCAAATAATTTCCAAAAACGTTGGGTTATTTGTATCAGACATGTAGCAGTACAAATTGTGGCCAAAATGTATGAAGAAAAATAAAAAATTTGCAAAATTTTATCACAGAAACTAAGAAAAAATCATTTTTTTTCCAAATTTTTGGTCTTTTTTTTATTAATAGCGCAAAAAATAAAAACCGCAGAGGTGATCAAATACCACCAAAAGAAATCTCTATTTGTGGGGAAAAGGACAAAAAAATTATTTGGGTACAGTGTTGTATGACTGAGTAATTGTCATTCAAAGTGTAAGAGCTCTGAAAGCTGAAAATTGGTCTGGTCAGGAGGGTGTTTAAGTGCCCGGTATGGAAGGGGTTAATATCCCAAACCAAGTTCTACATTTATTCTCTGTGATCGTCGGCTCCATCTAGTGGCCATATTGTGGCATTTCACTGAAATTCCCCAATCAGGAAAATAGCGCCTCATGGCCACTAGATGGCGCAGATTACAGGGAATTATTTGTGGCAGCCGTGGCAATGCTGGAGACGTTGGCCCAGAGAGTTCCCTCATATCTCTGTGGATGATGTACAACCTGCACCATAGCGGGAGATGCCCCTCCCCCTCCCCTCCCCCTTCATGTGATGACATGTGATCACCTTCACTCCATTCTGTCCCTTGTGCTATTATTTCCTTTTCTTTGTATAATCAGCATGGAAACATTTCACATTTATTCCCAATAACATTCTGATCTCCGGGGAGATAGAAAAGACACAATGAGTGCCGATCTGTGTTCATCAGATACAAATTTTATTATGTGATAAAAGAAATGTTAGAAAAGCGCCGACTCGTCATTTCCGGGTGTCCGCCCCCGAAGAGCTTTGCAGGTCTATGAAGAGCCAATCAGATGGTAGCGGCCTGGAGAGGGCGGAGTCACGGCTCCCACTCCCTGTAGGAAAGAAAGAAGAAGGAGGTTACCTACAGCCCTTCACCCAATAGGAGAAGTTATTTGTACCTGACTCCTCCCCCTCCCACCATTATATTAAACCCCTCCCCCTCTCACACCTGGTCACCCCCCCATGGAGCAGAGCAATGTTTACATTTCTGATATGGATCTGATTGATCAGCAAAATCTATTTCATTACTAAAGATAACGAGGAAATACACACACTATATTATCAAAAGTATTGGGACACCGGCCTTTACACACACATGAACTTTAATGACATCCCAGTCTTAGTCCAGAGGGTTCAATATTGAGTTGGCCCGCCCCTTTGCAGCTATAACAGCTTCACCTCTTCTGGGAAGGCTGTCCACAAGGATTAGGGGTGTGTCTATGGGAAGGCCGTACACAAGGTTTAGGGGTGTGTCTATGGGAAGGTCTCTCCACAAGGTTTAGGGGTGTGTCTATGGGAAGGTCGTCCACAAGGTTTAGGGGTGTGTCTATGGGAATGTTTGACTGTTCTTCCAGAAGAGCATTTGTGAGGTCAGGCACTGATGTTGGATGAGAAGGCCTGGCTCACAGTCTCCACTCTAATTCATCCCAAAGGTGTTCTATCGGGTTGAAGTCAGGACTCTGTGCAGGCCAGTCATGTTCCTCCACCCCAATGTCTATCCGGGGAGGGGCCTATCCAGGGGAGAGGGGTCTATCCGGGTGGGAGTGGTCTATCTGGGTGGGAGGGGTCTATCTGGGTGAGAAAGGTCTATCTGGGTGGGAGGGGTCTATCCGGGTGGGAGTGGCCTATCTGGGTGGGAGGGGTCTATCTGGGTGAGAAAGGTCTATCTGGGTGGGAGGGGTCAATCTGGGTGAGAGGAGTCTATCCAGGTGAGAGGGTCTATCCGGGTGAGAGGGGTCTATCCTGGTGGGAGGGGTCTATCCGGGTGAGAGGGGACTATCTGGATGGGAGGGGTCTATCCGGGTGAGAAAGGTCTATCTGGGTGGGAGGGGTCTATCCGGGTGAGAGGGGTCTATCCGGGTGAGAGGAGCCTATCCAGGTGAGAGGGTCTATCCAGGTGGGAGGGGTCTATCCGGGTGAGAGGGGTCTATCCTGGTGGGAGGGGTCTATCCGAGTGAGAGGGGTCTATCCAGGTGAGAGAGGTTTATCCGGGTGAGAGGGGTCTATCCGGGTGAGAGGAGCCTATCTGAGTGAGAGGGGTCTATCCAGGTGAGAGAGGTCTATCCGGATGAGAGGGGTCTATCCGGGTGAGAGGAGCCTATCCGAGTGAGAGGGGTCTATCCGGGTGGGAGGGGTCTATCCAGGTGAGAGAGGTCTATCCGGGTGAGAGGGGTCTATCCGGGTGAGAGGGGCCTATCCGGGTGAGAGGGGTCTATCCGGGTGAGAGGGGTCTATCCAGGTGAGAGAGGTCTATCCGAGTGAGAGGGGTCTATCCAGGTGAGAGAGGTCTATCTGGGTGAGAGGTGTCTATCCGGGTGGGAGGGGTCTATTCAAGTGGGAGGGGTCAATCTGGGTGAGAGGGGTCTATCCGGGTGAGAGGGGTCTATCTGAATGAGAGGGGTCTATCTGGGTGAGAGGGGTCTATCTGGGTGAGAGGGGCCTATCCAGGTGAGAGAGGTCTATCCGGGTGAGAGGGGTCTATCCGGGTGGGAGGGGTCTATCCGAGTGGGAGGGGTCAATCTGGGTGAGAGGCGCCTTTCCGAGTGAGAGGGGTCTATCCAAGTGAGAGGGGTCTATCCAGGTAAGAGGGGTCTATCCGGGTGAGAGGAGCCTATCCGAGTGAGAGGGGTCTATCCAGGTGAGAGAGGTCTATCCGGGTGGGAGGGGTCTATCCGAGTGGGAGGGGATTAATCTGGGTGAGAGGAGCCTATCCGGGTGAGAGGGGTCTATCCGAGTGGGAGGGGTCTATCCGGGTGAGAGGGGTCTATCCGGGTGAGAGGGGTCTATCTGGGTGGGAGGGGTCTATCCAGGTGAGAAAGGTCTATCTGGGTGGGAGGGGTCTATCCGGGTGAGAGGAGCCTATCCAGGTGAGACGGTCTATCCGGATGGGAGGGGTCTATCCGGGTGAGAGGGGTCTATCCTGGTGGGAGGGGTCTATCCGGGTGAGAGGGGTCTATCCGAGTGGGAGGGGTCAATCTGGGTGAGAGGACCCTATCCGGGTGAGAGGGGTCTATCTGGGTGAGAGGGGTCTATCCAGGTGAGAGGGGTCTATCCGGGTGGGAGGGGTCTATCTGGATGGGAGGGGCCTATCCGGATGGGAGGGGCCTATCCGGGTGGGAGGGTTCTGAACCTTCCCCTTCTCTCTACTTCCTTCACAAGTTTTATGCAACAAAAATAAAACCGAACAGTTGAAGGTTTTACATCTGGTGTGGACATTCCGATTTCTACAACTTCCTCCCCTGGACAACGAACTGAGAGGTAACGCTCATTCGGGGGTAGTGCTACATAGACAATGAGGGGGAGGGGGCAACATTTCCTGATGTCCCTATTGTGGTGGAAATTTGAAGATGTATTTAATATGTATTGTTGCCATATTGGCACCCAGTCTTGACACTTCCCCAACCCGCTCTAATTAGAACTGATTGGGGCAGTCTGAGGCTGGTTGAGATGCACTTCCTGACTTGGAGTGAGTGTCGCCGGCGCAAGGGCCCCTGTGTGATGCACAGATATTCGCCTGTGTGACGCATCACTCTGCAGGCACACTTGGTTTAGCGGATGTGTGCTTTTGCCATATCTGTGTCCGATCAACATAAATATGATGGTATGAGCATACAGCTGCATATAGGCTCCCCTTATCAGGAACTGTGTTCATTTAGTTATTGTATTATTTCTGTATCATATTGTGTTATTGTGCTATTACTGTAATGAATCCCTGTTGGAAGGGTTTATCTGTGCTGACATCACTTCCTGTAGAGGTGAGAGGGTCTATCCAGGTGGGAGGGGTCTATCCGGGTGAGAGGGGTCTATCCTGGTGGGAGGGGTCTATCCGAGTGAGAGGGGTCTATCCAGGTGAGAGAGGTTTATCCGGGTGAGAGGGGTCTATCAGGGTGAGAGGAGCCTATCTGAGTGAGAGGGGTCTATCCAGGTGAGAGAGGTCTATCCGGATGAGAGGGGTCTATCCGGGTGAGAGGAGCCTATCCGAGTGAGAGGGGTCTATCCGGGTGGGAGGGGTCTATCCAGGTGAGAGAGGTCTATCCGGGTGAGAGGGGTCTATCCGGGTGAGAGGGGCCTATCCGGGTGAGAGGGGTCTATCCGGGTGAGAGGGGTCTATCCAGGTGAGAGAGGTCTATCCGAGTGAGAGGGGTCTATCCAGGTGAGAGAGGTCTATCTGGGTGAGAGGTGTCTATCCGGGTGGGAGGGGTCTATTCGAGTGGGAGGGGTCAATCTGGGTGAGAGGGGTCTATCCGGGTGAGAGGGGTCTATCTGAATGAGAGGGGTCTATCTGGGTGAGAGGGGTCTATCTGGGTGAGAGGGGCCTATCCAGGTGAGAGAGGTCTATCCGGGTGAGAGGGGTCTATCCGGGTGGGAGGGGTCTATCCGAGTGGGAGGGGTCAATCTGGGTGAGAGGCGCCTTTCCGAGTGAGAGGGGTCTATCCAAGTGAGAGGGGTCTATCCAGGTAAGAGGGGTCTATCCGGGTGAGAGGAGCCTATCCGAGTGAGAGGGGTCTATCCAGGTGAGAGAGGCGATTCAGTTCGCATGTGCCGCGCTATATAAGTTTTCATTCATTCATTCAGAGGAGGTCACATGCTGTGACATGACTTCCTGTGGTCACATGCTGTGATCTCGTCCAATCAGAGGTGGTCTGTGAAGACAATTGTGTTAATAAAACTCCTGTGAGGGCGTCGGCAGGGAGTTATGCTGGTGAGCGATGGATGAGAGCAAGCTGTGGTGATGTCTCTTGATTTGTATGGATGGGCATAGAATGGATGGTGAGTAAATCTTTTAGCTTAAACATGGCATTATTTCATTTAAGATGGGGAATGTGCTTTAAAGCACATGGCAAGATGGCGGTGTGCTTTGCACACCCCCAAATTGCCACGACACTATGGGAATACCTGATCATATATCAGCAGGGACTTACCTTTCTTTTATAATTAATGTTGTACCTCCCGGACAGCGCTGTGGAGAGAGAAGAGATGATCGGTATTAGTAAAGTGACGGAGGTGTCAGAAGATGGCGGCAGACGACCCCACAGACATGACGGGTCTATTTATAGAAAATGTGTCCAGATATTCCTCCAGAGACACTCCATGTACATTCCTTCTGGGGGAGGAAACCAACTGGTGATGGATTGATGATTATGATCTTATGGGATCATCACCAGTCTATGGGATCATCATCATCATCATCACCAGTCTATGGGATCTTCATCATCATCACCAGTCTATGGGATCATCATCATCATCACCAGTCTATGGGATCATCATCATCATCACCAGTCTATGGGATCACCATTATCATCACCAGTCTATGGGATCATCATCATCATCACCAGTCTATGGGATCATCATCATCATCACCAGTCTATGGGATCATCATCATCACCAGTCTATGGGATCATCATCATCATCATCATCATCACCAGTCTCTGGAATCATCATCATCATCATCATCATCACCAGTCTATGGGATCATCATCATCATCACCAGTCTATGGGATCATCATCACCCCCGCTGGATCCCTCGTACAGAAGGAATGTACATGGAGTAGTGCTGGGCGAATAGTTATGGAGATTCTTTTATAAATAGACCCCAAAGTGTCCCCTCCATTCTCTTACCTTGCAAGGTTCCCCTTCTCCTAATCCGCAGCACGGGACTCCTATCTCGTTCCTCCCACTGGGTCCTGCTAGGACTCTCAGATCTCTGAAATCCATCGACTTCTACAGAATAAAACACAGATTTATCATTCGGTGATTGCAAGGACCGGGCAGGGCCGGCTTTTCTTCTACAATGGGAATCCCCATACCGATCCCTCCATCCCCTCCCCCTCCACAGATATATCATTATCTTATATCCAATGATGTTCCTGTCACCTGCGCGGCACAGTGATCACCGCACACACATGGGCGGGTCTGATGACAGGACGGGAGGGGCTCGGGGGTCATCGGGAGTAATGATCAGTATGCCAAGACCCCGCCTCCAGTAGGGTTCCTGTACCCGCCTCCAGGGGGCGCAATGGATACATTGAGGGGAATTTACTAAGACTGGAGAAGCCAAAATCTGGAGCAACCAATCAGCCCGGCGCTCCCATTATTATCATCATCAATCTAAAGAAGTGTAAAAAGTATCCGATCCATCAAATGATACAATAAAATTGTAACCAATCAGAATCTGCTGCAATCATAGATACAAGACGATCACCTGACCTCCGGACATCGGGAGACGGTTTACCGACATTGCCAGCTGGATGTGACGTCATCATAATGCCGCGGCCTAGACCCACGGGACGCACTCAATTCATGTGGATGTCATTTAACCGTAAATGGGTCAAACAGCTTTAAACGCCTGGAGAAGAAGGTTTACACCCACCAGAGTCAGCCAATGACGGCACACATGGGGATCTGCTGGAAAACAACATCATAAGTCAGCTCCCTCTAGTGGCCATAATGCAGTATTTTTCTTAGAATGCCTTTAATCAGGAAAATACCCCATTTTGGCCACTAGATGGAGCTGATGACCATAGGAAATACACATATTACACAGATTACGGCAATTATGTGCGATGGCTGTGCGAATGCTTGAGGGCAATCACATATACATATAACATGGTAATTATTATATATACACTGCTCAGAAAAATGAAAGGAACACTTTTTAATCAGAGTATAGCATCAAGTCAATGAAACTCCTGATCTGGTCAGGTAGGTAGCAGAGGGGGGGGGTGTATACAGAGGAAGAGGGGTGTATACAGAGGGGGGAGGGGTGTATACAGAGGGGGAGGGTGTATACAAAGGGGAGAGGGGTGTATACAGGGGGCGTGTATACAGAGGGGGAGGGGTGTATACAGAGAGGGAGGGGTGTATACAGAGGGGGGAGGGATGTATACAGAGGGGAAGGGGTGTATACAGAGGGAGAGGGGTTTATACAGAGGGGGGAGGGATATATACAGAGGGGGAGGGGTGTATACAGAGGGGGAGGGGTGTATACAGAGGGGGTTGTTAATCGGTTTCAGCTGCTTTGGTGTTAATAAATATAACAACAGGTACACTAGATGGGCAACGATGAGACGACCTCCAAAACAGGAATGGTTTTACAGGTGGAGGCCACTGACATTTTTTCCCTACTCATCTTTTCTGACTGGTTTACACTAGTTTTGCATTTGGCTAGGGTCAGTGTCACTACTGGTAGGATGAGGCCATACCTGGACCCTATAGAGGTCTGTGTCACTACTGGTATCATGAGGCCATACCTGGACCCTATAAAGGTCAGTGTCATTACTGGTAGAATGAGGCCATACCTGGACCCTATAGAGGTCGGTGTCTTTAATGGTAGGATGAGGCCATAACTGGACCCTATAGAGGTCAGTGTCACTACTGGTAGGATGAGGCCATAACTGGACCCTATAGAGGTCAGTGTCACTACTGGTAGTAGGAGGCCATACCTGGACCTTATAGAGGTTGGTGTCACTACTGGTAGGATGGGGCCATACCTGGACCCTATAGAGGTCAGTGTCACTACTGGTAGGATGAGGCCATACCTGGACCCTATAGAGGTTGGTGTCACTACTGGTATCATGAGGCCATACCTGGACCCTATAGAGGTCAGTGTCACTACTGGTATCATGAGGCCATACCTGGACCCTATAAAGGTTGGTGTCACTACTGGTAGGATGAGGCCATACCTGCACCTATAGAGGTTGGTGTCACTACTGGTAGGATGAGGCCATACCTGGACCCTATAGAGGTTGGTGTCACTACTGGTAGGATGAGGCCATACCTGGACCCTATAGAGGTCAGTGTCACTACTGGTAGGATAAGGCCATACCTGCACCCTATAGAGGTTGGTGTCACTACTGTTAGGATGAGGTCATACCTGGACCCTATAGAGGTTGGTGTCACTACTGGTAGGATGAGGACATACCTGGACCCTATAGAGGTCGTGTCACTACTGGTAGGATAAGGCCATACCTGGACCCTATAGAGGTCGGTGTCACTACTGGTAGGATGAGGACATACCTGGACCCTATAGAGGTTGGTGTCACTACTGGTAGGATAAGGCCATACCTGGACCCTATAGAGGTTGGTGTCACTACTGGTAGGATGAGGTCATACCTGGACCCTATAGAGGTTGGTGTCACTACTGGTAGGATGAGGACATACCTGGACCCTATAGAGGTCGGTGTCACTACTGGTAGGATGAGGACATACCTGGACCCTATAGAGGTCGTGTCACTACTGGTAGGATAAGGCCATACCTGCACCCTATAGAGGTTGGTGTCACTACTGGTAGGATGAGGCCATACCTGGACCCTATAGAGGTTGGTGTCACTACTGGTAGGATGAGGCCATACCTGGACCCTATAGAGGTCAGTGTCACTACTGGTAGCATGAGGCCCATACCTGGACCCTATAGAGGTTGCACAGGCAGTCCAACTCCTCCAGGATGGCACATCAATACGTGTCAATGCCAGAAGGTTTGCCGTGTCTCCCAGCACAGTCTCAGGAGCATGGAGGAGATTCCAGGAGACAGGACGTTCCTCTAGGAGAGCTGGACAGAGCTGTAGAAGGTCCCTAACCCATCAGCAGGACCGGTATTTGGAGGAACAGGATGGGCACTGCCAGAGTCCTACAAAATGTCCTCCAGCAGGCCACTGGTGTGAATGTCTCTGACCGACCAATCAGAAACAGATTTAATGGGGGTGGCCTGAGGGCCCGACGTACTCTAGTGTGCTCTGTGCTCACTGCCGGACACTGTGGAGCTTGATTGGCATTTTTCATTGATCACCAGAATTGGCAGGTCCACCACTGGTGCCCCATTCTTTTCACAGATGAGAGCAGGTCCACCCTGAGCACATGTGACAGACGTGAAAGGGTCTGGAGAAGCTGCGGAGAACTTTCTGCCGCCTGTAACATTGTTCAGCATGAGCGGTTTTGTCGTGGAAATTTCAAGATGTACTTAAAGCGGATGGTTCACCCTAAATATAATCTCTCTCATGTGATCCAGCATGCTGCGTCAGCGCCAGTATGCTGTTTTTTTTTTTTTTAAATCCCCCACTTACTGTATTATGCTCAATTTTAATTTCTTACCCCCGTGGTGGACGGCGCCAGTATAGCGCGTCACATCTTACGAAAATACCCGATAAGGACTCGGATATTCTCGGCGAAAATGCGGCGCCTGCGCACAGACCTAGGAGCTGACTGCGCAGGCGCCGTATTTCTCCGAGTCCTACGGCTATGGCGCGTCACGCCCTCCGAAAAAAGCCAGAATAGGACTCGGAGAAATACGGCGCCTGCGCAGTCAGCTCCTAGGTCTGTGCGCAGGCGCCGCATTTTCGCCGAGAATATCCGAGTCCTTATCGGGTATTTTCCTAAGATGTGACACGCTATACTAGCGCCGTCCACCACGGGGGTAAGAAATTAAAATTGAGCATAATACAGTAAGTGGGGGATTTAAAAAAAAAAAAACAGCATACTGGCGCTGACGCAGCATGCTGGATCACATGAGAGAGATTATATTTAGGGTGAACCTCCGCTTTAATATGTATTGTCATAGTGTCACCCAGTGTTAGTACTTCCACAACCCACTCTAAAGAGCTGACCGGGGCAGACTGAGGCTGGTTGAGTCCCGTCTGGTAGTAGAAAATGTCTTGAGGTTGGAGTGTGATGTTTGCGGCGTGGGGATATGTCCGCCGGCGAGGGGCCCCTCTGTGCATTAGTGTGGACGATAGTTGAGGAGGGGGATATACTGACTTCGCAAGGACATTACTGGTTATAGGCGGGTGTGCGCTCTTGTCTCTGCTGAGTCTGATCAGCATGGTGGGGATTCGTAGCGCACGCCTGTAGATAGCCTCCATTCCACCTACAATAATATAATCTGAATGTGCGTTATTCTATGGAATGGCGCAAAATAAGGATTCCTATCAGCGGTAATTAGAGAACTTGTGAGAGTCAGGGAAGGTGTCCATGTTTTAAAAGCAATACGGCTTTGTTTGCTAAGGGCATACATGCGTTCCCTGCCTGGACACGCCCATAAGACTTCTGCCAGCAATATTGTGTTGTATCCTATTTTTTACTGGCACATTACCGCTACGGGCATTTACGGGTGGGGAAATAAGAGCCCGTTATTACAGGCTGCCCGTAAAAATACAGTTGGTTGGCAACACTGGTATAGATCCTAATACATTACTCAGTCCATACCAGTATAGATCCTAACACATGACCCAGTCCATACCAGTATAGATCCTAACACATCACCCAGTCCATACCAGTATAGATCCTACCACATTACCCAGTCCATACCAGTATAGATCCCAACACATTACCCAGTCCATACCAGTATAGATACTACCACATTACCCAGTCCATACCAGTATAGATCCCAACACATTACCCAGTCCATACCAGTATAGATACTACCACATTACCCAGTCCATACCAGTATAGATACTACCACATTACCCAGTCCATACCAGTATAGATCCTAACACATTACCCAGTCCACCACTATAGATCCCAACTCATTACCCAGTCCATACCAGTATAAATCCCAACACATCACCCAGTCCATACCATTATAGATCCCAACACATTACCCAGTCCATACCATTATAGATCCCAACACATTACCCAGTCCATACCAGTATAGATCCCAACACATTACCCAGTCCATACCAGTATAGATACTACCACATTACCCAGTCCATACCAGTATAGATCCTAACACATTACCCAGTCCACCACTATAGATCCCAACTCATTACCCAGTCCATACCAGTATAAATCCCAACACATCACCCAGTCCATACCATTATAGATCCCAACACATTACCCAGTCCATACCAGTATAGATCCTAACACATTACCCAGTCCATACCAGTATAGATCCTTCCACATTACCCAGTCCATACCAGTATAGATCCCAACACATTACCCAGTCCATACCAGTATAGATCTCAACACTAGTGTTGAGCAGAATATGCCATATTCGAATTCGCGATATATCTCGAATATATAGTCGAATATTCGACATATATTCGCTAAATACGAATATTCGTGATATTTTTTGGAGATGAAATGATTGCGAATTTTCGCTATCGCGAATGCGATTGCGATTGCGAATTGCGAATGCGAAATTTCGAGAAATGCGGAATGGAGCACTCTGATTGGCACAGAATATTCGTGATATATTACAATACACAATAATTGCGAATATTCGAGAAATGCGGACGGAGCACTCTGATTGGCTCAGAATATTCGTGATATATTACAATATAAAATAATTGCGAATATTCGAGAAATGCGGAATGGAGCACTCTGATTGGCTCAGAATATTCGTGATATATTACAATATAAAATAATTGCGAATATTCGAGAAATGCGGAAGGAGCACTCTGATTGGTTCAGAATATTCGTGATATATTACAATATAAAATAATTGCGAATATTCGAGAAATGCGGAATGGAGCACTCTGATTGGCTCAGAATATTCGTGATATATTACAATATAAAATAATTGCGAATATTCGAGAAATGCGGAAGGAGCACTCTGATTGGCTCAGAATATTCGTGATATATTACAATATAAAATAATTGCGAATATTCGAGAAATGCGGAATGGAGCACTCTGATTGGCTCAGAATATTCGTGATATATTACAATATAAAATAATCGCGCGATATCGCTATTTGCCGAATAATCGCATTGCGATTTTTCGGCAATATAAAATGAGCGCTGCAGCTACTCGGCCCAAGGTCTCTAATCATACCAGCAATGCTTTTAGACGTCGATGGGGATCTCTAGGATGTGATCTGTTCTAAAAAAATATTGAAAACATTCGAATATTCGAAATAGCGAATATTCGCCGCGATATTCGCGAATACTCGAATATGCAATATTCGTAGCGAATATTCGCAATGCGAATATTCGTGAGCAACACTACTCAACACATTACCCAGTCCATACCAGTATAGATATCCAGCATGAGATTTTTCCCTATTGAGATCTGATGTGTTTGTTTCATTATTGTGAGCCCTGTACATATATATATACATGACAGATACATATTGATACATTGTCCTCATTATAGATCTGCAGAACATTGCTCGGTGATAACTAGGAATTAATCTCTATGGACATTTCTAGTTGTGTCTATAGAAGGTCTTATGATGGGGATGGAATGTTCCTGCATGTGTGGAACCCCCACATCGTACAACCCCTCCTGGGGACTCACCTTTCCTCCATCCTTCTGCTTCTTTCCAGGGTTTGCCCTCCGGTCACCATCAGATGGGGTCACCAGCAGCACAAAGACCACGAGAGCCCCCAAGATTAGCAGAGTCCTCATAACTGATCCTCACCCCGATCCTCACTACAGCAACAAGAAAGAGAGATGTACAATGTGTGACCCCCACCCTCTGTATACCTCACAGTGCTGAGAGCAGTTCTTATATACCCCACCTTTACCCCCCCCCCCCTCTTCCTGGGACTGGCCGACTGCGGGATCCAAGCCTACAGATGAGGCAACATCCTTCCCTATTCTACTGTCACATCTTCTTCTGTTTTTTTTACTGATGACATTTAATTATTTTCTATCAATGTATTATTCCAGGTATCTCTCTATGTAGCACCCTCCAAGTTACAGCGCCTTGAAAAAGTATTCATACCCCTTGAAATTCTCCACATCTTCTCATGTTACACCCAAAAACATAAATGTATTTTATTGGGATAAAAGGAAGCCTTGAGTCGGGAAGATCCTGTAACTTTTCCTCCAAAGCAGAGAACATTTTTCAAGCAGCTCAATAAGGGGCGTCAATACTTTCCCTTTCTCACTGAACTGGGTGACGTCATCTCTGATGAGGGGGGCAAGATGGACAAAAAGAGTTCCATGCATTCAAAAATCCTGAAGCTGTATCCTTTCAAGGAGGAGAAGGTTAAACATCTCGGGTCGTCTCCTTTGGTGGACGCAGCACTAATGAGACTAGTTAGATATGTAACCCTTCCTTTGGAAGACACCGTTTCCTTTAAAGATCCCTTGGAAAGACGGATTGACTCTGATCTGAAGCGGATTTACCTGACAGGGGGAATGGCCTGCAAACCGGTCCTAGCTGTAGCCGCCATATCAAAGCCATGGAAACCTGGTCAGACAGCGTTGATGAGACCCTAAGAGGTATCTCCAGTGAAGTGGCCAGAAGTTCGCCTATCCAGGAGACCAGGCTGGCATCCACCTTCCATTGATGTCATCCACCTGGTGGCCCGTGTTATCCTGGCGGCTGTCTTAGCATGTCATGCCTTATGGCTCCATCCATGGTTGGCGGATCCGGCTTCCAAGCTAGCTTGGTGCCGAATTCCCTTTAAGGGAACATCTCTTTTTTGGCAACAAGCTTGAAAGTGCTATAATCCGGGCCACGGGTGGCAAATCAGGTTTCCTTCCTTTAGGATCGGCGCTTACAGAGCCAGAAACGCACCTTTCCTAGAAGACAGAATACTGACCGAGCCAGGGAAGCGCACAGTTACAGTTTACAAGATCCTGGAAAGCCAGGCAGTCCTCTTTTAAGAAACCCACGAAAGGTGTTTTTGAGATTGGGCCCTGTAATAGATTGGCCCGTGGGACCCAGAGGCTCTTGAAGGGTGTGGGGTACTCCTGTTTCAGCTTCACCAATGACTCTTGTGTCTAGGGTCATCCTATGTCCACTAGGGGCATAGGATGACTGAGAAATGATATCTTGGATTACATGAGATGAGACAATAATGATAATTCACAATGTATTGCAGGATATCTTGAAATATTACAGGTTGTTGATTCTAAACCCAACCAGTCAATAGAGTGATTCATTCAATGTGGGAACACAGACTGTTAAGGTGTTAATTAAGTCTGCTACTGTCATGTAAACTAACCCTAATCTGGCTTCTAAAGACCTTTATTGTGTGATGCTAATTAACACTGTATTGTGTGAATCTCTATTGATGGTAAATGTGTATTGTATAGCACGTAAGAAAAGCTGGAGTCATGATGTCTGACTTGTCAGCTGTAGCTAATTAGCCCATGTGGATGGTGTCAGACCCGGTGCCAGAAAGTCTACCCAAGATGTGTATTGGAGGCTCATTAGGAAGCATTGTATAATGTTGTGGGCGGAGTTGAGTCATTGTTCATATTTGGTTGCTAACTGTATAAGAGCCTGAGTTTACCATTAAAAGATCTATTCGTTTTGAACCAGAGAACAGAGCTGTGTGTGTCTCGTTTCTGGGGGGAAATCCATATGGATCGTGTTTGCCGGATTGTGGAGTGTCGATAAGCTGTCGTGGGTTGGTGGAATGGAATATATTAAACAGCGTTAACCCCTGACCGTTACAGGCCCACTCAGGCATGCCAGGTGGGGGCTCATCTTCTCTGCTTTTGGCATGTATGGACGGCCTCAATCCAGGATTTCTGAACCATCACAACAGTCTCCTCAGGGTTCACCTGGGTCTTCAACAGTTCCCCAAGACTCAGACTCATTCCTACGACTCTTCCATGTTCAGGAGAGAGAAAGCAGGTCCTGTTAGCTTACGTAAATTGCTTATTGGAGCAAGGCGCAGCCATCCTTGTTCCAGATGGCGAACAAGGCAAGGGCATGTATTCTCCTCTGTTCATGGTACAGAAAAAGAGCGGCGCATGGAGACCAGTCATAGACTTGACCCATCTCAACCACTTCATCCGAAAAGAAAAATTCAAGATGGAGTTTTTACTTGCAATCCAGCAGTCGGTCCATCCAGGAGACTGGTTGGTGTCAATCGATCTGAAAGGCGCCTACTTCCATGTCCCATTGGCGGGGGACTTCCAGCAATTCCTCCACTTTGCGGTAGCAAACAGCGCCTACAATTCCCCTGTCTCCCCTTCCGTCTAATAACATCACCTCGTGTCTTTTCTAAGGTTCTGTTAGATGTTGTTGCTCTGCTCCGTGTCAAAGGGGTCCGTCTTCATCACTACCTAGATGACCTACCTCTCCCAGCTCAAGACAAAGGTCAACTTTAAGAGCACAGGAGCCTGGTCACTTCCACCCTTCAAGAGTTTGAGTGGCTCCTGAATCTGGAGAAGAGCCCCCTGGAACCAGCCCAATCCTTGGTGTTTCTCGGGGGTCACCTCATCACGTTGGAAGGCACTATCTCGCTGCCCGAGGAGAAGATTGTGGTAATCCGAGACAGAATCCGCTCACCCCTCGCTTCGTCTCACCTCTCCACTCTCCAATGTCTGAAGGTGATTGGCACTATGGCAGCTACTATTCCCATGGTGAAGTGGGCACAGTGGCACACACGGCCCTTCCAAAAAGGGTTCCTCCAACAATGGAATTCCTTTAGCAAAAGCCAGCGCATCCACATTACTCCAACTATGAGTGTCTCTCCTTAGGTGGCTCCAGGGGAAAAACCTTCACAATTACCACTCGATCGTTCCCATCACATGGGTCACGATAACCTCAGATGCCAGCCCCCGGGGCTTGTGCGCTCATTGCCGGAAGTGGCTCAGGGCAGATGGAACTCCCCTTCTTTGGGGATTGTATCCAACATACTGGAACTGCGGGCCGCCTTTCAGACACTCCTG
The DNA here is from genome assembly GCA_029574335.1 of Rana kukunoris. Taxonomy (NCBI): domain Eukaryota; kingdom Metazoa; phylum Chordata; class Amphibia; order Anura; family Ranidae; genus Rana; species Rana kukunoris. The sequence goes on from CM056053.1 coordinate 483,121,365, forward strand.
TCATTCCGCCATCTAATAAAGAACTGTTCAGTAGACATGTGCACAGAAAAAAAATGTTTTGTTCCGTTTCGTATGGTCCTGTCTGTTCGTTTCCGTTCGTTTTTCGTAAGACGCCCGTTTTCCCGTTCGTTTGTCGTACGACGTGATTTTTTCGTATTCCGATCGTTTCGTATTTCCGTTACCGTTTTATTTTCGTACATGCGGGATGATTCGTTATTCTGTTTAATTCATGTTCGTTTCTTGTTAGACAATAATTATCGTGAATTTTTGTCAATTTGCATTCTGTGTATCTTGAATGCTTTTCTTTTGTTAGTGTCAGTTGTATGTTCAATGACATCTATAACAAAAGAATTTCATTATTTATATTGAATGAATTCCTTTTTCTTTTTTCTGTGTATCAAAATACTGAAGGCAAATTTTTTGTTATAGGTGTCATATCAACATACGAAAATAACAAAAGAAACGGGTTCAAATGCAAATCTTTTGTTTATGTTTTTTTTTTAATGGCCAGAGAGTTAGGCTGGCCATACATGATACAATTTTCTGTGCAATTTTCTTTAGATTTACCTTCAACTATGTAGTGCAAGGGCCTGCCTGATTGCATACAATTGAAAGTGTTGTTTAGTTTGACCTCATATTATATGGTTTTTGGTAAATCTAAAAGAAAATTGTACAAGAAATTTGAACATGTATGGCCAGCCTCAGTGACTGAAAGCAGCTTCTCTTTTGTGCAGAGTAGTGAGTACACTTGTACAGTAAAGCCTAATAAACTTTTCTGTGGATTTTCATCTGAAGGGAGATCAGTTGGCCAGACTTTTGAACCCAAAAATGGTTTTCTGATGCAGTTTAAAAACGAACATATTTTCTGAGAACAATTGGAAAACGGTCGTTTTTATGTTTGTTGTTAAAACAGTCTGACCAAGTGTATGGGGCTTAACAATACTATTGTACTCACTACTCTGCACAAAAGAGAAGCTGCTTTCAGTCACTGAGGCTGGCCATACATGTTCAATTTTCTTGTACAATTTTCTTTTAGATTTACCAAAAACCATATAGGAGGTCAAACTAAACAACACTTTCAGTTGTATGCAATCAGGCAGGCCCTTGCACTACATAGTTGAAGGTAAATCTAAAGAAAATTGCACAGAAAATCATGTATGGCCAGCCTAACTCTCTGGCCATTCAAAAAAAACATAAACAAAAGATTTGCATTTGAACCTGTTTCTTTTGTTATTTTCGTATGTTGATATGACACCTATAACAAAAGATTTGCCTTCAGTATTTTGAATACACAATACGAACAGAAAAAGGAATTCATTCAATATACATAATGAAATTCTTTTGTTATAGATGTCATTGAACAATGAACATACAACTGAAAACGAACACAAAACGGATTCAAACAAAATACACAATGCAAACCTCTTGATACAGATTTCATTTTCGTTATTTTGCCATTTTCGTTTTGTCGTTTTTTCCCGTCGGATCGTTCGTTCGTATTTGCGGTCGTTCGTTATGCGGCTCATCCGTTATCCCATCGTTTTCGTATTTTGGTGCTTCACCGTTTTCGTATGTACACATTATCCCGCGGGTACGAAAATGAAAATTTTCGTACGAAAATCACATTCGTACGAACGGGAATGCACATATCTACTCTTCAGTGATGCTCAGGTTGGACAATACAACCGCGGTGGCCTACATAAGGAACCAGGGTGGAACTCGCAGCTGGTCCCTGCTACAGGAGATTGAGCCAATCATGAGCTGGGCTCAGAGGAATTTGTCCAACATTACAGCTGGGATTCATTCCTGGGATTCAGAATGTACAGGCGGACTTCCTTTCTCGTGTTCAGATGAACAACAACGAGGGGTCTCTCCACAAAGAGGTGTTCGAATGGCTCTTTCAATTGTCGCCACCGTGCCATGCCATCAAACACAGCCACTGTGCCATGCCATTGTCACCACTGTGCCCATCAATTGTCGCCGCTGTGCCATGCCAAACGGAGTCACTGTGCCATGCTATTGTCGCCACTGTGACCATCAACCGTTCGCCACTGTGCCATGCCAAACGGAGCCACTGTGCCATGCCGTTGTCGCCACTGTGCCATGCCAAATGGAGCCAATGTGCCATGCCGTTGTCGCCACTGTGCCCATCAATTGTCGCCACTGTGCCATGCCAAACGCATCTACTGTGCCATGCCATTGTCGCCACTGTGCCCATCAATTGTCGCCACTGTGCCATGCCAAATGGAGCCACTGTGCCATGCCATTGTCGCCACTGTGTTGATCAATTGTCACCACTGTGCCATGCCAAACGGAGCCAATGTGCCATGCCATTGTTGCCACTATGCCCATGAATTGTTGCCACTGTGCCATGCCAAACGCAGCCACTGTGCCCATCAATTGCTGCCAGTTTGCCCCTAATATGCCGCCAGATTGACCATCCCCCCCCCCCCCCCCGCCTGGCTCTTACCTTTCTTGGTCAGCCATCCTCGGATTCTCCTCCACAATCCCTCAATGTAATCTGATTGGACGGTGAGATTCTTCCACATTGTAATAACATTGTAACCAAAGCAGACACATTGTGACACGTCTTTGCCGCGGAAGTTCCAACCCACAGAATAGAGCGATAGTCTCTCCCAAGTGGTGAGGGGAACACGGCGCTGATGAGGAAATACAAAAATAAAAATAGAAAAACAGCGAATAAAATCCGAGCGGCGACACATACAAAGCGTGCAAATACAAAATATAAAAGGGTAGAAAGTCGCACTAAATATAATGAATGAAAACCCTGTGATGGCAAACAGAACACAGGGGGGGGGCTCAAGATACAACAAACCCCCGCTGGTATCAGTGATTGGTCTAAGACTCTAAGTGAATCAGGTGTGATAATTAAACTTGTATAAATAGATGGCGGGATCTGAAGAGATCAAACGAAACATATAAACCACACTTAAGCTACGTACACACGATCGGATCGTCTGATGAAAACGGACCGATTTTTTCATCAGACATCCGATGACGCCGACATTCATCAGTCTCACCTACACGGTTAAAAATCTGACCGTGTCCAACGCGGTGACGTAAAACACAACGGCGTGCTGAGAAAAATGAAGTTCAATGCTTCCGAGCATGCGTCGACTTGATTCTGAGCATGCGTGGATTTTTGACCTTGATGGATTTCCCCACAGACGATCGTTTTTTTCTATCGGCTTTTTAACCATAAGAAAATTTTAAAACAGGTTCTACGTTTTTTCACCGATGGGGAAACAAAACTGATGGGGCCCACACCCGATCGGTTTGTCCCATTATAGCGGTCCATCAGTCCGTTTTCATCGGACGTACCGATCGTGTGTACAGGGCATTAGTGTGAATCCTGAAGGTTCAAAAAACAAAATTGGGAAACAAAAGATAAATAATGATCTCCATAAGTAAGTGTGAGAAGAGTGCAGGGAGTGCGAAGGACCAGAAAAGAGTAAAGATCGCACACAGAAACACACGAGAGATCCCTGGGAAAAAAATATTGAATTCAGTTGAATGGAAATAAGATGTGAAAAGTGAGCAGGAAGTCCATTCCTATTGTGAAAAGATCCAATTCCAAAGTAATTAAAGGAGTTGTAAAGACATTTTTTTTTCACCTTAATGCATTAAATATCAAATCCAAAATTTAGAGCATCCAAAAGGAATAACAAATGAAGTTTTTCCAATTAGAAATAAGGATAAAAAATTCTCCAAAAACTGACCATCAAAAAAAAAATATATATATTTTTTTTCATTATTTATTTTTTCTTGCACCCCCAGCCTGCCCAGATGGAATGCAAAAACATTTTTTTTTGTTCATGCATTATCAATAAATGCGTTGATTTCTATATCAACATTAAGGCCCAGAGGTCTCAGACATGTAACCCCTATATATCCACCTCATTTCCAGTTTGGATATAGCTCTCCTTTTTGCACATCTAGAGAGGAAAATTTCTGCCCATTCTTCTGTGTGAAATGTCTCTGTCAGATTGGATGGAGAGCGTCTGTGATCAGCAATTTTCAAGTCTCGCCACAGATTCTCAATGGGATTTAAGTCTGGACTGTGACTGGGTGTCAGGTCACCTGTGGCCAGATGACAGATGCCCCCCGTTGGAGTCAGGGGGGCACCGCAGGGTAGTGAACCCAGGGCTGGTGCAAGGATTTTTGACACCCTAGGCGAAGCCTCATTTTGACGCCCCCCCCCCCAGTGCGCGCACGCCATTCGCTCCCCGTCCGTACCCCCCTGTACATCTGCCCCCCCACATACACACCAGTTCCCACTCTGTACCTCCCTGCACATATGTTTCCCCCACACATCTGTCTCCCCCCCCACACCAGTTCCCACTCTGTACCCCCCTGCACATCTACCCCCCCCCCAACCCATTTTCCACTCTGCCTACCCACACACATCTGTCTGTCCCCCCCCCACACACACACACACACCAGTTTCCACTCTGTACCCCCCCACACACCTGTCCCCCCCACTCAACTGTCTCCCCACACCAGCTCCCACTCTGTACCCCCCTGCACCTCTGCCCCCCCCCCCACACCAGTTACCCTTCTGTACCCCCCCTACACACACACCTGTCCCCCCACATACCAGTTGCCACTGTACCCCCCTGCACATCTGTCCCCCCACCAATTCCCACTCTGCCCCCCCCCCCACACACACACCAGTTCCCCCTCTGTACATTTTTTTAAATTTGTGAGTGGGTGCAGGCTGCAGCACTGAGCATCCTGCCTGTGCTTCCACTAATATACCTGAGCCACAGCGGCGTTGCTGCCTGTCTGTCTCCTCTTCTCACTACAGAGCCCCAACCCGAGCAACCAGGAGGAGGGGGGGGGGGGGAAATCGGTCATCGCGGCAAGCCCGGACTTGCATGCAGGGCTTCATAGGTGCGCAGCCTAATGCATTAGGGTGTGTACCCCAAAACGCAAACACTCATGTGTGTCTGTGTGTGTATATATATATATATATACACACACACAATTTAGTAGGGTAGTGGACAGTGTTAGTAGTTTTTTTTATTATTTAATTTTTGTATTTTTTTTACAATTTTATTTATATTTTGTATTATTTTTTTTTTTTTTTTAGAAGCTTTGGTGAAATACCAGCAGGGGGAATCAGTGCTGAACAGGGTCATTAGGGTAAGGTGACCAGATTTTTTTTATTAAATCCGGGGGCATTTTTTTTCCCCCTCAAATCATAGGTATGTGGTGTGTGTTTATGGAATGATATATACATTTTTTTCTCACATGTAGCCTATGAGATAAAAAAATATATATTTCTTAGAATTTTTGGGGATATGACTACCAAATGTTAAGAAAATACGCTAGAAAAAAATATTTTCAATGCATTTATTGATATTATACATAATTATATATTTCTCTATATACTCTACCCCCTCTCTCTGTCTGTATATACTGTACCCCCCTCTCTCTGTCTGTATATACTGTACCCCCCTCTCTCTGTCTGTATATACTGTACCCCCCTCTCTCTGTCTGTATATACTGTACCCCCCTCTCTCTGTCTGTATATACTGTACCCCCCTCTCTCTATATATATACACTGTACCCCCTTCTCTCTCTATATATACTGTACCCCCCTCTCTCTGTCTGTATATACTGTACCCCCCTCTCTCTGTCTGTATATACTGTACCCCCCTCTCTCTGTCTGTATATACTGTACCCCCCCCTCTCTCTATATATATACACTGTACCCCCTTCTCTCTCTATATATACTGTACCCCCCTCTCTCTGTCTGTATATACTGTACCCCCCTCTCTCTGTCTGTATATACTGTACCCCCTCTATATATATACACTGTACCCCCTTCTCTCTCTATATATACTGTACCCCCCTCTCTCTGTCTGTATATACTGTACCCCCTCTCTCTGTATATCTGTATATACTGTACCCCCCTCTCTCTATATATACTGTACCCCCCTCTCTCTATATATACTGTACCCCCTCTCTCTGTCTGTATATACTGTACCCCCTCTCTCTGTCTGTATATACTGTACCCCCCTCTCTCTGTCTGTATATACTGTACCCCCTCTCTCTGTCTGTATATACTGTACCCCCCTCTCTCTGTCTGTATATACTGTACCCCCTCTCTCTATATATATACACTGTACCCCCTTCTCTCTCTATATACTGTACCCCCCTCTCTCTGTCTGTATATACTGTACCCCCCTCTCTCTATATATATACACTGTACCCCCTTCTCTCTCTGTCTGTATATACTGTACCCCCCTCTCTCTGTCTGTATATACTGTACCCCCCTCTCTCTATATATATACACTGTACCCCCTTCTCTCTATATATATACTGTACCCCCTCTCTCTGTCTGTATATACTGTACCCCCTCTCTCTGTCTGTATATACTGTACCCCCTCTCTATATATATACTGTACCCCCCCTCTCTCTATATATACTGTACCCCCCTCTCTCTGTCTGTATATACTGTACCCCCCTCTCTGTCTGTATATCTGTACCCCCCCTCTCTGTATATACTGTACCCCCCTCTCTCTGTCTGTATATACTGTACCCCCCTCTCTCTGTCTGTATATACTGTACCCCCTCTCTCTGTCTGTATATACTGTACCCCCTCTCTCTGTCTGTATATACTGTACCCCCCTCTCTCTGTCTGTATATACTGTACCCCCTCTCTCTGTCTGTATATACTGTACCCCCCTCTCTGTCCTCTCTGTCTGTATATCTACCCCCTGTCTGTATATACTGTACCCCCCTCTCTCTGTCTGTATATACTGTACCCCCCTCTCTCTGTCTGTATATACTGTACCCCCGTCTCGCTGTCTGTATATACTGTACCCCCCTCTCTCTGTCTGTATATACTGTACCCCCCCTCTCTGTCTGTATATACTGTACCCCCCTCTCTCTGTCTGTATATACTGTACCCCCCTCTCTCTACCCCCCCTCTCTCTGTATATACTGTACTCCCCTCTCTCTGTCTGTATATACTGTACCCCCTCTCTCTATATATACTGTACCCCCCTCTATCTCTATATACTGTACCCCCCTCTCTCTCTCTCTCTCTCTCTCTCTCTATATATATATATATATATATATATATATATATATATATATATATATATATATATTTTATATATATATATATATATACTGTACCCCCCCTCTCTATATATATACACTGTACCCCCCCTCTCTCTATATATATATACTGTACCCCCCCTCTCTCCCTGTATAGACTCTGTTCCCTCTCTCCCTGTATATACTGTACCCCGTCTATCTCTATGTATATACTGTACCCCCCTTTATATACTGTACCCCCCTCTCTCCCTGTATATACTCTGTGCCCTCTCTCCCTGTATATACTGCGAGTGGCTGGGGATCCAGATTTTGCCACTCCCCCTACCCTGGCGCTCTAGGCAGCCGCTTGACTTGCCTATGCCTAGCACCGACCCTGAGTGAACCCTATAGCAGACTGCTGTGGATGGACCACAGAGTGGATATGGAGGAGAGGTTCTCTGGGGCACAAACAGGGACCCTACAAGAAGCTTGAGCACAAGATTCCCCAGGGCGCGGAGTCTAAGATCCAGTTGGTGTTCACCAGACCCTCCAGTGGTGAGGATGGCCTTCACTGCAACTGAATCCAGGTCACGGCCCCCGGAGTCCCCCGGGTGATGCTGGCTGGTACTGCTGGTGCTGCTGGCTGGTACTGCTGGCGGGTACTACTGGTGTGTGCTGCTGCTGGGTACTGATGGTGGGTACTGCTGGTGGGTACTGCTAGCTGGTACTACTGGTGTGTGCTGTTGGTGGGTACTGCTGGCTTGTACTGCTGGTGCTGCTGGCTGGTACTGATGGTGTGTACTGTTGGTGGGTACTGCTAGCTGGTACTACTGGTGTGTGCTGTTGGTGGGTACTGCTGGCTTGTACTGCTGGTGCTGCTGGCTGGTACTGCTGGTGGGTACTGCTGGCTGGTACTGATGGAGTGTACTGTTGGTGGGTACTGCTGTCTGGTACTGCTAGTGGGTACTGCTGGTGCTGCTGGCTAGTACTGCTGGCTGCTACTACTGGTGTGTGCTGTTGGTGGGTACTGCTGGTGCTGCTGGCTGGTACTGTTGGTAGGTGCTGCTGGTGGGTACTGCTGGCTGAGACTACTGGTGTGTGTGTTGTTGGTGGGTACTGCTGGCTGGTACTCTTGGTGGGTACTGATGGTACTGCTGGCTAGTACTGTTTGTGGGTACTGCTGGCTGGAACTGCTGGTGGGTGCTGCTGGCTGGTAGGAGGAGGAGATTTGGTGTCACAGGAGCCGGCACTATACAGGAAACATCGGCTTTGCTTCCTCTAGTGCCGGCTCCGCTCCTCACACTGTTGCTCGGGGGGGGGGGGGGGAAATCAGGTCGGGAACCCACAATCCGGGCTTTCCAACCCCCCATCCCAGAGCAGTAGGAGGCTTTCCACATCAGAGGGCGCCGTGGGTCAGCGGTTGGGCACCCCCGCTTTATTATCTCCTGTGTTAGTGGCCGGCAACAGGAAAGTCCGATCGATTCCACCAATCACCTCCGTCCCAGGTCAGTGATTTCCTCCTCTTCTTCCTTCACTATAAAGACACAGAAAGACTGCGGGGCCTGTTTATAAAAGGTATTGTGCCTGACATGTGTATTTCCTATGATCAGCAGCTCCCTCTAGTGACCACATTCCAGTATTTTCCTAAAATTCCACAGTCAGGAAAATACCTCATTATGGCCACTAGATGGAGGTAACAGTCATAGGAAATACACATATTAGATACATTATGGGGAAGGTGTATGACGGATGTGCGAATGCTGAGATGTTTGTGTGACAAATTCTTTATAAATGACCCCCTAATACAGAATGTGAGATTATAAGAAGATTTATCTCCCCTACAAGTATTTTTATCACTCCTAAGAAAAAAAAACACAGACGTCTCAGTTATTAATATCCCAAACCAAGTTCTACATTTATTCTCTGTGATCGTCGGCTCCATCTAGTGGCCATATTGTGGAATTTCACTGAAATACCCCAATCAGGAAAATATCACATTGTGACCACTAGAGGGAGCCGATTACAGGGAATTATTTGTGGCAGCCGTGCCAATGCTGGAGACGTTGGCCCAGAGAGTTCCCTCATATCTCTGTGGATGATGTACAACCTGCACAATAGCGGGAGATGCCCCTCCCCCTCCCCTCCCCCTTCATGTGATGACATGTGATCACCTTCACTCCATTCTGTCCCTTGTGCTATTATTTCCTTGTCTTTGTATAATCAGCATGGAAACATTTCACATTTATTCCCAATAACATTCTGATCTCCGGGGAGATAGAAAAGACACAATGAGTGCCGATCTGTGTTCATCAGATACAAATTTTATTATGTGATAAAAGAAATGTTAGAAAAGCGCCGACTCGTCATTTCCGGATGTCCGCCCCCGAAGAGCTTTGAAGGTCTATGAAGAGCCAATCAGATGGTAGCGGCCTGGAGAGGCGGAGTCACGGCTTCAACTTCCTGCTAGAAAAGGAAGAAGAAGGTTACCTACAGCCCTTCACCCAATAGGAGAAGTGATTTGCACCTGACTCCTCCCCCTCCCACCATTATATTAAACCCCTCCCCCTCTCACACCTGTCCCCCCCCCCTATGGAGCAGAGCAATGTTTACATTTCTGATATGGATCTGATTGATCAGAAAAATCTATTTCATTACTAAAGATAACGAGGGAATACACACACTATATTGTCAAAAGTATTGGGACGCCGGCCTTTACACACACATGACCTTTAATGACCCCCCAGTCTTAGTCCGGAGGGTTCAATATTGAGTTGGCTCCGCCCTTTGCGGCTATAACACCTTCACCTCTTCTGGGAATGCTGTCCACAAGGTTTAGGGGTGTGTCTATGGGAAGGCCGTCCACAAGGTTTAGGGGTGTGTCTATGGGAAGGCCGTCCACAAGGTTTAGGGGTGTGTCTATGGGAAGGCCGTCCACAAGGTTTAGGGGTGTGTCTATGGGAAGGCCGTCCACAAGGTTTAGGGGTGTGTCTATGGGAATGTTTGACCATTCTTGCAGAAGAGCATTTGTGAGGTCAGGCACTGATGTTGGATGAGAAGGCCCGGCTCGCAGTCTCCGCTCTAATTCATCGCAAAGGTGTTCTATCGGGTTGAGGTCAGGACTCTGTGCAGGCCAGCATTGTTCCTCCACTCTGATGTGAAGTTATTTCCTCCTGCAGGTTTATTCATTCATTTATAAAACAGAATTTTTTCCAGCCTGCAAATATTGGTAAATACAGGATTTGGACGTCACGGAACGGTTTGGAGGGCGTGTCCTACGACAACCGCATATTCCCGGCATCCTGTGACTTCCTGTTGTGGATCTGGGACAGGAAGTGAAGGGAAATCTCCTGACAGGGGTCACCCCCCCCCCCCTCAGTGTTGTACAGGAAGTAGTAGGTAGGGATGTATAAAGGGGTCAGTCTACTAGACAATGAGGGGGAGGGGCGGAATTTCCTAATGCCCCCCCCCCCGGGAATAACACATAGAACCCCCCCAATTACCTGATCATTGCAGGAATGTGATCAATTTGTGTCTGTTGAACCCGCTCCAGAGCACTTCTGTGGAGAGAGAAGAGATGATCGGTATTAGTAAAGTGACGGAGGTGTCAGAAGATGGCGGCAGACGACCCCACAGACATGACGGGTCTATTTATAGAAAATGGGCCAGATTCAGGTAGATGAGAGTATCTTTCCTCTGGAGTAACGCTTCTCATTTACGTTACTCTGAAGACCCTTTCAGCGCAATTCCTGTAATTCACATAGCAGTTGCGCGTAAACTTGCGCCAGAGTAACGATAATGCGCTGGCGTAACCCGACGCAAGTGGAAGTGGGTGTGATCATATGTAAATGATGGGCGGAGCCCGGCGCAGAGGCTTACGTTCAGCGCATCATCCACGGAGCATGCGCAGTGAGTGCGGCTCCACTCGCCCCCTTGTGCGCATGCTCACAACTTCCGTCGGCACCACTTCCTGGGAAACGTCAGCGCAATGCGTTCCGCTGGGCGCTTAAAAGCGCTGGCGGAAACGCCATTCCGGCGCAAAAGTAGTTCCGTTTCCCCCCACCCCAGGGAAGATACTTTTGCTCTGTAATGGCTGCTCCCGCTACCCCCAGAGAGAGGAGGAACCTCAACTTTAATACCCAGGAGGTCTCAGTCATTATCTCGGCTATGGAGACGGAGAATGAATTTCTCCATGGCAAAAAAAGCCGCAAGACCAGCCGGGAGAGGAAGCAGGGCATCCTGGAGTCCATTGCTGCCAGGGTCAATGTCCTGGGCTACTCCACCCGGACTGCTGGGGACATACAAAAGAAAATCAATGACCTGCGGCGCAAGGTGAGGGACAAGGTGGCCTCCATCAGGAGGTATGAGAGGGGCACAGGTGGTGGTCCCCCATGTCCTGTCACCCTGACCGCAGAGGAGGAGGTGGTTGCTCGCTGCCTGGAGAGGGAGCAGGTGGAGGGGGTCGCAGGCTATGACTCCGTGGAGGAAGGCACAAGGACAGGTAAGTGTTTTTTAATCCCCTATTTGATGTTTTGCATTTGGGGGGGGGGGGGTACATGTGCCAAGTGTGTGGGACCACCAACATGTGTCTGCTTTGTGTCATCCACAGATGACGGAGCTGGGCCATCATCTGTCAGCCTGCATTCCACCCCATCCCCCCCACGCCATCGTGTGCCTGAGCCACTGGGTGGTGAAGAGGTTGTGGAGGAGGAGAGTGGCCACACCACACCTGCCGAGGTGGTTGTGGAAGATCCTGCTGTGGCAGAGCAGGACTTTTCTTTGGTGTTGTCTGTCTCCTCCCCTTCTCCTGGCCCGTCTGTCGTCCCCTCCCCCATCCTTGGAAGCCCCTCAAGGGCGACTCCTTCCACCCGAGGACCTCCATCTTCTGGCCCCAGGAAGGCGACCCAGAAGACCAGGGGGGTGTCTGATGGTGTCCAGGACCAGTTGGCAAGGGATCACGCCAGACAGACAGAACAAATGGGGGCCATAGCGGACCACTTGCAGAAAGTGTCGGACAGCCTGGGCTCCGTTGCCAACCTCAGCAACGCAGTGCAGGATGTGAGCTCTAATTGCGCTGCAGTGGTCACCACTTTGGGGGAGGTGCAGGGGGATATCCAGCACCTCACTGCAGCCGTCCAGGCCAACACTGCTGCCATCCATGGTAACAGTGCTGCCATCCGGGAGCAGGGGAGGCTGAGTCGGCGGGCCCAGCATTACCAGGTGACCCGTCAGCTCCGGATGCAGGCCCAGACCAACAGTTATCTTGGACGGATAGCCAGGGCCTTGGAGGGCACGCAGGCCACACCTGCCAGGAGTGGCCCACCTGGGGATCAGCCACCTCCAGATGCCCCCCCACCCCCACCCACTCCATCCAGGCAGCTGCGGAGCCAGAGAGGGGCCCCCAGAAGAAGCCCCCGGCATCCCCGATGAGGCCTTTTTTTTGTGGCTGGTTTTATATTATTATTTTTCACATACTCAGGTCATGAGTTTATTTTTTTTTTTTCTCAGGTTATGAGATTATTTTTCTTTTATTGATCAGGATATGATCTTTCTAATTTATTTTTGTACTGCACACGGTCAGGAGTGCAGGGGACAGTGTGAATGGTGTGTGAATGTGAGAGGGTGGCACTCCTGAAAGTAAGGGGTGTCACCCTCGGCCGTGGTGGTGAAGTGAACCCCACGGCTGAATGAATGATGTGTGAAAGGTGTGTGAATGGACAGTGACATCATTGGGGCCTTGACGCTGGCGTTACTGCTCCCAACTCCTACATGCTGGACTTGGGCTAATCCAATGGGATGTGCATGTGGTGTGTGTGATCTAGGGACATCAGTGGTGTACACGCGTGCATTGTCTGTGTAATTAATGTTTTGGTTTAGTGTCCAAAGATGCCTACGGCGAGGACCCTCCTGACTGCTCTTCCATCAGCAGACTGGGTGTCCTCTGGCAGGTGGGGACTGTGTGGGTCGGGGGTCAGGTCATCACGTATGTCAATATGCAGGCCTTTTTTCATAGCAAAGTTATGTAGTATGCAACATGCACCGATGATCTGACACACAAAGGTAGGGGAATACAATAGGGCCCCCCCAGACTTATCCAGGCAGCGGAAACGGGACTTCAGGAGCCCAAATGTTTGCTCCACCACTGCACGGGTTTTGATGTGTGCTTCATTGTATTTTCTCTCTCCTCTGGTTTGGGGGTTCCGGAAAGGAGTCATTAGATGGGGTCCCAGTGCATATGCAGAGTCACCTGTAAGGGAAAAGACAGGAGAATGTTAGTCATGCATGTGCGATTTCTGTTGTGCATGACGGGAGGGGATAGTCATGCCTGACTCCCATGTCACTCACCAACCAGCCAGCTGTCCCCATACATGTTCTGGTTAAATTCTGCTGGGATGGGGCTCTGACGGTATATGAAACTGTCATGGCTGGACCCGGGGTGTTTGGCACGGACGTGCCATATGAGGCATTGGGCATCGGCTATCACCTGTACGTTGATGGAATGCCAATGCTTCCGATTGCGGTATATGTGCTCTGTGGCACTGGGGGGCTGTAGGGCCACATGTGTGCAATCAATGGCCCCCACAGTGCGTGGGAATCTGGCAATGTTGTAGAAATCTGTCATTGCCTTCTGCCGCAGCTCCTCAGTGGTGGGTCTGATGAACTGGTTGGACATGCGTCTGAGGATTGCAGGGACAACCTGGTGCACACATCTGCTTATGGAGGATTGTGACATCCCAGCCACCACTCCACTTGTACGCTGGAATGATCCACTGGCAAGGAAATGAAGTGTTGCCAGTACCTTCACCAGTGGCTGCACTGCTTGTGATCGGTGTGTTGGGCTGGTGATGTCATCCTGCAGGGTTGTGGTTAGTTCAAGTATTGCATCTGGGCTGAATCTGAAGAGGCGATACACCTCCTCATCCCCCATGCCAAAGAGGCTCATACGTGTGCGGTATATCCTCTCACGTGCCCGCCTTCTTGGTTCCAGGGGACCCATCAGTAGTTCTAGGACCACGAGTGCCCCTGGCATGTTGGCACACAGAGGTGTTGTCCTTGCAAGTGGGGGTGCTCAGCTAGCTCCTATCGTCGGTAACGCTGCTGTAGCTGCTCTCCTGCTGACCTGTGACCGTCTGGAGTAAAGATAAAGCAGCCTTTTGTAGAAATAACTTTGCGCCGGACGGATCAGATACGCGCGGCGCATGTAGCCAGCGTATGGTGCTAATCCGTTCGTGAATTGTGAAATATCCCTCATTTGCATATTTGCAGGGGAAATCAATGGGCGCGACTGATGCGCCCAGCGAAAATAAGCGCTGACGATACTCTGGCGTCGGAACGTTCCGCCGGTCGCAAATGACCCGTTATTGGGCGCATCTAGTTTGGTGGGTACGGGCACATAGAAACGACGGCGCATCATCACAGTTACGCGGCGCATATCCAAATACTCCAGCGCAAGTGTTCGTGAATCTGGCCCAATGTGTCCAGATATTCCTCCAGAGACACTCCATGTACATTCCTTCTGGGCAGTGGCGGTGCGTCTATTTGGGGGGCGCAGGAGCGCCGCCCTCCCTCTCTCCTGTCACCGCTCCAATCCCCATAGATAGATTCAAGCATTGCAATAATCTATCTGTGGTCGCTGCTGACGCCCCCTATTCAGGCGTCCGGCCCATTTTCAGGCACCTGAATTACAGCGGCGGGGGTGTTTTTTGGAAGCGACTGATTGGAGCCGAAGTGAACAGTGGGCACCAGTGGCAGAGTTTGATGGGCACAGTGGCTACTCTTGATGGTCACAGTGGCTACACCTGATGGGCACAGTGGCTACACCTGATGGGCACAGTGGCTACTCTTGATGGACACAGTGGCTACATTTGATGAGCACAGTGGCTACACTTCATGGGCACAGTGGCTACACTTCATGGGCACAATGGCTACGATTGATGGGCACAGTGGCTACACCTGATGGGCACAGTGGCTACGTTTGATGAGCACAGTGGCTACTCTTGATGGGCACAGAGGCTACGTTTGATGAGCACAGTGGCTACACTTGATGGGCACAGTGGCTATGTTTGATGAGCACAGTGGCTACTCTTGATGGGCACAGTGGCTACGTTTGATGAGCACAGTGGCTACACTTGATGGGCACAGTGGCTACGTTTGATGAGCACAGTGGCTACTCTTGATGGGCACAGAGGCTATGCTTGATGGGCACAGTGGCTATGTTTGATGAGCACAGTGGCTACTCTTGATGGGCACAGTGGCTACGTTTGATGAGCACAGTGGCTACACTTGATGGGCACAGTGGCTATGCTTGATGGGCACAGTGGCTACGTTTGATGAGCACAGTGGCTACTCTTGATGGGCACAGAGGCTACATTTGTTGAGCACAGTGGCTACTCTTGATGGGCACAGTGGCTACACTTGATGGGCACAGTGGCTGTGCTTGATGGGTACAGTGGCTACACTTGATGGGCACAGTGGCTACGCTTGATGGGCACAGTGGCTGCGCTTGATGGGTACAGTGGCTACACTTGATGGGCACAGTGGCTACGCTTGATGGGTACAGTGGCTGAATTTGATGGACACAGTGGCTGAATTTGATGGGCACAGTGGTTGAATTTGATGGGCACAGAGGCTGCGCTTAATGTTTTTTTTAGTTTGTCTGCACCCCCAAAAAAATTGAGCAACAGCTGCCACTGGTTCTGGGCGAGTTAATCAACTGTTGATGGTTTGATGATGATGACAATAATCCTATAAACTGGAGATAATGATGATGATAATCCTATAAGATCACTATTATCATCATCATCATCATCATCATCATCATCATCATCAGTCTATGGTGGCAGATGTTTTTTTTGGAGGGGTTGGCTAACAATGCACCCACAGCCACCCCCCAGTCGGGTCACACCTAACACCACCCCCCCCCCCCGCCACGGTCAGTAGAGGTAGAGAATATTAACTTGCTATTGTCATACAAGTGTGTGCTCTTAGGGTGCAATTCTCTGCGCTGAGTCCACCCTTTTTGAAGCCTATTAGAGTCTCTGTGATGGGGAGGGCCCCTGGAACCCCGATTCCCCTAGAAAGGTTGGGAAATCCTTGTTTCAGCAATCAAACGAGTATCGTCTTGTTTGTTGTTGTCAGTGGTTGGAATATCTGATATCTATATCCAGACTGATAGGAAGCAGTATATGATGGAAGCACTCAATCGGGGTGTGGGACGTTCCATTACATTGGTGGATAGCAGTGGGATCTTCCTGCAGTCTGGGACATCCAACCTCCACCTGAATCCAAGGTCCCGACAACAGGAGAGGAGAGGTACAGATACCAGCTGCCATGGAAGAGGAATTCGGAAGAAGGTTTTGTGAGAGAAGCAGATACAGCACAGGGGACCAGTATCAGAGCAGGTCCTGCTGGGATGGTCAGATTCTATCCGCTGCAAACTCTGGAAGGAAGCGCTAGGCCGTGATCGGCGACACCAGGGAAAAGTTCTCCCCTCCAACCGGGAAAGGTACTGGTTGTAGTATGGATTGTGGGTGCTGATGTTGGGATAAAAAACGCACAAGTAACAGACAACTGAATTAAGCAGGCTGGTCTGGGCAGAGATGTGGCTGGATGAGAGCTACAGAGCCCTTCGGTGGCATGTATCCCAAGCATGTCCCTGGATAGCGGATGACAGCCCAACGGAAGGCTTTGGCTACGGCAGCCTGGGACTGTTGTATGTGAAGCTGACAGGGGACTCTAACTTTGGCAGTGATTTGGAGTGGCGGTTGGACGAAATCATGGATTCCAGAGAAGGGCTACTGAACGTCTCAGAAGGGCACTGGGCATTGGAAGATAAAGAGTTTCTGGCCGTTCAGGAATGGGAGCTGGAGATCCCCTACAGACGGCTGCTACTCTACTCAGCGCCAGGACTGGGCTCCCTTTTGCCTGGGACTATCAGGAAATACCAGTGGACAACTCTGAAATCCTGGCTGAAGATTTGACAATGTGGCAGAGTAACAGTGTGATTTTCCAACCTGCCCCCGCAGCTATGGACGCGGAGGTCTTATGGTGGATGCAGCAAGTGCTGACTGACCTTGATGATTCTGTTTCTGCATGGGATGGGATGAATGGAGGAATGTGCCTGTCCAGCAGTATGCCAGAGAATCAGCAGGGCAGAGTACTGCTAACCTCTGCTCAGCACAGATAGCACAGATCTTCTGGGTTCCATGGACAGGAGATGGTGAGCCTCTACCCCCAGACACCAGTTGCAGAGACAGGGGATTTTATAGACTTTTCTGCTGAGGAAGAACAACCTGAGGTGGCTCCAGCAGAAGAGCTGGTATCAGGGCCAAACCTCACTGTGCTCTGCCCAGCACCAACAGCAGTATCTATGGAGTTCCAGGGAGCTGGGGCAGTCAGCTCATCTCTCCAGCCACAGATTACAGAATGTATGGACTTAATAGACTGTTCAGAGGATGTTATGGATTATGCATCACCTGCTTAAGTACTGGCAGCAGGACAGAGTACTGCAGACCCCCGCTCCACACCCGTTGCAGTTTTGGAGGCCCGAGGTGAGAAGGTGATAGTTCCTCTTTCCCAGTGGACTTCAGAGATGCAGGGAGGAGAAGCAGCCATTCCCCCTCCCCAACAAGGTGTTTGTGCACCTGGGAGAAAATACCAGTGAAAGGGAGTTCCAACAGCAGACAGTGCCCCAGAATGATGACACCAACTCAGCTGAAGTGCTGGCAACCAGACAGAGGGTCCAAGACCTCTGCCCCACACCTGCGGCAGTTCTGGAGGCCCATGGTGAGGAGGCGGTGGTCAATCCCGAGCAGCAGATCAGGACCCAAGGAGAGAATGCAATTGGCACCTCAAAACTGCAGCTTAATCTGGTGTCTGTGGCTGGGCCTGTTGTCTCCAATAGCATAAACCCAGCAGAAGTGCTGGCAACCGGGCAGAGTGCTACCAACATCTGCTCAGCACCGGCAACAACTACAGAGTTCCAGGGAGCCGGGGCAGTCGTTGTGTCAGGCGGCGTACACACGGCCGAGGTTCTCGGCAGAAACCAGTGAGAACCTCGCTGGGAGCCGCATTCTGCCGAGAACCTTGGCCGTGTGTACGCTCTCGGCGAGCCCCGGCCGTCGGGAAACCCGTCGAGCAAATAGAGAGCAGGTTCTCTATTTGCTCGACGGCCCGTCGAGATGAATGGCTGGTAGCCTTTCCCGACGAGCGGGTCGCAGAATCTGCCGGCCGGCCGAGAACCCCGACGGGCAGAACGATGTGTTCTGCCCGTCGAGGTTCTCTGCCGTGTGTACGCGGCTTCATTGTCATTAGTCATTGTGAAAAGGCATGTTATACTTCCATTTGAACATTAGATGGCAGCAAAGTTGACAGTAAAACACTAACGCACCACATGACTTTCTGGCTGTCTATAAAAGCTCAGCAAGGGCTCAGAGGAATTGCTGGTTTGTCTTCAGCTTCCTGTTTCCTGTGACTTGTTCCTGTGTTTGATTACCTGCTATGACCTGGATTGCCTCTGAATTTGCTGATCTCCTGGACATGACCTTCGCTTGTATTAGGGACTTCACTTGTCTCCTGTGTTTGACCCATAGCCGGTGACCCGGACTTTGCCTCCTGTATACCCCAGGGATGCTGGGCAGTCGACCCAGATGCTCAACAGCATGACGGACTGAGCCCAGCCACCCTGTCTTCTCCCTACGGCTAAAGGGACTCCAGGGGGAAGGACCAGTCCGCACTTCTCCCCAACAGTGGGTATGTTCTATGAGAAAGGCAGAGGTTGGCTGGGTGAGTAATGCTCTGTTTGGAACAATTTGGGGTAATGTGTAGATACCGGCATTAGAGGAATGGAACTATGGATTAACTTTGGAATCAACCCGTCTGGGGTCCCCTCCTGTGTTAGTTTCCTGCCGAAAGTAGAGAGATGTGACGGGAGGGCCCGTGGAGCTCAGAATCCCTTGGAAAGGTTGGGAAACCCTTGTTTCGGCTCCCCATGTACCTCTTATGTCTAAGTCACCCTGTGCCCTCTCATTAAGACAGCCCTGATTCTACACCTGAAGAACATTCGATCTTTCCCCGATCCCCACCCCCGCTGGATCCCTCGTACAGAAGGAATGTACATGGAGTAGTGCTGGGCGAATAGTTATGGAGATTCTTTTATAAATAGACCCCAAAGTATCCCCTCCATTCTCTTACCCTACAAGGCTTCTTTCTTGGCCATCGGCAGCACGGGAGTTTTGCGGTGGTCGTCTCTATGTTCCTCCCGCTGGGTCCTTCTGGGACTGTCAGATCTCCGGAATCCATCAACTTCTTCTACAGAATAAAACACAGATTTATCATTCGGTGATGACAAGGACCGGGCAGGCCATTCTACAATGGGAATCACCATACCGATCCCTCCATCCCCTCCCCCTCCACAGATATATCATTATCTTATATCCAATGATGTTCCTGTCACCTGTGCGGCACGGTTATCACCGCACACACATGGGCGGGTCTGATGGCAGAACGGGAGGGGTCATAGGGAGTAATGGCTGGTATGCCAAGACCCCGCCTCCAGTATGGTTCCTGTACCCGCCTCCAGGGGGCGCAATGTACACATTGAGGGAAATTTTCTTAGACTGGAGAAGTCAAAATCTGGAGCAACCAATCAGCCCGGCGCTCCCATTATTATCATCATCAATCTAAAGAAGTGTAAAAAGTATCCGATCCATCAAATGATACAATAAAATTGTAACAATCAGAATCTGCTGCAATCATAGATACAAGACGATCACCTGACCTCCGGACATCGGGAGACGGTTTACCGACATTGCCAGCTGGATGTGACGTCATCATAATGCCGCGGCCCAGACACACGGGACGCACTCAATTAATGTGGATGTCATTTAACAGTACAAACAATCAGTTTTAAACGCCTGGAGAAGACACACCCACCAGAGTCAGCCAATAACAACACACACATTACCCAGTCTATACCAGTATAGATCCCAGCACATTACCCAGTCCATACCAGTATAGATCCCAACACATTACCCAGTCCATACCAGTATAGATCCCAACACATTACCCAGTCTATACCAGTATAGATCCCAGCACATTACCCAGTCCATACCAGTATAGATCCCAACACATTACCCAGTCCATACCAGTATAGATCCCAACACATTACCCAGTCCATACCAGTATAGATCCTAACACATTACCCAGTCCATACCAGTATAGATCCTACCACATTACCCAGTCCATACCAGTATAGATCCCAACACATTACCCAGTCCATACCAGTATAGATCCTTCTCCACCACAGATCCCCCCAGATCCTTCTCCACCACAGATCCCCCCAGATCCTTCTTCACTACTGATCCCCCCAGATGCTTCTCCACCACAGATCCCCCCAGATCCTTCTCCACTACTGATCCCCCAGATCCTTCTCCACTACGGATCCCCCCAGATCCTTCTCCACTACAGATCCCCTCAGATCCTTCTCCACTACTGATCCCCCCAGATGCTTCTCCACTACGGATCCCCCCATATCCTTCTCCACTACAGATCCCCCCCAGATCCTTCTCCACTTCTGATCCCCCCAGATCCTTCTCCACTACAGATCCCCCCAGATCCTTCTCCACTACGGATCCCCCCATATCCTTCTCCACTACAGATCCCCTCAGATCCTTCTCCACCAGTGATCCCCCCAGATCCTTCTCCACTAAAGATCCCCCAAATCCTTCTCCACTACTGATCCCCCCAGAACCTTCTCCACTACGGATCCCCCCAGATCCTTCTCCACTACAGATCCCCTCAGATCCTTCTCCACCACTGTTCCCCCCAGATCCTTCTCCACTAATAACCCCCCCAGATCCTTCTCCACTACTGATCCCCACAATTGTACTCCCCCTAGCATGTATGACGCATATTCTTAGCCCCTAAGTCCAGAACTTTACATTTATCAACATTAAACCTCATCTGCCACATAGTCGCCCAATTAGACAGAGCATTGAGGTCGGCTTGTAAATTGGCGACATCCTGTAAGGACATTATTCCACTGCATAGCTTGGTGTCATCTGCAAAGATCCCAACACATTTCCCAGTCCATACCAGTATAGATTCCAACACATTACCCAGTCCATACCAGTATAGATCCCAACACATCACCCAGTCCATACCAGTATAGATCCTAACACATTACCCAGTCCATACCAGTATAGATCCCAACACATCACCCAGTCCATACCAGTATAGGTCCTAACACATTACCCACTCCATACCAGTATAGATCCCAACACATTACCCAATCCATACCAATATAGATCCCAACACATTACCCAGTCCATACCAGTATAGATCCCAACACATCACCCAGTTCATACCAGTATAGGTCCTAACACATTACCCAGTCCACACCAGTATAGATCCCAACACATTACCCAGTCCATACCAGTATAGATCCCAACACATCACCCAGTTCATACCAGTATAGATCCTAACACATTACCCAGTCCATACCAGTATAGATCCCAACACATCACCCAGTCCATACCAGTATAGGTCCTAACGCATTACCCACTCCATACCAGTATAGATCCCAACACATTACCCAATCCATACCAATATAGATCCCCAGTGTTGTAAGTAACGGCGTTTAATAAACGCCGTTACGTAACGATTGCCCCCGCAAGGGGTAACTAGTAATCTACCTGATTACTTTTACCCCAGCGAGAGCGCCGTTGCCGTTACATTTGCTCCGTTACCCTCGTTACTTACACCTCAGGGCCGGCGGGATGGCATTGACGGACCGGTTGTGATTGGTGGGTGAGTGTCGTGACTCAGTGACTGACTGTGTCATCATCAATCCCATCACATGCAAAAAAATTATGATTGGTCGCCGGTGGGCATGTGACTCTCAGTGTGGGTGGCGCTGGCCTGGCACTGCCAGCGCCCACCCACACTGAGAGAGTCACATGCCTGCCGGCGACCAATCATTAATTTTTTTGACATCGATGCATGTGATGATGAGATGATTGACAGACAGTCACCCTAACCCAATCACAGTGGCAGAAGTGGCTTCACTTGGCGCATGCGACGCGCCCCCTGGAGTCTCCCGGGTCCCGCCCGCGGCCGTCTGCAGTCTGAGACGGTCAGACCCGCGTGAGGTGTGACACTCGCGTCGTGACTTCACTCGGCAACTGACTGAGCACAGTGAGCAGCAGAGCGTGTGAGCCCCGCCGACGATCACACCCGACCCCGAGTGACCCATCCCCCGCGGAGGCTCCGCTCCACCACGGACCTGATCCGGACCAAGGCCTCAGGCCTGAGGCCTAGCCAGAGTGGAACCGAACCAGGCAGCAAGTGAAGCACTGTGGCCCTGCCAGCAGACAGGAGGAGGTGAGGTGCACCGGGCAGCACCGTAATGCGCTCAGGTGGTCAGCACTCAGCAGTTGGTCACACGGTGTCGGGTGACACACACATACACTGGTCCTTTTTTATACTTCATGAGCAGTTGTTCAGTTGAAAAAGACTGGGGAACTGTCTGTTGCTTAGACTCCAATTTTAAACTGTAGTTAAATATAGGCTTAGTGACACTGACAGTCAGATAATAATTGGAGTAATTAGAGTACTAAGCTTACTTTACTTTACAATTAAAATCAGCAGTAGCCACTAGCCAGCCAGCAAGGCATTGTCAGACAGTCACTCTCAGCTCAGGCAGTAGCACAGTGTTCATATTTTGCCACGCCCTTAGGCCTGGTGTGGCAAAATATGAACTTTGTGCTAGCCTACTGGCTGACACTGTGACTGCTGCTGCTGCTTGATTGTAATTGTAAAGCTTAAGGACTCCAATTATCTGTAAGCCTGCTATATATTTATAGACAGATAATTGGAGTATTTTAAGCTTTACAATTAGGCAATGTAATTTTTTTTTGAGGTAATATAATTCACCAATATTAACCTGTGTATCTTTCATGGATTATAGAGTTCCAGGCACAGGCAGTCACCTCACCACTCACCAGGCAACACTGTGGCCCTGCCCCTGCCCTGCGCAAGCCAGCAGACAGCAGCACGGACCGACCGACCGACTGTGGCCCCTGCGCAGCCACAGCCAGCCACCAGCCAGGTCCCAGGTGAGGACGGAGCCGATTGGAACTGGGGGGGCGGCCTAGTCTAAGGCCGCCTTAGGCCTGGTGTGGCAAAATATGAACTTTGTGCTAGCCTACTGGCTGAGCTGACACTGTGGCTGCAGTGCTGCTTGATTGTAATTGTAAAGCTCAAGGACTCCAATTATCTGTCCATAAGCCTGTTATATATTTATAGACAGATAATTGGAGTATTTTAAGCTTTACAATTAGACAATGTAATTTTTTGAGGTGATATCATTCACCAATATTAACCTGTGTGTCTTTCATGAATTAAGGGTTCCAGGCAGTCACCTCACCAGACAACACTGTGGCCCTGCCCCTGCCCTGCGCCAAGCCAGCAGACAGCAGCACCGACCGACCGACTGTGGTCCCTGCCCCCTGCGCAGCCACCAGCCAGGTCCCAGGTGAGGAGCCGATTGGGAACGGGGGGGCGGCCTAGTCTAAGGCCGCATTAGGCCTGGCTTGTGGCGAAATATGAACTTTGTGCTACTGGCTGAGTCTGACTGATACTATACCAATAATATCATACAAAACAAACCTGGAAATCTAGAAAGGATTTTAAGGTGGACCAGTGGAGGACCAGTGGACCACATACAAAAAATAAAAAAATAAAAAAAAAAGATATTGAGTACAGTGCTATGAGGCTCATGCCTTTCTTTTTTCTAATGTTTGCTGCTAATTTTAATGCAAGCCTTTGTTAGAAGTTGCAGAATACTTCCATCGATAGGAAAAAATAGGATCCCAGCTGTAAAACAATGCTTAGAAATATTGCGGTTTTGTCTTGTATTATATACTGCAACTTCTACCAAAGGCTTGCATTTAAATTAGCAGCAAACATTATTTAAAACAAGAGAGGCATGAGCCTCATAGTAGCACTAGCACTGTACTCAATATTTATTTTTTATTTTTTTTGAATGTGGTCCACCTTTAAAATCCTTTCTAAATTTCTAGGTTTAAAAAAAAACATGCCCTGCAGTAGAAAAGTCACCCAAAGAAAAAAAGGCATATGAATGATAAACCTTAAATTCTATATCATAGTTGCCATGTATTTTAAAGAAGACACGCCCATTTTTTTTTTGCTTTTATTTAGGTGCACCCCAACCCCCCCAAAAAAAAAAAATACAAGAGAGGAATCAAGGAGTCAGACTCAGATCACGGTCAGGTACCACCGTACACACACTGCCAGTACCCCCACCAGTGGAGTGCCACACCACCAGCCGTCAGCAACAATGGCGACGAGCTGGGGAAGATCAAAGTTAGCATTCTCAAACTGGAAGTACCGTGACTACTTCTCCTTGATTGAAATTAAAGGCAAGAATGTTTATGTAACATGCACGCTATGCTCAGGAAAAAAGACTTTGTCCACATCTTCTTCAAGCAACTCCAATCTTTTGAAGCACCTCACATCAACACATGCTAACGTGACACTTGTTGCTGCTGCTGCTAACCCAACCCCGAATTCAGCTAGCGGAGTAGCCGGACCGTCTCTCCTAAAACAAGCAACGCTCGCTCGATTTTTCTGGTCAACATCAGGTGACCAAGCCCGAGCTGAATACATTGATTGCAAGGTATGTTGTTGAAAACATGCTCCCCCTGTCCACTGTGGTGTCTGAGTCATTCAGAGCTATCCTTTCTAAAATACCACTACGAGGAGGAGGAAAGGGGGTTGCCCCATGCCGAAACACTTTTGCTAAATTCTTGGACAGTGAATACGAAAAAATGATGATTGAGCTCAAAAAAAACATTTGAGGAATTACAGTACATTGCAACTACAGCAGACATCTGGACTTGCCACAATAAAAGTTACCTGGGTGTGACAGCACATTGGATCAATCCACATAACCTGGAAAGAGAGAAAGCAGCTCTTGCCTGCAGACGGTTTAAGGGGCATCATAGTCATGACGCCATAGCAGTTGAGCTTGACAATATACACTCAACATATGGGATAACACACAAAAATCACAGCAACAGTGACTGATAATGGCTCAAATTTTGTAAAAGCATTTAAAAGGTACCAGCCACTTGAGGAAAGTGATTCTGAGGAAGACGAAGATGAGGTGACCTTTACAGACATTAATGATGCTCTACATGCAAGAGGTGATGATATTGATGGTGATGTGATCACTTTGCCCCCCCACAAGAGATGTGCATCACACACACTGAACCTGATTTCATGCACAGATGTAGACAAGTGGCTGCTGTCAAAATCTGCAACAAAGGCTGTTTATAGAAGTGCTACTGCCAAATGTACTGCCCTATGGAACAAGACTAGTCGATCAGCTTTGGCTACTGAAACAGTTGATGAGTTGGTGTCAAAAAAGCTGCTTGTACCTTGTACAACACGATGGAATTCCTTCTATGATGCCCTGGCTCGAATCTGTGAAATATCCATGGTAGACCTTAACACCATTTCCTCCAAATTAGGACTGCCAGCAATAACGGAAAGGGAACAACAGTTTTTAAAGGAGTACTGTATTGCGATGAAGCCCCTTACAGTTGCCTTGGATATACTTCAGGGAGAAGAGAATTGTTTTCATGGTACACTCCTACCAACAATTGAGACATTAATGTTAAAGACAGAAGCCCTTCAAGTGGCCTGCAAATACTGAGGGACCTTCCTGACGCCATAGTCACAGTAAGAACTTAAATTTCATATTTTATTGTTTATTAAGTGAACATTGCTGTAGTACTCATAATACTAAATACAACTGCTACTAATTATGATTATTATTTCAGTCTATCAAAACCAGATTTGCTGATGTCCTGGAAATGAAGAGGCTATACTTGCTGCCGTAACTCTTCCAAAATTCAAGCTTCGCTGGCTGCGGTCACAGGAGTTAAAGGATAAGGCTAAGGCAAGTTTGCTGGCAGAGTGCCGAAGAATTGTCCTTGAAGAACCACAACAAGGTAACAGCACATCTACACAACAACATCACACAGATTCAGCCAAAGAGAACGATTTCTTTTCCTTTGAAGAGGATGAGGAGGAAACAACCTCTTTAGCAGAAAACCAGGTGGCAGACTATATAAGATCTTCAGCACAAAATGTTGACTCTCTGTGTGGATTTTCTCTTATCAAGAAAATTTCGCTACGTTACAATGCTGCTACTCCATCTAGCGCACCTGTTGAGAGACTGTTCAGCCTGGGCAAGCTTGTCTTCTCTCCAAAGAGGAACAGACTGTCAGACCAAAAATTTGAAAAGCTTCTCCTATTACGTTACAACCACTGGTTTAGTTAGATGATGAGAGGAGTTCAGAGTTGGATAGTGTTCTGTTTATTGTGCACTGCAGTATTATACAGTTAATTGCACTAATTAATAAAGGCGAGAGTTTCCTTTGTCTCCTATAGTCCTATTAGTATAAGAAACTAAGGAAAATCTGGCCTTTAATTAATGCAATGATTTATCTATATCTGTATAATTGTTTGAAAAGAAACAAAGGAAAATCTGGCCATTAGTACAAATCTCTGTATCTCTGTAGCTGTATATTCAGCCTACTAGTGCACAATAAACAGAAGTTTTGTTAATGTACTGATTGAATAGTTAAGATGGATAGTGTTCTCCAACTCTTAACTATTCAGAATCAGTACAGTAACAAAACTTCCGTTTATTGTGCACTAGTAGGCTGAATATACAGCTACAGAGATTTGCACTAATGGCCAGGTTTTTCCTTTGTTTTTCTTTTAACACTATTATACAGATAATCGCACTAATTAAAGGCCAGATTTTTGTTTCTTTTTACCCTTGTTTACATTTGTGTGTCTTAATTTTGCACTTGAATTCTATTTTAAATATTTTTTTATTTTTTATGTTTCTGTGCATACCATTCATATGATCTATGGCAGGCTGCGCCGCTGCAATCTATTGAATTGGGTTCAAATAAATACGAAATGTTCTGAAATACTGTATATAGTGTTTTTAATCTTCAATCAGTTAATATAAACATCTTTGATATTAAAGATGTTATAGAACGTAATTGTATTGTAGAATATAAAAAAAAAAATAATCAGTTACTTTTCCGAGTAACTAGTTACTTTGCCAATAAAGTAACTGAGTCACTAACTCACTTACTTTTTCGGGCAAGTAACTTGTAATTGTAACTAGTTACTTTTTTAAAGGAAGATGAACAACACTGTATAGATCCCAACACATTACCCAGTCCATACCAGTATAGATCCCAACACATCACCCAGTTCATACCAGTATAGGTCCTAACACATTACCCAGTCCATACCAGTATAGATCCTGACACATTACCCAGTCCATACCAGTATAGATCCCAACACATCACCCAGTTCATACCAGTATAGGTCCTAACACATTACCCAGTCCACACCAGTATAGATCCCAACACATTACCAGTCCATACCTGTATAGATCCCAACACATTACCAGTCCATACCTGTATAGATCCCAACACATTACCCAGTCCATACCAGTATAGATCCCAACACATCACCCAATCCATACCAGTATAGGTCCTAACACATTACCCACTCCATACCAGTATAGATCCCAACACATTACCCAATCCATACCAATATAGATCCCAACACATTACCCAGTCCATACCAGTATAGATCCCAACACATTACCCAGTCCATACCAGTATAGATCCTAACACATCACCCAGTCCATACCAGTATAGATCCCAACACAATACCCAGTCCATACCAGTATAGATCCCAACACATTACCCAGTCCATACCAGTATAGATCCCAACACATTACCCAGTCCATACCAGTATAGATCCCAACACATCACCCAGTTCATACCAGTATAGATCCTAACACATTACCCAGTCCATACCAGTATAGATCCCAACACATCACCCAGTCCATACCAGTATAGGTCCTAACGCATTACCCACTCCATACCAGTATAGATCCCAACACATTACCCAATCCATACCAATATAGATCCCAACACATTACCCAGTCCATACCAGTATAGGTCCTAACACATTACCCAGTCCATACCAGTATAGATCCTGACACATTACCCAGTCCATACCAGTATAGATCCCAACACATCACCCAGTTCATACCAGTATAGGTCCTAACACATTACCCAGTCCACACCAGTATAGATCCCAACACATTACCAGTCCATACCTGTATAGATCCCAACACATTACCAGTCCATACCTGTATAGATCCCAACACATTACCCAGTCCATACCAGTATAGATCCCAACACATCACCCAGTCCATACCAGTATAGGTCCTAACACATTACCCACTCCATACCAGTATAGATCCCAACACATTACCCAATCCATACCAATATAGATCCCAACACATTACCCAGTCCATACCAGTATAGATCCCAACACATTACCCAGTCCATACCAGTATAGATCCTAACACATCACCCAGTCCATACCAGTATAGATCCCAACACAATACCCAGTCCATACCAGTATAGATCCCAACACATTACCCAGTCCATACCAGTATAGATCCCAACACATTACCCAGTCCATACCAGTATAGATCCTAACACATCACCCAGTCCATACCAGTATAGATCCTAATATATCACCCAGTCCATACCAGTATAGATCCCAACACATTACCCAGTTCATACCAGTATAGATCCCAACACATTACCCAGTCCATACCAGTATAGATCCCAACACATTACCCAGTCCATACCAGTATAGATCCCAACACATTACCCAGTCCAAACCAGTATAGATCCCAACACATGACCCATTCCATACCAGTATAGATCCTAACACATTACCCAGTCCATACCAGTATAGATATTCCTTATGAGATCTGATACATATTGATACATTGTCCTCATTATAGATCTGCAGAACATTGCTCGGTGATAACTAGGAATTAATCTCTATGGACATTTCTAGTTGTGTCTATAGAAGGTCTTATGGTGGGGATGGAATGTTCCTGGATGTGTGGAGCCCCCACACTGTACAACCCCCCTCCCCGGGGACTCACCTCTCCTCCTCCATCCTGCTGCTTCTTTCCAGGCTTTGCCCTCCGGTCACCATCAGATGGGGTCACTAGCAGCACACAGATGAGACCCCCCAAGATCATCAGAGTCCTCATCACTGATCCTCACCCCGATCCTCACTACAGCAACAAGACAGAAAGATGTACAATGTGTGGCCCCCACCCTCTGTATACCTCACAGTGCTGAGAGCAGTTCTTATATACACCACCTTTACCCCCCCCCCCTCCCTCTTCCTAGGACTGGCCGACTGTGGGATCCAAACCTACAGATGAGGCAACATCCTTCCCTATTCTACTGTCACATCTTCTTCTGTTTTTTTTACTGATGACATTTAATTATTTTCTATCAATGTATTATTCCAGGTGTAGCTCTACCCTATTCAGGAGCCGCTGGTTGTGGTTTTATTCCAGGGCCCAACAACGGCCAACATCAACAGAGGATAGGACAGGATGATGAAGCAATAGAGATGAAGCAATAGAGAACAGTGCGGTGTCAGACCTGGATATGAAACAGAGCAGTCCTGCTCTCAGTAGTAGTAGACACAGTTCGTCGGCACTCTCATTAGAGTGGGTGAAGTGCCCCCGGACAGACCCTTGTCATAAGCCTGGCAGCCGGAATGTCACTGTTAGGTTGCTGGGAGGAACAGGTCTCTATGACAGGCTTGGCTCGGGCCTCTGCCACAGGCGCAGTACTTCGGTACTCGAGAGAACAATTCGGATTGAGCGAATATACCTGTCAATTCCGGTAACCAGATCCCTGATGGTTCATTCAGGCCTGTAACAGAATGGCCCGTGACACCCAGAGACGTTGGAAGGATGAGAGATACTCTTGTGCACAATAACTCTTGGGTCGAAATCCACCCTGTGCCCTTTTGGGTGTAGGGTGGCTAATAGTGAATTATAAAAAAAAAAAAAAAAAAAAGAATCATAATTCATATTACATGAGATGGGACATTATTAATACTTCATATTTCAGGACTGAGATATCACAAGGAGTTCATGATGACATGACCAGGTCAGCCAGACAGTGACTCATCCCTCTGTATAATAGGCTATTGAAATATCTTAAGGTGTTGGCTATTCACTGTAAAGACATTCCGTTGAAGGTGTGGATTGCACCCACTCTCACAAGACTCTGCCATTGTGTGATAAAGCTGTCTAGATAACTTATTCAACTAGATGTCTGTGTCACTATTCAAGGTTAATTGAACACTATTGAAGATACGGTGCCGACAAGTCTACATGGTTAGCTTACCTAAATGCCTTTTAGAGTGTGATTGAAGCCCCCCATGGTGTGAAGGGGGGTGGAGACTACATTGTCCTGTGACTAACTGCATTATGCTTGAGACTGTATAAGAAGCTGAGAAAATACCAATAAATGGTTCATATCTTTGGAAGCAAGTGCAGAGCTTGAGTCTCGTCTTGTTTATGGGAATGGATATGGATCGTGTATGCAAGATTGTCGCAGTGTGTCAGATAAGCTTGTCGTGGTTGGATGGAAGGTCGTAAGCGGTGGTGACCGTTACAAGGCCCTTTTGGACAACCTGCCTCCGGGTTCTCCTCAAGCCGACCCCCCACCGAACGGCACGCAGCCTGGGATCCTCTCAATAAGGTTGGGGACCCAGTAAGTCCCTTTATATCAGCAGCATGCACAGACCAGGGCCCCCTTTTGTATCAGCAGCATGCACAGACCAGGGCCCCCCTTTATATCAGCAGCATGCACAGACCAGGGCACCCCTTTGTATCAGCAGCATGCACAGACCAGGGCCCCCCTTTGTATCAGCAGCATGCACAGACCAGGGCCATCCCTTTATATCAGCAGCATGCACAGACCAGGGCCCCCCTGTGTATCAGCAGCATGCACAGACCAGGGCCCCCCTTTGTATCAGCAGCATGCACAGACCTCCTCCAGGGCCCCCCTTTATATCAGCAGCATGCACAGACCAGGGCCCCCCTTTATATCAGCAGCATGCACAGACCACCTCCAGGGCCCCCCTTTATATCAGCAGCATGCACAGACCAGGGCACCCCTTTGTATCAGCAGCATGCACAGACCAGGACACCCTTTATATCAGCAGCATGCACAGACCAGGGCCCCCCTTTGTATCAGCAGCATGCACAGACCAGGGCCCCCCCTTTGTATCAGCAGCATGCACAGACCAGGGCACCCCTTTGTATCAGCAGCATGCACAGACCAGGGCCCCCCTTTGTATCAGCAGCATGCACAGACCAGGGCCCCCCCTTTGTATCAGCAGCCTGCACAGACTAGGGCCCCCTTTGTATCAGCAGCATGCACAGACCAGGGCCCCCCTTTGTATCAGCAGCATGCACAGACCAGGGCCCCCCTTTATATCAGCAGCATGCACAGACCAGGGCACCCTTTATATCAGCAGCATGCACAGACCTCCTCCAGGGCCCCCCTTTATATCAGCAGCATGCACAGACCAGGGCCCCCCTTTATATCAGCAGCGTGCACAGACCAAGGCCCCCCTTTATATCAGCAGCATGCACAGACCAGGGCACCCTTTATATCAGCAGCATGCACAGACCAGGACCCCCCTAATATCAGCAGCATGCACAGACCAGGGCCCCCCTTTATATCAGCAGCATGCACAGACCTCCTCCAGGGCCCCCCTTTATATCAGCAGCATGCACAGACCAGGGCCCCCCTTTATATCAGCAGAATGCACAGACCTCCTCCAGGGCCCCCCTTTATATCAGCAGCATGCACAGACCAGGGCACCCCTTTGTATCAGCAGCATGCACAGACCAGGACACCCTTTATATCAGCAGCATGCACAGACCAGGACCCCCCTAATATCAGCAGCATGCACAGACCAGGGCCCCCCTTTATATCAGCAGCATGCACAGACCAGGACCCCCCTAATATCAGCAGCATGCACAGACAAGGGCCCCCCTTTATATCAGCAGCATGCACAGACCTCCTCCAGGGCCCCCCTTTATATCAGCAGCATGCACAGACCAGGGCCCCCCTTTATATCAGCAGCATGCACAGACCAAGGCCCCCCTTTATATCAGCATGCACAGACCTCCTCCAGGGCCCCCCTTTATATCAGCAGCATGCACAGACCAGGGCCCCCCTTTGTATCAGCAGCATGCACAGACCAGGACACCCTTTATATCAGCAGCATGCACAGACCAGGGCCCCCCTTTGTATCAGCAGCATGCACAGACCAGGGCCCCCCTTTGTATCAGCAGCCTGCACAGACCAGGGCCCCCTTTGTATCAGCAGCATGCACAGACCAGGGCCCCCCATTGTATCAGCAGCATGCACAGACCAGGACCCCCTAATATCAGCAGCATGCACAGACCAGGGCCCCTCCTTTGTATCAGCAGCATGCACAGACCAGGGCACCCTTTTTATCAGCATGCATTGCATAGACCTCCCAGGGCCCCCCTTTATATCAGACCAGGACACCCTTTATATCAGCACTGCATGCACAGACCAGGGCCCCCCTTTGTATCAGCAGCATGCACAGACCAGGACCCCCCTAATATCAGCAGCATGCACAGACCAGGGCCCCTCCTTTGTATCAGCAGCATGCACAGACCAGGGCACCCTTTTTATCAGCATGCATTGCATAGACCTCCCAGGGCCCCCCTTTATATCAGACCAGGACACCCTTTATATCAGCACTGCATGCACAGACCAGGGCCCCCCTTTGTATCAGCAGCATGCACAGACCAGGACCCCCCTAATATCAGCAGCATGCACAGACCAGGGCCCCTCCTTTGTATCAGCAGCATGCACAGACCAGGGCACCCTTTTTATCAGCATGCATTGCATAGACCTCCCAGGGCCCCCCTTTATATCAGACCAGGACACCCTTTATATCAGCACTGCATGCACAGACCAGGGCCCCCCTTTGTATCAGCAGCCTGCACAGACCAGGGCCCCCCCCTTTGTATCAGCAGCCTGCACAGACCAGGGCCCCCCTTTGTATCAGCAGCATGCACAGACCAGGGCCCCCCCTTTTTATCAGCAGCATGCACAGACCAGGGCACCCTTTTTATCAGCATGCATTGCATAGACCTCTCAGGGCCCCCCTTTATATCAGACCAGGGCCCCCCTTTATATCAGCAACATGCACAGACCAGGGCCCCCTTTATATCAGCAGCATGCACAGACCAGGGCCCCCTTTTATATCAGCATGCACGGACCTCCTACAGGGCCCTCCTTTATATCAGCATGCATTGCATAGACCTCCCAGGGCCAGGTCCCCTTTCCGTAATGTAATGTAATGTAAAGGGGGCCACTGGTGCAGGGTGCTGTGTAATGTAAAGGGGGCCAGAGGTGCAGTTGTGCAGAGGGGGTATACAGTAGTGAGAGATATTGATGCAGGGGGCACAGTGGGGTGTTTTTACATTTTAACGTGGGGGGGTGCTTTTAACCCCCGCTAGCGGTCGAAGAAAGGGTAAAATGCGACTGTGTATCGCCGCTGCCGAAGTGCCCCCCCCCCCTCTGAAAAAATGTCAGCAGACGCCCATGTGTGCAGGTTTATCTCAAGCGTGCCCTAGTTGTCGGCCTCATTTCAGTGCATGCTCTGGAGTTGCTCACTGTCAGTCGCATCCGCAGCACAGCGATTCGTGCCTCTGTCATGGGAATTTCTGTCACCCAATTTCACCGAAACACATCCAAATTGAAACCGCGCACATTCTCACGTGCTCCAATCGCGTCCTCATGCACCAATTCGTCTTGGCCTGCCCCAGTTGCTTTTCGGCCTCATTTCAGTACCTGCGCCAGAGTGCGGTCCATTCTCGGTCGCAACCGCGGCCCGACCAATCCGCGCCTCTGTCATGGCGATTATTTCATTAAACAGTCACACACCGCACTCAGATTTGAATCTAGTCGCATCCGTGCGGCACACCGATTCGTCCCGGTGTGCCCCAGTTGTTTGGCCTCATTTCAGTACATGCTCCAGAGTCCGGTCGCTGTCAGTCGCACGGGCGGCACACCGATTCATGCCTCTGTCATGGCATAATATTTCACGGTCATGTATCATGTTCCGATTCTAATCCGGTCGCATTCCTCACGCACCCATTAGTCTCAGCATATCCCCCCCCCCAAAAAAAACCCAAGCACTCACCAACAGCCGACCTAAATCTACTCGCAACGTCGGCTCTATGATTCGGATCCTCAGTAATAGGGATGAGCTTCGCGTTCGAGTAGAACTCATGTTGGACTCGGACATTGCCTGGTCGCCGAACAGCGAACTATTTGGGGTGTTCGCGGCAAGTTCCTGTGAACTTTAGAACCTTGTTAACAACTTAAGGACCGCCCCCTGCACATTTACGTCGGCAGAATGGCACGGCTGGGCACATCAACGTATATATATGTTGATTTTAGTACCCAGCCGTGGGTCACAGGCGCGCGCCCTCGGCGTGCTCCCGTGACCCGGTCCGAAGCTCCAGGACCAGGACCGCGGGACACGCGGACCCGATCGCCGCTGCAGTCCGGCGATCCGTCCCTGGAGCTGAAGAACGGGGAGAGCCGTGTGTAAACACACCTTCCCCGTGCTTCTCTGTGGCCGCAGCATCGATCGCGTCATCCCTGTTATAGGGGGACGCGATCGATGACGTCACACCTACAGCCACACCCCTCTACAGTTGTAAACACACACACAGGGAACACTCAATGCGCCCCCTGTGGTTAACTCCCAAACTGCACCTGTCATTTCCACAGTAAACAATGCAATTTAAATGCATTTTTTGCTGTGAAAATGACAATTGTCCCAAAAATGTGTCAAAATTGTCCGAAGTGTCCGCCATAATGTCGCAGTCACGAAAAAAATCGCTGATCGCCGCTATTAGTAGTAAAAAAAAAAAATGTTATAAAAATGCAATAAAACTATTCCTTATTTTGTAAACGCTATAAATTTTGCGAAAACCAACCGATAAACGCTTATTGCGATTTTTTTTTACCAAAAATAGGTAGAAGAATACGTATCGGCCTAAACTGAGGGAAAAAAATATATATATATTTTGGGGGGATATTTATTATAGCAAAAAGTAAAAAATATTGCATTTTTTTTTAAATTGTCGCTCTATTTTTGTTTATAGCGCAAAAAATAAAAACCGCAGAGGTGATAAAACACCACCAAAGAAAGCTCTATTTGTGGGGGGAAAAAGGACGCCAATTTTGTTTGGGAGCCACGTTGTACGACCGTGCAATTGTCAGTTAAAACGATGCAGTGCCGAATCGCAAAAAGGGGCAAGGTCCTTTACCTGCATTTTGGTCCAGGTCTTAAGTGGTTAAAGTCTGAGGGACTCGAACGTTTGAAATCTAAAGTGCTAATTTTAAAGGCTAATATGCAAGTTATTGTAATAAAAAGTGTTTGGGGACCCGGGTCCGGTCCCAGGGGAGTGTTTGGGGACTCGGGTCCAGCCCCAGGGGAGTGTTTAGGGACCCGGGTCCGGCCCCAGGGGAGTGTTTGGGGACTCGGGTCCAGCCCCAGGGGAAGTGTTTGGGGACTCTGGTCCTGCCCCAGGGGAGTGTTTGGGGACTCGGGTCCAGTCCCAGGGGAGTGTTTGGGGACCCGGGTCCTGCCCCAGGGGAGTGTTTGGGGACCTGGGTCCTGCCCCAGGGGAGTGTTTGGGGACCTGGGTCCTGCCCCAGGGGAGTGTTTGGGGACCCGGGTCCGGCCCCAGGGGAGTGTTTAGGGACCCGGGTCCTGCCCCAGGGGAGTGTTTGGGGACCCAGGTCCTGCCCCAGGGGACATGTATCAATGCAAAAAAAGGTTTAAAAACTGCAGTTTTTTCGGGAGCAGTGATTTTAATAATTCCTTTAAGTGAAACAATAAAAGTGAAATATTCCTTTAAATTTCGTACCTAGGGGGTGTGTATAGTATGCCTGTAAAGTAGCGCTTGTTTCCCATGCTTAGAAATGTCCCTGCACAAAGTGTCATTTCTGAAGGAAAAAAAGTCATTTAATAATCACTCATGGCTATAATGAATTGTCGGCTCCCGGCAATACAGAGAAAAGTCATTCATAAGAAAAAAAAGTGTGGGGGTCCACGGCATTTTTTTTTTAATTTTGGGGTGGAGTTCCCCTTAAAATCCATACCAAACCTGAAGGGTCTGGAATGGATATTTGGGGGGAACCCCACATCGTTTTTTTTTATTTGACGCAGGGTTCCCCTTAATATCCATACCAGACCTGAAGGTGAGTGATTTTAAATGACCTTTTTCCTTCAGAAACGACACTTTGTGCAGGGACAGTTCTAAGCACAGGAAACATGCGCTACTTTACAGACATACTATACACACCCCCCTAGGTACGAAATTTAAAGGAATATTTCAATTTTATTGTTTCACTTTAAGCATTATTAAATCACTGCTGCTGAAAAAATTGCCATTTTAAAAAAAAATGTTTGCATTGATACATGTCCCCTGGGGCAGGACCCGGGTTCCCCAACACTCCCCTGGGGCAGGACCCGGGTCCCTAAACACTCCCCTGAGGCAGGACCCGGGTCCCTAAACACTCCCCTGAGGCAGGACCCGGGTCCCTAAACACTCCCCTGGGGCAGGACCCGGGTCCCTAAACACTCCCCTGAGGCAGGACCCGGGTCCCCATACACTCCCCTGGGGCAGGACCCGGGTCCCCAAACACTCCCCTGGGGCAGGACCCGGGTCCCCATACGCTCCCCTGGGGCAGGACCCGGGTCCCCAAACACTCCCCTGGGGCAGGACCCGGGTCCCCAAACACTCCCCTGGGGCAGGACCCGGGTCCCCAAACACTCCCCTGGGGCAGGACCCGGGTCCCCAAACACTCCCCTGGGGCAGGACCTGGGTCCCCAAACACTCCCCTGGGGCAGGACCCGGGTCACCAAACACTCCCCTGGGGCAGGACCCGGGTCACCAAACACTCCCCTGGGGCAGGACCCGGGTCCCCAAACACTCCCCTAGGGCAGGACCCGGGTCCCCAAACACTCCCCTGGGGCAGGACCCGGGTCACCAAACACTCCCCTGGGGCAGGACCCGGGTCACCAAACACTTTTTAGGACAATAACTTGCATATTAGTCTTTAAAATGAACTAATGCCATTCCGGGATCCAGTCCGTTTGTCTGCTTATTCGATCTATTAACCATTCAGCTCCCCTCCCAAAAACTTTTAAACTAGACCAGGACACATTCATATAAATAAATCAATTGGAATTTTTCCTTTTTGGCAACAATTTATTGTTTATGTTTTACTTTACCCTTTTCTTGTTTTGTAACAGCATCTAAATTTAGACATAAAGGCCCAGATTCACAGAGCGATTACGCCCGTGTAACTGGTGTTAGACAGGAGTAATTTCAAATTTTGCGCGCCGTATCACTAGTTTGAATCCTCAAACCATGATACGGCGGCTTCGGGCTTCGATCCGAGAGGCTTACGTCTTCGTAAGCCCTCGGATCTACGCTGCGATATTTTTGCGGCCGCTGGGAGGAGTTTGCGTCGTTTTGATGCGTCGGGATATGCAAATGTGTTTTTACGGCGATCCACGAAGATACGAGCGGTCTTCGCAATCGCTTACGTCTGTTTTTTTTTAAGTACTATTAGACCAGCTTTTTGCTTTTTGCTGGTCTAACGGTGCGTAACCCATGTTAAAGAGGAGTTCCACCCAAAAAAACTACCTTTGCTTAATCCCCTCCCCTCCCCCTTACATGCCACATTTGGCATGTAATTTTTTTGGGGGGGGAGTGGGGGCTTCAGTAGGAGTGGGACTTCCTGTCCCACTTCCTGCTTCCGCCGAGGGGCTGGTTAGGCGATTAAGCCTTAATCGCCTACACCAGCCCCTCCCTGTAGGCGATCACATGGGACACTGACAGGTCCCATGCGATCGCCTCTCCAATCAGCGGCGAGCCGCGCCGCGCACGCATGCGCAGTACGGCTCGCGCATGCGCAGTGGGTGCCCGGCCGTGAAGCCGAAGGCTGTCACGGCTGGGTGCCCACAGTCAGGATGGAGACGCCGGCCGGGGAGGGGGGGAGAGGAGCGGAGCCCCGGTCGGCGCGTCGCTGGAACGCAGGAGCAGGTAAGTGAGTGTTTATTAAAAGCCAGCAGCTACACTTTTTGTAGCTGCTGACTTTTAATAAACACAACTTAGGGCTGGAACACCCCTTTAAGTATGGCCGTCGTTCCCGCGTCGAATTTAATTTTTTTTTTTATTTTTTTTTACGTAAGTCGTTCGGGAATAGAAATGTCCGTAAACGACGCTACTCAAACAACGAATGACGTAACGACGTGATTTCGCGCAATGCACGGCGGGAAATTTGCAAACGGAGCATGCGCAGTTCGATCGCCGCGGGAACGCGCCTTTTTTCAATCCTTCACGCCCCCTACTCGCGTAGATGGATTGCGACGGGAGAAATACACTACGCCGCCGTCGTTTACTGGACAAAATCTACCGGGATTCCACGTAGAGCCAGGTAAAAAACGGCGGCGTAGAGTATTTCTGATACGCTACGAGAATCTAATTCTCTCTGAATCTGGGCCAAGGGTTCTCTGTGCGCTTTTGTTTACACTTATATGTTCATGACACATTTATAACGCATATTAAGATCAACAAGGATTACAATATATATATATATATATATACTAAAATTACAATAATAATAAAAAACAAAAAACAATTACAAACAAGTTTAATATTAAATAACCTTTATAATTTAAACACGATACACTGTGGTAAGGTGCAGTGTCAGCTTGTTAGTTTATCAATTAAACAAATATCATGATATATCCACACACTTCATTTTCAATTTAATTTATGTCATCAATTTTTGATATCATTATCAGTTTATTTTTATGTTGGTTTTTATTTATAATACCTCACATACATATATATTTTCTTTACTTGGTCACACTCGGCACCATAATGCACTTTCCGCCATAAAACCCCCCCCACATCTACACATCCCCCCTCCTTTTTTTTTTTCTTCTCTTTCCCGCCCCCTTCCCCCCTTTTTCTTCTAGCCACACACTCGCACATTTCTTAACACATACCCTCCTTCTAGCTCCATCACCATCACCACCACTCACCCATCCATTCACCACACCACTCGACACACATCCCAACACACTGGAGACTTTTCATGGTCAGCAGATGAAAGGGTTAATGGCTGCAGGTGTCTAGGAAAAGTTTTCAGCCACACATGTTGGACACACCCCTGTCCACAGGTAGTCCCGATCAACCAATCAGCCTTGAGGGCGTTTTTCATTTTTTTCTTTGTTTGAATGGAGCATAAATTCTTTTTCAGTTTGCCATGCACTCCAGCTATGAATAAGCGCTGTATGATAGTGTGAAACGCGTCAGGATTTTTCATCTGATTTTTTTTTTGCTGTGACATGTTTGTTTTGTGACCAGTTTTATTAAAAAGGAACAACATTGTTTTCGGAGTGCGGCCGTCCTAGTTTTTTTTTCTACAAATCTTGCAACATATGCAGTGCTGCTGCAATAGGCAGAGTATGTCATACAGTACAGACCAAAAGTTTGGACACACCTTCTCATTCCAAGAGTTTTCTTTATTTTCATGACTATAAAAGTTGTAGAGTCACACTGGAGGCATCAAAACTATGGGCCAGATTCAGGAACACTTGCGCTGGAGTATTTCGATATGCGCCGCGTAACTGTGATGATGCGCCGTCGTTTCTATGTGCCCGTACCCACCAAACTAGATGCGCCCAATAACGGGTCATTTGCGACTGGCGGAACGTTCCGACGCCAGAGTATCGTCAGCGCTTAATTTCGTTGGGCGCATCAGTCGCGCCTATTGATTTCCCCTGCAAATATGCAAATGAGGGATTTTTCACAATTCACGAACGGATTAGCACCATACGCTGGCTACATGCGCCGCGCGTATCTCGTCCGTCCGGCGCAAAGTTATTTCTACAAAAGGCTGCTTTATCTTTACTCCAGACGGCCTCAGGTCAGCAGGAGAGCAGCTACAGCAGCAGCGTTACCGACGATAAGAGCTAGCTGAGCACCCCCACTTGCAGGACAACACCTCTGTCCATGCTTGTCTGTCAAATTTTACAGCCATGGAGGAAGACATCATAGGTCTTCATAGCCGAGATGATGGCTGACAGCTCCTGGCCATTAAAGTTCAGCTTTCTCCTGTGTGTTTGCGGGGAACGGGAGCAGCCATCTCAAAACAAAAGTAACATCACTGCGGGGAGGGGGAGCAGGATATACTTTAGTGCCGAAATGGCGCTTCTACGGGCGCATTTAAACGCCCAACGGAAGGCATTGCGCTGACGTTTCCCGTGAAGTGGTGCCGACGGAAGTTGTGAGCATGCGCACAAAGGGGGCGAGTGGAGCCGCACTCACTGCGCATGCTCCGTGGTTGATGCGCTGAACGTAAGCCTCTGCGCTGGGCTCCGCCCATCATTTACATATGATCACACCCACTTCCACTTGCGTCGGGTTACGCCAGCGCATTATCGTTACTCTGGCGCAAGTTTACGCGCAACTGCTATGTGAATTACAGGACTTGCGCTGAAAGGGTCTTCAGAGTAACGTAAATGAGAAGCGTTACTCTGGAGCAAAGATGCTCCCATCTACCTGAATCTGGCCCTATGAATGTAACACATGTGGAATTATATACATGACAAAAAAGTGTGACACAACTGAAAATATCTCATATTCTCGGTCCTTTTGCTTTGATTCCTGCTTTGCACACTCTCGGCATTCTCTCGTCACCTGAAATGCTCTTCCAACAGTCTTGAAGGAGTTCCCAGAGATTCTCGGCACTTGTTGGCCCTTTTGCCTTCACTCCGCGGTCCAGCTCACCCCAAACCATCTGGATTGGGTTCAGGTCCGATGACTGTGGAGGCCAGGTCATCTGGCGCAGCACCCCATCACTCTCCTTCTTGGTCAAATAGCCCTTCCCCCGCCTGGAGGTGTGTTTGGGGTCATTGTCCTGTTGATGGTCCAACTAAACGCAAAGCGGATGGAATAGCATGCCGCTGCAAGATGCTGTGGTAGCCATGCGTATGTCACATATGCAATGCAGCTGCAATAGGCAGAGTATGTCACATATGCAATGCAGCTGCAATAGGCACAGTATGTCAGAGGAACATATGCAATGCTGCTGCAATAGGCACAGTATGTCACATATGCAATGCTGTTGCAATATGCAGAGTATGTCACATATGCAAAGCAGCTGCAATAGGCACAGTATGTCACATATGCAATGCTGCTGCAATAGACAGAGTATGTCAGAGGAACATATGCAATGCTGCTGCAATAGGCACAGTATGTCACATATGCAATGCTGCTGCAATATGCAGAGTATGTCACATATGCAAAGCAGCTGCAATAGGCACAGTATGTCACATATGCAATGCTGCTGCAATAGACAGAGTATGTCAGAGGAACATATGCAATGCTGCTGCAATAGGCACAGTATGTCACATATGCAATGCTGCTGCAATAGACAGAGTATGTCAGAGGAACATATGCAATGCTGCTGCAATAGGCACAGTATGTCACATATGCAATGCTGCTGCAATAGGCACAGTATGTCACATATGCAATGCTGCTGCAATAGACAGAGTATGTCAGAGGAACATATGCAATGCTGCTGCAATAGGCACAGTATGTCACATATGCAATGCTGCTGCAATAGACAGAGTATGTCAGAGGAACATATGCAATGCTGCTGCAATAGGCACAGTATGTCACATATGCAATGCTGCTGCAATAGGCAGAGTATGTCACATATGCAATGCTGCTGCAATAGGCAGAGTATGTCAGAGGAACATATGCAATGCTGCTGCAATAGGCAGAGTATGTCAGAGGAACATATGCAATGCAGCTGCAATAGGCAGATTATGTCAGAGAAACATATGGAATGCTGCTGCAATAGGCAGAGTATGTCAGAGGAACATATGCAATGCTGCTGCAATAGGCAGAGTATGTCAGAGGAACATATGCAATGCTGCTGCAATAGGCAGAGTATGTCAGAGGAACATATGCAATGCTGCTGCAATAGGCAGAGTATGTCAGAGGAACATATGCAATGCTGCTGCAATAGGCACAGTATGTCACATATGCAATGCTGCTGCAATAGGCACAGTATGTCAGAGGAACATATGCAATGCTTCTGCAATAGGCACAGTATGTCACATATGCAATGCTGCTGCAATAGGCACAGTATGTCACATATGCAATGCTGCTGCAATAGGCACAGTATGTCACATATGCAATGCAGCTGCAATAGGCAGAGTATGTCAGAGGAACATATGCAATGCTGCTGCAATAGGCAGAGTATGTCAGAGGAACATATGCAATGCTGCTGCAATAGGCACAGTATGTCAGAGGAACATATGCAATGCTGCTGCAATAGGCACAGTATGTCAGAGGAACATATGCAATGCAGCTGCAATTAGGTTTGTGAAGTAGGACTGACTCCTATCTAATCCTCTCCCTGTAAGAACATCAGGAACCTTTCCCTACAGTACCTGATGCTATGTAGATCGCTGAGTAATGTAATTCGATTTCTGAAGCAGCACAATCCTATCTAAATCTGTCCCTGAGATCAGCAGCAGCCGTTCCCTACCCTAGCTAAAGCAGAGTGATGAGCTGTGCTGTGTGCCTCTAGCTTTTATAGAGGCTGGGTCACATGCTCGGTCACATGCTGCACTGGCCAATCACAGCCATGCCATTAGTAGGCATGGCTGTGATGGCTTCTAGGTCACACAAGTAAAACAAACAGCGAATTGGCTGCCGTGCAGCGCACCGTTACAGAGCCGAATTTCGAACCTGAACCCGAACTTTCTGCAATTTATTCGGGTTCGGGTCTAAAAAAAAAAAAAAAATTGGTACGAGCCCGAACTTTACAGTTCGTGTTTGCTCAACCCTAGTGATGATATGTGATCACCTTCACTCCATTCTGTCCCTTGTGCTATTATTTCCTTTTCTTTGTATAATCAGTATGGAAACATTTCACATTTATTCCCAATAACATTCTGATCTCCGGGGAGATAGAAAAGACACAATGAGTGCCGATCTGTGTTCATCAGATACAAATTTTATTATGTGATAAAAGAAATGTTAGAAAAGCGCCGACTCGTCATTTCCGGATGTCCGCCCCCGAGGAGCTTTGCAGGTCTATGAAGAGCCAATCAGAGGATGGT
The DNA here is from genome assembly GCA_029574335.1 of Rana kukunoris. NCBI lineage: Eukaryota > Metazoa > Chordata > Amphibia > Anura > Ranidae > Rana > Rana kukunoris. Next base: position 483,164,682 of record CM056053.1, read on the forward strand.
AGCGGCCTGGAGAGGGCGGAGTCACTGAATCATCTCCTGGTAGGAAAGGAAGAAGAAGGTTACCTACAGCCCTTCACCCAATAGGAGAAGTTATTTGCACCCCTCCCACAATTATACTAAACCCCTCCCCCTCTCACACCTGTTTACCCCTCCTATGGAGAAGAGAAATGTTTACAATTCTGATATGGATCTGATTGATCAGCAAAATCTATTTCATTACTAAAGATAACGAGGTCCTATATACACTATGGGCCAGATTCACGAACAGTTAGGCTGGCGGATCCAGTGATCCAGTGATCCAGTGATCCGCCAGCCTAACTGTGACTTTGAGCCGACGTTTCTGTAACCAGAAAACAAGAAACGCCGGGTTGAAGTTCCGATGCGAGCAGCGTAACTGAGTTTCGCCATCGCATCGTTACTTCAACTTAAAAATGGCGCCGGGGGCGTTCCCGCCGATTTACGCTCAAAAAATATGTTAATGAGCGGAAATCGGCAATTCACGATCGAATTCCGGCGCGACGCAATGACGATACGACGTTTCCGGACGGGATACGCGGCGCATAGATATACCTACATGGGGTTGGAGTATCCTATGTTAGGTATAGGCGTCGTCATCGCGTCGGGAAAAAAAAAAAAAAACGTCGCTTGCGTAAAACGGTCATGAATGGGAATGTGACGTCATTGACGTTCATTCACAGATTTTGGAGCATGCGCACGGGGATGTTTTGACACTCGACGCATGCGCAGTACGTTGGCGACGGGATCGCGCTTAGTTAGCATACTACACGCCCCGTACCCGCCAAATTTGAATTCCGCCGGCTCATTTGCGATGCGCTGCCGCAACTTTAGGAGCAAGTGCTTCGTGAATGACAGCACTTGCTCCTAAAATTTCTGCAGCGCAGCGCAAATGAGAAGCGTTACTCCAGAGCAAAGATGCTCTGGACTACCTGAATCTGGCCCTATATTGTTAAAAGTATTGGGACCCCTGCCTTTACACACACACACAGGGGCGTCGTTAGGGGTGGGCTGGGGAGGCTGGAGCCCCAAATGGGCCACTGAAAAGCCCAGAGATTTGACCATGAAGTATTTAATGACTAGCCCCGAGTGCCGCTGAACAGGGGCCATTTTGTTGCCGAGCGCCGCCGAGTGACAGGTCCCGCCTTCTTGAGCCTGCAGAGCCTATGATGGACGTCCCACTGGTCCAATCCAGGACCGCAGGACGCATGACGTCCATCATAGGTGCTGCAAGCTTAGAAGGCAGGAATTACAATGCCACCCGGCACGCCATGCTCGGGTCGGCGGCTCTCTACGACTCCTGAGCCTCCTCCTCTGGCTGACTGGCTGCAGTGGCTGCATAATTGTGATGGGCACACCACGCCACATCCCCGCTCCCTGCTCAGCGGCTCTCCTCTCCTCCTCCTGAGTCGCTTCCTTGGCTCCCAAGCCTCCCTGGCTGCATCGCTATGATGGGCACATTGGGTGTGTGCCGGCGCCGCACATCACGGCTGAGGTAGGTGACGTCAGTCATTGTGTATATATGTATGTAGATCAGGTCAGTGTAGGTCTGGTCAGGTCCTGGTCAGTGTAGTCAGGTCAGTGTATGCATGTCAGTGTATGCAGGTCAGGTCAATGAAGGTCAGGTCAGTGTAGTCAACTCAGGTCAGAGTAGTCAGGTCAGGTCAGTGCACTACTCCGCCGACCGCACGCCCCCCCCTCCGGTGCCAGCTTGGCTTGTGGGCTGAAGCCCCTGGTCTTTTTGGCACCTAGCAACGCCCCTGCACACACATGAACTTTAATGACCTCCCAGTCTTAGTCTGTAGGGTTCAAACATGAGTTGGCTATACCCTTTGCAGCTATAACAGCTTCAATTCTTCTGGGAAAACCGTCCACAAGGTTTATGAGGGTGTCTATGGGAATATCTGACCATTCTTCCAGAAGAGCATTTGTGAGGTCAGGCACGTATGTTGGATGAGAAGGCCTGGCTCACAGTCTCCGCTTAGTAACCCCCCATAAAGGTGTTCTATCGGTTTGAGGTCAGGACTCTGTGCAGGCCAGTCATGTTCCTCCACCCCAATCTCGCTCATCTCTCTTGTGGACCGTGATGTAAAGAGGGGCCTCTGAAAATGAAGCTGTTTAAAGGGGGACTTGGATGGGGAATCTGATGTATGAGGGGGCTCTATGAGGAGGACCCTTATATAGGGGGGACTCTGATGTAAGGAGAACATTGGGACCCTGATCAGGGGGGCTCTGATGTGAAGTTATTTCCTCCTGCGGGTTTATTCATTCATTTATAAAATTACATTTTTTCCATCTGGTAATTTTTGGTAAATACAGGATTTGGACGTCACTGAACGTTTTGGAGAGCGTGTCCTACAACAACCGCATATTACCAACACCCTGTGACTTCCTGTTGTGGATCTGGGACAGGAAGTGAAGGGAAATCTCCTGACAGGGGTCACACCCCCCTCAGTGTTGTACAGGAAGTAGTAGGTAGGGATGTATAAAGGGGTCAGTCTACTAGACAATGAGGGGGAGGGGAAGAATTTCCTAATGTCCCCCCCAGGAATAACACATAGAACCCCAATTACCTGATCATCGGCAGGGATGCGATAGGATGGAGGCCCGATAAATGAAATCCCTCCTGGACAGTCCTGTGGAGAGAGAAGAGATGATCGGTATTAGTAAAGTGACGGAGGTGTCAGAAGATGGCGGCAGACGACCCCACAGACATGACGGGTCTATTTATAGGAAATGTGTACAGATATTCCTCCAGAGAAACGGCATGTACATTCCTTCTGGGCAGTGGTGGTGCGTCCATGAAGGGCGCATGAGCGCCGCCCCTGCCTCTCCTGGCACTGCTCCAATCACCATAGATAGATTCAGGCATTGCACTGGCGGCACTTGATGAGGCACAGTAGCGGCAATTGATGGGCACAGTGGCTGCCTTTAATGGGCACAGTGGCGGCAACTGATGTTTTTTTTTTCAGTTTTTTTGCGCCCCCCAAAAAAAATTGAGCACCAGCCGCCACTGGTTCTGGACGAGTTAATCAGCTGTTGATGGATTGATGATGACAATAATCCTATAATCTGGAAATAATGATGATGATAATCCTATAAGATCACTATTATCATCATCACCAGTCTATGGCGGCAGATGTTCTTTTTGGGGGGGGTTGGCAAACAATGCACACACAGCCACCCCCCAGTCACCCCCCCCCCCGCTGGTCAGTCAGGGTATTGGTGGACAATCAGTGTGACAATAGAGAATATTAACTCACTATTATCACACAAGTGGGTGCTCTCAGGGTGCAATGCTCTAATACCCTTTTTTGAAGCCTATTAGAGCCTCTGTGACGGGAAGGGCTCCTGAAACTCTGAATCCCTTGGAAAGGTCCTTGTTTCAGCAATCAAACGAGTATAGTCTTATTTGTAGTTGTCAGTGGTTGGAATATCTGATATCTATATCCAGACTGATAGGAAGCGGTATATGAAGAAAGCACTCAAGCGGAGTGTGGGACGTTCCGTTACATTGGTGGCAGCAGCGGGATGCTCCCTACAGTCTGGGACATCCAACCTCCACTTGGATCCAAGGTTCGGATAGCAGGAGAGGAGAGGTACAGATACCAGCCACCATGGAAGAGGTATTCGGAAGGAGGTTGCGAGAGAAGCGGATACAACACAGAGGACCAGTATCAGAGCAGGTCCTGCTGGGATGGTCGGATTCTGTATGCAGCGAACTCTGGAAGGAAGCGCTAGTAAAAACACACAAGAAGCAGACTTGAGCAGGCTGGTCTGGGGAGAGATGCGGCTTGATGAGAGCTACAGAGCCCTTCGGTGGCATGTATCCCAAGCATGTTCCTGGATAGCGGATGACAGCCCAACGCAAGGCTTTGGCTACGGCGGCCTGGGACTGTTGTATGTGAAGCTGACAGGGGACTCTGGCAGTGATTTGGAGTGGCGGTTGGACGAAATCATGGATTTCAGAGAAGGGCTACCGAACGTCTCGGAAGTGCACTAGGCACTGGAAGATATAGAGTTTCTGGCCGTTCAGGAATGGGAGCTGGAGATCGCCTACAGATGGCTGCAAGACTTTTCTCAGTGCCAGGGCTGGGCTCCTCTTCGCCTGGGACTATCAGGAAATACCAGTTGTCAGGGACTTACCTCCCAATACCGCCGGACCACCATTCGCTTGAAACAGCAGTGCTCATCCGTAACTGCGCGCCGTCGCACATCTAATGCTCGTGCGCATGCGCCAACGGTGCGGGACGGGAACGCGCACGGCGGGAACGCGCGCGTGCACGTTAATTTGGCTTGCCGCCAAATCTCCCTTAAAAGCTCACTAGTGTTCCCAGCACATTGCTGTCTGATCTGCAGCTTTGAGTGTTAACCTGCATCTGAAATCTCATTGCCTGTTTTAAACCTTCTGACCCGGCTTGTTGACCATCCGTATCTCTCCAACCCCTGACCTCGGCTCCGTTGACCCTGCTCCTCTGATTGATCCACCGCTGCCAGACCCTTCTGCCTGTACTACGACTACGCTTCAGCCTTTCATACCTGATTACCCGCTGTGACCTGGCTTGTCTGACTCTGCTATCTCCTGCTATCCATTAACCATTTTATCTTGCCAGCTTGTTGCTGTTGTACCTTCAGTTAACTTCAGTAACTTCAGTTAGGGTCGCTGACCCCCTTTCTTCCGCTTCAGTGGTCTCCAGTCTCGCTGCCCAGTAGGAACCAGCAACCCGCAGCTACTACTCGCTACTCCAGCACTCCTACCCCGCTGTGCTCCCGAGCCCGCTGTTCCCACTCCAGTAGCTCGCGAGCCGGAGCCTTCTCCTGCGACAAAACTCTGGTGACCAGGTACGTGATACATAATAGAAATCCTGGCTGAAGAGTCGGCAATGTGACAGAGTAACCGTGTGCTTTGCCAACCTGCCCCCGCAGCTATGGACCCGGAGGTCTTATGGCAGATGCAGCAAGTCCTGACTGACCTTGATGATCCAGTTTCTGCATGGGATGATCTTGGATGGAGGAATGTGCCTGTCCAGCAGCATGCCAGAGGATCGGCAGTGGAAAATCTGGAGATTGCCACCCACAAAGCTGAAGTGCTGACAAAAGGGCAGAGCCCTGCTAACCTCTGCCCAGCACAGATAGCATCTTCAGGGTTCCACGGACAGGAGATGGTGAGCTTCTACCCCCAAACACCAGTTTGCAGAGACAGGGGATTTGATAGACTTTTCATGATGAGGAAAAACAACCTGATGAGCCTCCAGCAGAAGAGCTGGTATCGGGGCCAAACTTCACTGTGCTCTGCCTATCACCAACAGCAGTATCTGTGGAGTTCCAGGGAGCTGGGGCAGTCAGCTCATCTCTCCAGCCACAGATTACAGAATGTATGGACTTAATGGACTGTTCAGATGATGTTATGGATTATGTATCACCTGCTTAAGTACTGGCAGCAGGACAGAGTACTGCAGATCCCTGATCCACACCTGTGGCAGTTTCGGAGGCCCGAGGTGAGAAGGTGATGGTTCCTCTTTCCCAGTGGATTTCAGAGATGCAGGGAGGAGAAGCAGACATCCCCCCCCCCCAAACAAGGGTTTGCGCACCTGGGAGACAATACCAGGGAAAGGGAGTTCCAACAGCAGACGGTGCCCCAGAATGATGACACCAACGCATCTGAAGCGCTGGCAACCGGACAGACGGTCCAAGACCTCTGCCCCACACCTGCAGCAGTTCTAAAGGCCCAGGGTGAGGAGGCGGTGGTAATTTCCCTGCAGCAGATCAGGACCCAAGGAGAGAATGCAATTGGCAACCGGGCAGAGTGCTACCAACCTCTGCCCAGCACCAACAACAACTACAGAGTTCCAGGGAGCCGGGGCAGTCGGCTTCCCTCCCAAATGGTTAGCCAGAGCAAATGATGTGGGGTTTCCAGCAGAAGGGCTGGCAACAGGGCAGAGATCTGCTGGCCCCTGCCCTCAACTAACAGAGGACGGATTTCCTGTAAAGGTGGATGGGGCTTCAGTCCCCACCTGTAGACCCCAGGGATGCTGGGCAGTTGGCCCAGATGCCCAACAGCATGATGGACTGAGCCCAGTCACCCTGTCTTCTCTCCTCTGGCTAAAGGGACTCCAGGGGGAAGGATCAGTCCGCACTTCTCCCCAACAGTGGGTATGTTCTATGAGAGAGGCAGAGGTTGGCTGGGTGAGTAATGCTCTGTTTGGAACAATTTGTTTGGGGTACTGTGTGTAGAGGAATGGAACTATGGACTAACTTCGGAGTCAACCCGTCTGGGGTCTCCTCCTGTATTAGTTTCCTGCCGACAGGGGAGAGATGTAACTGGAGGGCCCGTGGAGCTCAGAATCCCTTGGAAAACAAATATGTCTTGGATTACTTAAAATGGCACAGTAATATTTCTACACAATATCTCCCATGATAAATGTAAAGACTATTCTTGGTTCGTTTGATTCTGAACAATACATGACCATTGAAAGAGTCGATCACATTGACCTCCGGAGACGGACCGTCTGGTCGCCTGGGCTGACTTAAGTGCTGTGATAATTAACATGCTAATTATATAGTTGTCTGCTAAGTTGTTACTATAGGGGAATGGGGAGTATCCAGGAGCTGCCCCACCTCGTTATCTAACCCTTAGGCGGCGTACACACGACCGAGGTTCTCGCTGGAAACTAGAGCTGCACGATTAATCGCGGAGAGAATCGCGATTTCGATTCTCCCCGCCCACGATCTCCCCGCGGGATGACCCGCGATTCTTCATTTTTTACAGCTGGTTCCACGCAGGGTTGCGTAGGGCCCCGAGTCATTATTCAGGGCCCCCGATTATTTTCGCCGCCGCTAGAGGTCCGCGGACGGGCGGAGACAATGTCTCCGACGGCCGCCAGTTTATTGTAGACCAAGCAATAGTGATTGATCAGTGCAGACTGGACAGGACGGGAGGAGCCGGCCGGGTGGCTTCTAATAGGAATTGAGCTGCAGCACCGCCCACCTCCCGCCCCACTGATGTCTGTCTGTGAGTGAAATGAAGTGGGAAGGGGCGGGGGTGGGCGGTGCTGCAGTTCCTATTCAATTCCTATTAGCAGCCACCCATGCTGCTGGGCAATCATACGCCTGATGATTTAAAGGGGGCCCTGCTGAAAACGCCTGATGTAAGGGGGGGCCCCGCTGGAAACTCCTGATGTAAGGGGGGGGGCCCCGCTGGAAACGCCTGATGTAGGGGGGGCCCCCGCTGAGGACACCTGATGTAAGGAGGGACCCCGCTGAGGACACCTGATGTAAGGAGGGACCCCGCTGAGGACACCTGATGTAAGGAGGGACCCCGCTGAGGACACCTGATGTAAGGAGGGACCCCGCTGAGGACACCTGATGTAAGGAGGGACCCCGCTGAGGACACCTGATGTAAGGAGGGACTCCTCTGAGGACACCTGATGTAAGGGGGAACCCCGCTGAGGACACCTGATGTAAGGAGGGACTCCTCTGAGGACACCTGATGTAAGGGGGGACCCCGCTGAGGACACCTGATGTAAGGAGGGACTCCTCTGAGGACACCTGATGTAAGGGGGGACCCCGCTGAGGACACCTGATGTAAGGGGGGACCCCGCTGAGGACACCTGATGTAAGGAGGGACCCCACTGAGTACACCTGATGTAGGGGGGGACCCCGCTGAGGACACCTGATGTAAGGAGGGACTCCGGGTTTCCACTGATTCTGCATTATGGTGAGTTATTATTTAATTCTATATTACAATGCAATAATAGAAATAATGCGCTGCAATCACCCTGACACCATAACAACCATGGTCCGAGATGATTGAAGCGCCATCTGCTAATTTGTTAAACTTTCTGGAATACAGCTCGGGGGGGGGGGGGGGTGTTCTGGCATTCATGTTTTTGAGAATCGTGATCTTTAGTCTAAGCAAAAGAATCGTGATTCTCATTTTGACCAGAATCGTGCAGCCCTACTGGAAACCAGCGAGAACCTCGCTGGAAGCTGCATTCCAGTGAGGACCTCGGCCGTGTGTACGCTCTCGGCGAGCATCCGGTCGGGAAGCCCGTCGAGCAGAAATAGAGAGCACGCTCTCTATTTGCTCGACGGCCCGCCTGGATGAATGGCTGGTTGCCATTCCCGACGGGCGGGTCGCCGATTTCGACGGCCGGCAGAGAACCTCGACGGGCGGAACGATGTGTTCTGCCCGTCGAGGTTCTCTGCCGTGTGTACGCGGCCTTAGTGTTAAAAGTGTATAAAAAGACTTGTATTCTACATCTGAAGACATTCGATCTTTCCCCGATCCCCTCGTACAGAAGGAATGTACATGGAGTAGTGCTGGGCGAATAGTTATGGAGATTCTTTTATAAATAGACCCCAAAGTGTCCCCTCCATTCTCTTACCTTGCAATTCTTCTTTCTTGGCCATTGGCAGCACGGGAGTTTTGACCTGGTCTTCTCTATGTTCCTCCCTCTGAGTTCTGCTGGGACTGTCAGATCTCCGGAATCCATCGACTTCTACAGAATCAAACACAGATTTATCATTCGGTGATGACAAGGACCGGGCAGGACCGGCTTTTCTTCTACACTGGGAATCACCATACCGATCCCTCCATCCCCTCCCCCTCCACAGATATATCATTATCTTATATCCAATGATGTTCCTGTCGCCTGCACGGCACAGTGATCACCGCACACACATGGGCGGGTCTGATGACAGGATGGGAGGGGCTCTGGGTCATTCGGAGTAATGACCAGTATGCCAAGACCCCGCCTCCAGTATGGTTCCTGTACCCGCCTCCAGGGGGCGCAATGGACACATTGAGGGGAGTTTAGTAAGACTGGAGAAGCCAAATCTGGAGCAACCAATCATCCCGGCGCTCCCATTATTATTATCAATCTAAAGAAGTGTAAAAAGTATCCAATCCATCAAATGATACAATAAAATTGTAACAATCAGAATCTGCTGCAATCATAGATACAAGACGATCACCTGACCTCCGGACATCGGGAGACGGTTTACCGAAATTGCCAGCTGGATGTGACGTCATCATAATGCCGCGGCCCAGACACACGGGACGCACTCAATTAATGTGGATGTCATTTAACAGTAAATGGGTCAATCAGCTTTAAACGCCTGGAGAAGACGGCTTACACCCACCAGCCAATGACGGCACACAGGGGGATCTGCTGGAAAACAATCATAAGTCAGCTCCCTCTAGTGGCCATAATGCGGTATTTTTCTTAGAATGCCTCAATCAGGAAAATACCCAATTTTTGCCCCTAGATGGAGCTGATGGTCATAGGAAATACACATATTACACAGATTATGGCAATTATGTGCGATGGCGGTGCGAACGCTTGAGGCAATCACACAAACACTCAACATGGTAATTATTATATATACACTGCTCAGAAAAATGAAAGAAACACTTTTTAATCAGAATATAGCATCAAGTTAATGAAACTCCGGGGATATTGATCTGGTCAGGTAAGTAGCGGAGGGGGAGGGGTGTATACAGAGGGGGAGGGTGTATACAGAGGGGGTTGTTAATCAGTTTCAACTGCTTAGGTGTTGAATGAATTAAACAACAGGTACACTAAAAAGGGCAACAATGAGATGACCTTCAAAACAGGAATGGATTTAGAGGTGGAGGCCACTGACTGTTTTTCACTATTTTTGTATGTAGATGGGGTCAGTGTCACTACTGGTAGGATGAGACCATACCTGGACCCTGTAGAGGTTGGTGTCACTACTGGTAAGATGAGGCCATACCTGGACCCTATAGAGGTCAGTGTCACTACTGGTAGGATGAGGCCATACCTGGACCCAATAGAGGTCGGTGTCACTACTGGTAGGATGAGGCCATACCTGGACCCTATAGAGGTTGCACAGACAGTCCAGCTCCTCCAGGATGGCACACCAATACGCATCATTGCCAGAAGGTTTGCCCTGTCTCCCATCAGTCTCAAGAGCATGGAGGAGATTCCAGGAGACCGGCAGTTACTCTAGGGGAGCTGGACAGAGCTGTAGAAGGTCCTTAACCCATCAGCAGGACCGGTATTTGGAGGAACAGGATGAGCACTGCCAGAGCCCTACAAAATGACCTCCAGCAGGCCACTGGTGTGAATGTCTCTGACCAAACAATTAGAAACAAACTTCATGGGGGTGGCCTGAGGGCCCGACGTCCTCTAGTGTGCTCTGTGCTCACTGCCGGACACTGTGGAGCTCGATTGGCATTTTTCATTGAACACCAGAATTGGCAGGTCCACCACTGGTGCCCCATGCTTTTCACAGATGAGAGCAGGTTCACCCTGAGCACATGTGACAGATGTGAAAGTGTCTGGAGAAGCCGCGGAGAACTTTCTGCCGCCTGTAACATCATTCAGCATGAGCGGTTTGGTAGGGGGGTCACTGATGGTCTGGGGAGGCATAGCCATGGGAGGACGCACAGACCTCTACAGGCTACACAATGACTGTCATTAGGTATCGGGATGAAATCCTTGGACCCATTGGCAGACCCTACGCTGGTGAGGTGGGTCCTGGGTTCCTCTTGGTGCACCACAATGCCCGGCCTCATGTGGTGTGAGAGCATTCAGCCAGTTCCTGGAGGGTGAAGGAATTGATACCATTGAATGCCCCCCTCCCCTGCCACGCTCACCTGACCTAAATCCAATAGAGCACCTCTGGGACATTATGTTTTCGTCCATCCAATGACCACCAGATGGCACCTCAGTCTGTTCAGGAGGTCAGTGATGGTCCAGATCTGGGAGGAAATACCCCAGGACACCATCCGTCGTCTCATTAGGAGCATGCCCTGATGTTGTCAGCCATGCATACAAGCACTTGGGGTTTCACACTGACTACTGAGGACCATTCTGAGTTCCTGCAATGAAATTTCAGCAAAATGGACTTGCCTGATGCATCATTTTTTTTCTTTGACTTTCGGGGCGTCTTTGAATTCAGACCCCTGTAGGGTGATAATTTTAATTTTCCTCAAACAATGTGGCATCCTTTCATTCCCAACACTTTACCCAGTCCATACCAGTATAGATCCCAACACCTTACCCAGTCCATACCAGTATAGATCCCAACACATTACCCAGTCCATACCAGTATATATCCCAACACATTACCCAGTCCATACCAGTATAGATCCCAACACATTACCCAGTCCATACCAGTATAGATCCCAACACATTACCCAGTCCATACCAGTATAGATATCCCTTATGAGATCTGATACATATTGATACACTGTCCTCGTTGATAACTAGGAATTGATATCTATGGACATTTCTAATTGTGTCTATAGAAGGTCCTATGATGTGGATGGAATGTTCCTGGATGTGTGGAGCCCCCACACCATACAACCCCCCCCCCCCCCCGGGACTCACCTTTCCTCCATCCTGCTGCTTCTTTCCAGGCTTTGCCTTCTGGTCACCATCAGATGGGGTCACCAGCAGCACACAGATCACGAGACCCCCCAAGATCATCAGAGTCCTCATAACTGATCCTCACCCCGATCCTCACTACAGCAACAAGACAGAAAGACGTACAATGTGTGACCCCCACCCTCCGTATACCTCACAGTGCTGAGAGCAGTTCTTATATACACCACCTTCCCCTCCCCCTCTTCCTGGGACTGGCCGACTATGGGATCCAAACCTGCAGATGAGGCAACATCCTTCCCTATTCTACTGTCACATCTTCTTCTTCTGTTTTTTACTGATGACATTTATTTTCTATAAATGTATTGTAGCGCTAACCCCGCAGGTGCCGCTGGTTAAATTTGGGAATTACTCTCCCTAATTTATTCACCCCCTTCAAGCGGCTCGAACCCTCCCTTGGCACACCAGACAAATGTAATAGTATTGTGTCCCCGACTTGGTTGGGTCCACAATAACACATATGAAATATGCAATGGTAATATAACAATGTTGTTACCTTCTTCAGCTTGTGGCTCCCAATGAGTAAACACACATCACACAGTCAATATAGTAAAATAAAAGGGGCAACTTGACTTGCTTTATAGTAAAAGGGGTTGAACAACAAGTCAAATACACATAAATGCTTGTATGAGAATGACCCTGCAAGCGACCCTGCAGTAGTCAGCAAACACAACCTAAAAGAGTTAACACAAATGAGTCTATAATTAACTGTAAGTATTCTGTGCTCGCGAGCTTCCCTAGTGGGCAATTCCAATAAACACAAGTGCATAGACCCATGGACAGGCCTGGCTATAATGGCTTCAGGATTGTTCCTCAAAGATGAAGTCTATGTTGAAAACGTTGGTGCACTTAATTAAATTGTAATCCAAAAGAAGAAATTCAACTCAGTCAAAGGGGTATGATGAATACAAATGCTCATGGGACGATCATCCAGTCAGCGTCAGTCAACTCTGCTAGCGTGACTTTCAGATGCTGGGCCTCTCAGCTAAATCAGTGAACAACACGAGGCTCCGGCTTATAAAGTGTAATTAACTTATAAGCTGGGGTAATATTGAAGCTTGGGCAGGTGCCCTCTCACCCGAGCAGGCCGAGTCCTTCACGAACACTCGCCAATCAACCACCGCTCCGCAACACACAATCTCCGGTATCCGATCCTCTACTGCTACGATCGTCAGCTGGCGAGTCTTCTCCGGTCTCTCGGTAACACAAGCTGGAGGGCACTTGGTCTTGTCTCTTTCCGGATGGCTGGTCTCCAGATGAATCTCCTCTTAGGCTTCAGGCCTAGCTGCTTGGCTGGAGTGCTCTCCCCTGCTCCGCAGAGGGAGGAACGCAGGTCCCAAGAGAGCGAATTCTGCTCCTCCCCGCCTTTAAATAGCCTCTCCCATAAGGCTGTGCGGAGGTGTCATGTGCTCCAGGAGGGCAAGGCATTGTGGGAAGTGTAGTCTATTCCTAATAATTGTCAATAGAGTCCATTTCTCCTGGTACCTCTAGTCCCACAATGCATTGCTTTTAAAGGAAAATAAACACATATGTAAAAATGTAACTGGAACTCCGGTGGGGATTCAGGTCTGCATCACTATCAATAGTCCACGATAGTGTGACCCCGCTACACACTTCCCCCACTCAAAGTCTTTGGTCCCCAAAGAGGACAACAGTATGTATCCTGATACATGCTTTGTAAATACACGCAGAGAAAAAGTTTGTTAGACTATGCAAGGCAACAAATACTGTGCATTATCTCTAACAGTACTCAAAGTCAAACAACAATGAGTCAAACAACTCATCTTATGACACAAAGTGGACAGAGGATCCTCCCACCAATTTTCAGGTAAGGGCAGGTTACTCTGTCCGCTGTTTACTAACACTGAGGTGTCTTGGTCAGATGTGCCAGGGGGTGAGCTGGAGCTGTCCTCCACCAAAGTTTCAGTGGGAGGACTAAGTGAAGAATTGGATCACTTGGAGGTGATAACGGCCTCTTCAGGGCATTCCCCTAAATGATCATAAGTCAGTCTCTTAGGTGGGTGGATGATCCTTCTCTACCTCTGTTGTTTAGGGATTATAGTCTCAGGGGGAAAAAGTTCAACTTCACTGTTTACTGTTCTCTAAGTCAGGCACATTAGGCTCAGGAAGAATAGGTTCAACTTTACTGTTTTCGGAGTCAGACACATTAGGTTCCATATCTTCCGAATCAGTCAATTCCCTGTCAGGTTGGTTTGAGGCCTCCATGAAATCTTCAATAGATGATAAATCTGCATCCTGCTCTAACTTATCAGTAAGTATGTTGTGAGGCACAAATTCAGGGGCCCCCGGTCGAAGTGTCCCACTATTTGTCACTTCAGATGAGGGCAGGAACGAAGTGCTAGGCTCTGGTTGTTGAGAAGACCATAACCACTCTGACCCTATCCATTCATCTGTGGACTCTTCATCTTCTGAGTCGGGATGTGTCATTTGAGATCTAGTGACCGGCCCAGATAAGCGGGAGGTTTAGGGCAATTCGAGAGAAGTGGATATAGGAGGTATCTGAACAGTTTCTGTGAGGGGCAACAGGTGATTCCTGTGCCAAGTTTTTAAAGGGCCCACACTTCCTTCCGGTCTGATCTGGTATACGGGAAGACCAGGCAACTGTTTGCATACAATATATGGCTGAAATTTCCAGCGGTCAGCCAATTTATGCTTTCCAGGGATACCCAGGTTTCTCAACAATACTCGGTCTCCTTGCTGTAGGTCTTGTATCCTGACTCTCAGGTCAAAATTGTTTTTATTCCTCTGTCCCCTCTTATCTGAGCTAGCCTGGGCCTTCTCATAAGTCGTTTTTAAACTTTTTCTTAATCGATCTACATAACCCATGTGGGAGGCTGCAGATGTATGATCCAGGGATATCCCAAAAGCTAAGTCAACTGGTAATTGGGCCTCCCTCCCAAACATAAAACGGTAGGGTGAGTATCCGGTTGCATCGTTCATAGTGCTGTTGTATGCATGCACAACGGCAGCCACATGCTTGCTCCAGTGTTGTTTCTTTTCCGAGCTTAGTGTTCCCAACACGTTCAGAAGAGTCCTGTTGAAGCGTTCAGTCTGGACATCCCCCTGAGGATGATAAGGGGTAGTTCTGTTTTTTTCTATTTCCAACAGGTCCAACAGCTTCTTTATTAACCTGCTTTCAAAGTCTCTCCCCTGATCAGAATGGATGCGTTGTGGTAATCCATAGTGCACAAAGAATTTCTCCACCAGCACTTTTGCTACTGTTGAGGATTTCTGATCCTTGGTTGGATATGCTTGAGCATACCTAGTGAAATGGTCGATCACTAATAGAACATTTCCCACTCCACTCGAGTCAGACACCAGACAGAGGAAATCTATGCACACCAGTTCCAATGGGCCCTGGCTTTGAAGATGGCCCTTTGGGGTAGCTTGACGGGGCAAAGTCTTCCTTTGAATACACCGGATGCAGGAATGGCAATATCCCTCGATTTCAGCCCTCATGCCGGGCCAGTAGAACCTGTCTCTGACTGACTGGAAAGTCCTCTCAGGGCCCAGATGACCATGCTGGTCATGAAGTGCAGCTAGGACAGCCTCTCGGTGTTTGCTAACAGGAACATCTGCCATTTCTCTTCGGGACCATCAGAGGGGCCCCTTCGATAGACCACCCCTTGATGGAGCTGCAACCTGTCCCACTCTTTATGCACCAGCCATGCTTCTCTCGAAGAGCTGGTAAGGAGTACGCCCGAGTCTTGGTCTTCCAAAGCCTGTAAGACCGACTTTCCAAGGGGATCTTCTTCTTGATCCTTCCCAAGGTCCTTTTTGGATAATTTGGGTAGGTCTTCGCTTCCCACTTGAGTCATGTTACAGTAATACTTGGGCACTTCCATTGCTGAAACTCTCTTCAGCTCTGGGTCTCCCCTTCGTCTGCAACTCCGTTCCTTGACACAGAGCTCACACCCCTTCAGAGGTTATGTGAGTCCAATCTTCCTTGGACACCATTGACTCATGGGGCCTCCTCGATAGAACATCTGCATCTTTGTTTCCCACTCCTGGTCGATACTTCAGGCTGAAATTAAATCCTGAGAGGGCAGCCAATCATTTATGTCCTGTAGCATCTAGTTTGGCGGTGGTTAGCAGATAAGTGAGCAGATTGTTGTAAGTCCTCACCACAAACTCGGCTCTGTACAAATAGTCTTTGAGTTTATCCACAACAGCCCACTTCAGTGCCAAAAATTCAAGTTTGTGAGTGAGATAGTTCTTTTCAGATGAAGTTAACTCCTGCTCACGTAAGCTACTGGGCGTAGATATCCACTGTGTTCTTTATTATAATACCCCTCCTAGTCCCTCTCTACTGGCATCCACATGCAGCTCATAGGGCTTGGAGGTATCCGCATAGGCCTGCACAGGAGCAGTGGTTAGATTTTTCTTGAGCTAAAAGAATGCCTCCTCGCACTTGGGGCTCCACTGGTCACGGATGGACTCTTTGGACTTCTGAAGCCCCAGATTGATTTTTACTGGTCTCTCTGAGTGAGGAGCATCATCTTCGTCTTTAGTCTTCAACAGTTCGTTCAAAGGCCCTGCGATATTGGCAAACCCTTCTACAAACCTCCTGTAATAGGAGCAGAATCCCAGGAATGACTGCAATTCCATCACAATGGTGGGCCTGGGCCAGGAGGTCACTGCCTCCAACTTCTCTGGGTCTGTTGATATCCCTTCTGCAGAAACAATGGCCAAGATAGTGAACCGACGGTTGTTAGAACTGACTCTTTTCTCTAGAAAGCTTGAGGCCTTCATCATGAAGTCGTTTTAGTACTTTCTCCAGCCTCTGTTCATGTTCTTCCAGAGTCTTCCTGAACACAATAATATCATCCAAATACACCAACACTTCGAACAGGTTCATGTCCCCTACTGTCTTCTCCATCAATCTGGAAAGTAGCTGGGGCCCCTGACAATCCCTGTGGCATACGGTTGAATTCAAAGAAACCCACGGGGGTAATGAAAGCCATCTTCTCTCTGTCTTCTGGGTGCATGGGAATCTGGTAATAACCACTCTTTAGATCCATCACGCTGAACCATTTGGCTCCTGATAGGCTCTGTAAGACATCCTCAATTCGAGGTGCAGTGTACTGATCAGGTATGGTTTGCTTGTTGAGGGTTCTGTAAGGCCTCGTACACATGACCGGTTTCCTCGGCAGAATCCAACAAAAAACTTGTTGGGAGACGTGTTTTGCTGAGGAAACCTGTCGTGTGTACATTTTTCGACGAGGAAACTGTTGAGAAACCCGACGACCCCTAAAAAAAAGCATGTTCTCTTTTTCCTCGACGGGAATAGAGAAAATAGGCTCGTCGAGTTCCCCGACAGCCGAACAAGGAACTCGACGAGGAAAACAATGTATTTCGCCCAACGAGTTCCTCGGTCATGTGTACGAGGCCTAATGAATGTATAACCTCAATGAGACATTCTTCTTTCTCACTACCACTTTTGGGGAAGCATAAGGGCTCCTGGACTCTCTGATGGTCCCTGTCCTCTTCAACTCTGCTAGTTGTTCCCTGAGGTCTTCCAAATCCGTCAGAGGGACTCTCCAGACCCGTTCCCTGAAGAGTTTATCTTCCTTCAGCCGAATCCTGTGAGTGGCACTCTTCGCACACCCAACATCAAACTTAGTCTTTGAAAATATCTTTTTCCACCGGTCAAGTTGAGCTTTAGCCCTCTCCTCCCACTCAGGTTGGTGCCCCTTCTTTCTTTTCTCTGGCACCTCCACAGGGTTGGTAGTAGTATTCCGAATACTGACGGACACCCTTCCACGATTTCTTTTCAGCACTATCAACGGGATCACTTCAGGTATCACTTCTACTCCTTCTGAATGTCCAGCAGAGTCGGTCTCAAGGACAAGAAACGGGCCTGGCTGAGACCAGGTAAGCTTCACCGAGGCCTTCAAACAGGTCACCTCTCTGGGTCGTAGTACCTTTACCGTACCGTAGTCTTCTCCAGCCGCCAAATTTTCCCCACTCCTTCTTCGGGGTCCTTCTTCTCCATCACTAACTGCTGGTAGACCCTCCGCAGCATTGGATGGACCTTCTTTGATGGGACCTCTGCTGCTTCAGCTGGGGGAATCAAAAGCCTCCAAACTAGATCAGTGTTTGTCCCTATAATGAGGGAACTCTTGTGGGCCCCTGGTGGCCGAGGGCAGACTACTGCTAAGGTGTCAAAAGTCTCTGATGCTCCCGATACAAAACGATCGAAGGTCAGTCGGATTGGTAGATATCCATCGTAAGGGAAACTCTGAGTCCCTATACCCCATATTTCCAGCTCTTGCAATTTTAGGAGGGGTAAGTGGGAAAGGTATCGATCATAAAAGTCTCTGTATAGGAGGGTCACTTGAGCTCCTGTATCCAGTAGGGCCTTGGTGTAGATCCCCTCTACTTGGATGGAAACCATTGGGGAAGGCCCCACTAAATTCTCAGGAAACTTCCGGTGTGTAGATTTTCTCTTATGCTCTGTGACCCGCACCCTCACTCCCTTCTTATCAGGGCTTTTTCTCGCTTCCACCCGTCCATGCTGGGGAGAGTTATAGAGTGGCATTGGGCAAGGTTTTCCTTCCTTCCTTTGCTTCTCTACTTCCTTTGTTACTTTGGAGTTGTCTACAGTAGGCGGGCCCCCGGTTGACTCCTTCACCGGGGCCCTCTGAAGTTTTCCGCCAGCTTGTACATTTGCTGACTAGCCTTAGTTGGGCTGGGGCAAACTTTCCTTGTGTGTCCTACTCCTCCACAGTTGAAACAGAATATGAATCTTCTGGGTCTTCTTGGCTGCTCACCCTGCCTATAGGCAGGCTTCTCAGGCTCTTCCTTCTGGGTTTGGTAAGGGAGAACCTCCGCTTGACTGGTCAACGCGACCACCATTTCCATGAGTTGAGACACCTGAGTTCTCAGAAGCTCAACCTGAGAGTCACTATCTTCTGTGGACACTATACAAACTCGTGCAGTGGGTTCTGGAAGCTGGTACCTATTCTTTTGTTCCAGTAGGACCTCTTCCTGTCGGATCATCTGAATCAGATCAGGGTATTTCAACACTCCATCACCATGTTGGGTTCGTAACTGGAGGGCAATGGGATCCATGGGTTGGTCTCCCCTTATAATTTGTTGAGCTCGGACCTCGTCCACTTTCCTTGGATCCATTCCCTTCTTTAACGGAATCTGATGCAGGATTTTATCTAAGTGCCCAACAAACTCTGATAACTTCTTTCCCTGTTTCTGCAAGCAGTGTTCTAATTGGTAGTGGAGTTCACTGGCGTTTTCAGTTCTCCCAAACACATTCTGCAAACATCTAGATAATCTTGTGCATCACAGTTTTTTTGGCTAAGTTTAAGGTTGCGTATGGCCTCTAACGCTGGTCCCCTTAGACTCTCCATAATCTTTTGTCTTTTATGCTTCTCGGGGACTTCCTACTCTTCCAGAGCCTGAGTGGCGTGATCCAGCCATTCTTCAAATCCATCCTCCGAGGATGGCACTGGTTGTTTTCTTTGAGAAGGTTCTGAGCTTCCTATATCCTGTTACCAGGTAATCTGCCAAATCCTTTTTGCACTGGGCCACAATTTCTCCCAAAACAGCACATAATTCTGGGCCAAGAGTTTTTAGTGGTGTGGGGCCAGACTCCTCTGTCTTCTTCTCTTTAGATCCTTTGGGAGATAATGTACTAGAAGAGGTAGGACCGTCTTGTTCTTCTTTAGGGTGTATTAAGAAGAGTTCTACATGGTCTGCTGTCACCTTTAAAAGAATCTGGAAGTCCTTTTTTCCACTCACATAAGGCATATGTGTGAAGGTTGGTGTTATTCACCTGCATGTCCACCACCCATGGCTTCCTGTCTACAGATAAGGCCTTCTGGGCTGAGAGTAATTTATCTTCTGCCCAGGCTTCCCCTTTAATTTCCACCACTAGACCATTCCTCCAGTTGACATTTTCTTCTTTGCACTTAAATGCGGCAGCAGCATCCATAGCTGGTTCTGACAGGGGTAAGGTTATTTTCTTTAAGGGGATTTTTTTTTATAGAAGTAGAATCCCGGACGAGCCCCCACGTGTAGCATTACCCCCGCAGGAGCCACTGGTTAAATTTGGGTTCTACTCTTACTAATTTATTCACCCCCTTTAAGCGGCTCGTGATCAGCAATTTTCAAATCTTGCCACAGATTGTCAATGGGATTTAGGTCTGGACTGTGACTGGGCCATTCTAACACATGAATAGGCTTTGATCTAAACTATTCTATTGTAGCTCTGGCTGTACTTTAGGGTCGTTGTCCTCCTGGAAGGTGACCCCCCCAGTCTTTTTGGGGATGTCTCTACCAGCCTTGCACATCTAGAGAGGGACATTTCTGCCCATTCTTCTTTGTAAAATATCTCAAGTTCTGTCAGATTGGATGGAGAGCGTCTGTGATCAGCAATTTTCAAGTCTTGCCACAAATTCTCAATGATGTGATGAACTCACCCGGGACAGAGGCTTTTGGAGGGGACTGAATGCTAGCCTCTTGACTACCGACTATGGGCCCTGTGTCCCATACCTAGTGGGTGAGCCTGGAAGGTGTCTCGTACAGCTCTGGCCTCGTGAGCCACTGATAGTGAGAGTGTCTGTGGCCAGTTCAGAAGTCTGTGCAAGTAGAAGCCGGGAACTCGCGAACAGGAAGCCGGACTCAGCAGGTAGCAGGCAAGCGAGGCGGCAGATAGGTTGGCAGGCTTGGCAAGAGACAGGCAGGGGTGCACCACAGGAAACAGGAGCTGTAGCAGGCTGGACAACTGGAAGCAGGGTATCAGGGAAATAGACGGGCTGATGCGCATGCACACATAAGGATGCGCCGCGCTGTGAATAGGCGCGTGCGCAATGGCGCTCCTGGCGTGATGATTGCCCGGCCAATTTAAACCTGCTGCTGATGCTGGCACATCGCTGGTGTATCTTCAGCTTGTCCTGCATTCCTGAGTTCCGTGTATCTGCTGTTCCTGATCTGTGTACCGACCCGGCTTGACCTGACCTGATTTTTCTGACCTTCTGGCTTGCACCTGACTTGCTTCCTGCATCTGATCCCGGCCCGGCTATTGGACTTGTTTATCTTTGTTCCTTAAACTTGACTCTGATTCTAGACTGATTTCCTGTGTTGGCCCCCTGGCTTGGCTCCCGACTCCGCCATCTAGTCTGATGGTGTTCTTGCTTCCTGGACCACCCAAGCATGCCTGTCTCCAGTTCCAGCTTCCCGGCACCTGTGGGCACCACACCTGCTGTATCACCTTCAGTGGTTGCAAAGGGAGCCCTCCTAGCATCTTGGCCAAGTTCCTGACACAGGGACAGACAGGCTGGGTCGACAACAGATGGGCAGATCAGGCAAGTACAGCAGGCAGAAGCGTAGTCGGGTCACAGGCAGGTGCTGGATAACAGGAACTGGAGGCAGAGATTAGTCAGTAGAAAGCCAGGGAACAGGGCAGGAAGCAGACAGAGGTAGTCGGGAGCAAGCCGGATCGGTATCAGAATTCTTCACACAGGAATCAGGATTCACGTAAACACTGTAGATCAGGTCAGCATAGAAGCTTAGCTTAAATAAGCCGACTGGAACCAGTTCTGGTGACAGGTGCGCACACGTGTACCCGCGGTTGCATACGTGCATACGCATCTGTAGAAGTGCCCATGGCCATTCTAGAAAATCCTTGGTTAGCGCCTGCGCACACACATGTGCCTGGAGTCGGCAGCTGAACTCCGCAGATGTCTTTCCTGACACTCTGGCATTTGGGGGAGCTACAAGCATTTAGGAAGATGTTCTGTTATGTAAAAGCACATTATTAACCACTTAAGACCCGGACCTTTAGGCAGCTAAAGGACCCGGCCAGGTTTTGCAATTCGGCACTGCGTCGCTTTAACTGACAATTGTGCGGTCGTGCGACGTGGCTCCCAAACAAAATTGGCGTCCTTTTTTTCCCACAAATAGAGATTTCTTGTGGTGGTATTTGATCACCTCTGCGGTTTTTATTTTTTGCGCTATAAACCAAAATAGAGCGACAATTTTGAAAAAAATGCAATATTTTTTACTTTTTGCTATAATAAATATCCCCCAAAAATATCTAAAAACATTTTTTTCCTCAGTTCAGGCCGATACGTATTCTTCTACATATTTTTGGTAAAAAAAATGCAATAAGCGTTTATCTATTGGTTTGTGCAAAATTTATAGCGTTGACAAAATAGGGAATAGTTTTATTGCATTTTTGAAAAGGGGAGAGTGGGGGTGAGGGGATAGTAGCTGAAGCTAAACCCAAAACTCCCCACTCAGTTGGGTTGGTGGGGACTATTTCGGTACAAATAAAATATGGTTAACAAAATATTATAAAACATATTTTTATTATTGTAAAAACAATTTGTCCATAAAATTGCAAAACAAACAATTAATTGTACACATCAATGATTGGTCATGGTCGACTAGTTTCGCGGGAATTGAAATACCGCTTCATCAGGACAGCCAATCTATAGAATGATGCAAAGAACATTATACAATAAAACATAGATGAATAAAAGAAAACAGCACTACAATATAAATTCCGAAGGAAACTATAACAGTGGTAATATAAGCTTACCCTATAAGTCAATTAAAAGTGTGCGGGGGCCGGACAGCTACGAAGCTTTCCCCCACGGCGGACAAGGGGATAATTGGCGTGGAGATCTGGGTAGGAACAAAAAACATATATGTATGTATGCATATATAAATATACATACAGGGGTGGTAAAGCCTCCAATGGTATATGGCCTGGCAGGGAAGGGGGAAGTGGAGGGGAGGGGGGGGGAAGGAGGGCGGGGAAAGGAGGGGAAGGGGGGATGGGGGAGGATCGGGAAGGACAAGTAGGGGAGGGGGAGAGAGGCAAGGAGAGAAAACGGGGGGGGGGGGGAGGGGGGGGGGACAAGAAGGGGAGGGTATGGGGAAGGTAGAAAGGGAGGTAGGGGGGGGGGGAAGGGAAAGAGGGAAGGAGCAAGAAAGGAAAGAAACAAAGGGAAAAGGAGGGAAGGGAAACGCCAGAAAATAGTATCAAAAGGGGGGGGAGGGAAGGAACCAACTTACCCCAATAGGACATTGTGGGAGAAAGGGGGGTCAGGTGGCAAAAAAGCACGACAGGGACTGTGGGCTGTTGCAAAAAAGTGGGGATACACAAACGGGCACATGAATAGGCTGGTCCAATTGCCTGGTAAAAACCAGGATAGTGTCATCCAGGGGAATATCCGTAAAGGTGGCACAATGCATGGTAATGCATGGACTAGAGGGTACAGTAAGCCATGCCCGGGAGGAGCCCCAAAGTAGTACCAGACTGAGTCCTGGTCTGTCCGTGCTTGACCAGCGGACCGCAGATGGACAGATCCACGCTGCCGATCTAATGGCCAAACGCCCATTAAATAGGCTATCCCTACCCGCGAACGCCATAGACGCCGCCGAGTGGCCGCGTCATGACGTCATCGGGTCAGTCTCCCCGTGCACAAGCCAATGCGCGGTGAGCGCCGGCCAGTATGCACGCCCAGACCAAACGAGGGACGGAGAGCCCCGCGCTGGGAACCGAGCAAGAGGGGGCGAGGCAAAGTGACACCCCCACCAGGGGAGAGACAAGTCCGCCGTGGAAGGAATATGCAGGCAGCCGGGGCCGCACAAAAAAGACTCAAGGGGAAGCTACATAACAATAAAATACAACAAAAATAAGAAAGATACATTGTAAATAGAATAATGGTAATAAGTGGGAGTATATATCCCACAAATTTGATTGCTAATACTAGATGGCCCCAAACATTGTCATATTGCTAACAGTTGCAAAACAGAGAAGGAATAAAGAGAAAGACATGAAGGGTGAAGTAGAATGACCAAAGTCAATATGGACAGGGGAAAGTGATCAAGTAAAAGTAAAAGCGGGAAGTGAGAGGGTGAGCGAAGGCTCAATTCCCATAGAAGATGTAAAATGCTGCAAAGAAATGCGGCCAGAAGGTCAGGGTGTACAGAGTGAGGAAATAATTAGGTAAATGAATAAAAGAAGGGGCAGTAAAATCCCAAAGCGGTGAATAAAAGGGATTAAGAGACTAGTATGTAGTGTGATCAGTCCCAAGATTGGGACAGGATAGTGCAAGTATGTTGGTATGCATGTTGCCCACAATTGGTGGGGAAGAACAGGTTGGCAGTATAAAGAAGTATAACCTATTGAACAGTTAGAGAAGATATTACTGATATAGTAGAGAGTAGGGGGGTAACAGTACCTAGATAAATCTAGTGTCTAGATATAGCGTGATGATTCTTACATGGCTGGAGGATATCTCCTGTTATTTATTTCTACATGAGGCTATACTCTCCCTTTTGCTCATAATTATTGGGTGGATAACACACCCGTTTCTCCTTCTTCTTGAGTGCCTCTAACCTATAAAATCTTTTACATTATGTAAATTCCTCCTTGATTGCTTGATGACCCCAGTCATAGATATTGGGCCAGATTCAGCAACACTTGCGCTGGAGTATTTCGATATGCGCCGCGTAACTGTGAAGATGCGCCGTCGTTTCTATGTGCCCGTACCCACCAAACTAGATGCGCCCGAAGACGCGGCATTTGCGACCGGCGGAACGTTATAAAGAAGTATAACCTATTGAACAAGGTAGATGTATGGGGGGGGGGGTACCCCTGAACAGTTAGAGAAGATATTACTGATATAGTAGAGAGTAGGGGGGTAACAGTACCTAGATAAATCTAGTGTCTAGATATAGCGTGATGATTCTTACATGGCTGGAGGATATCCAGTCCATATTAACACAAGGGCCTTGGATAAAGGTCGGTGTGTAAATAAATATACCCTCTTGGAGAGATGATCAAACTAATTATGACATACATAAGAGGTATAAACTCATAATGTGTGGATTGCATGTACAAAAATTAAATATTGGATAGATGTAAATCAATCCCATAATACAAAAAGTGTCCATTAAACCATTAGAAATAAAGACAATGGGCCAGATTCAGGTAGATGGGAGCATGGTCTTTGCTCCAGAGTAACGCTTCTCATTTACGTTACTCTGAAGACCCTTTCAGCGAAAGTACTGTTATTCACATAGCAGTTGCGCGTAAACTTGCGCCAGAGTAACGATAATGCGCTGGCGTAACCCGACGCAAGTGGGTGTGATCATATGTAAATGATGGGCGGAGCCCAGCGCAGAGGCTTACGTTCAGCGCATCATCCACGGAGCATGCGCAGTGAGTGCGGCTCCACTCGCCCCCTTGTGCGCATGCTCACAACTTCCGTCGGCACCACTTCCCGGGAAACGTCAGCGCAATGCCTTCCGTTGGGCGCTTAAAAGCGCAGGCGGAAACGCCATTCCGGCGCAAAAGTATATCCGTTTCCCCCCACCCCAGGGAAGATACTTTTGTGCTGTGATGGCTGCTCCCGCTACCCCCAGAGAGAGGAGGAACCTGAACTTTAATTCACAGGAGGTCTCAGTGATCATCTCCGCGATGGAGACTTATAATCATTTTCTCCATGGGAAAAAGAGCCGTAAGACCAGCCGGGAGAGGAAGCAGGGCATCCTGGACACCATTGCTGGCCGGGTCAATATTTTGGGGTACTCCACCCGGACTGCTTCTGACATTCAGAAGAAAATTAATGACCTGCGGCGCAAGGTGAGGGGCAAGGTGTCCACCATCAGGAGGCATGAGAGGGGCACAGGTGGTGGTCCCCCATGTCCTGTCACCCTGACCGCGGAGGAGGAGGTGGTCGCACGCTGCCTGGAGAGGGAGCAGTTGGAGGGGGTCCCTGGCTATGACTCCATGGAGGAAGGCTCCAGGACAGGTAAGTGTTTTTTATCCCCTATTTGATTTGTTGCATTTGGGGGGGAGGGTACATGTGCCAAGTGTGTGGGACCACCAACATGTGTCTGCTTTGTGTCATCCACAGATGACGGAGCTGGGCCATCATCGGTCAGCGTCCATTCCACCCCATCCCCCCCACGCCATCGTGTGCCCGAGCCCCTGGGTGGTGAAGAGGTGGTGGAGGAGAGTGGCCACACCACACCTGCCGAGGTCGTTGAGGAGGAGCCTGCTGTGGCAGAGCAGGACTTTACTTTAGTTTTGGAGGTCTCCTCCCCTTCTCCTGGGCCATCTGTTATCCCCTCCCCCATCCTTGGAAGCCCCTCAAGGGTGACTCCTTCCCCCCGGGGACAACCATCTTCTGGCCCCAGGAAGGCGACCCAGAAGACCAGGGGGGTGTCTGATGTTGTCCAGGACCAGTTGGCGAGGGATCACGCCAGACAGACAGAACAAATGGGGGCCATAGTTGGCCACTTACAGAAAGTGTCTGACAGCCTGGGCTCCGTTGCCCAGATAAGCAACGCAGTCCAGGATGTCAGCTGTAATTGCGCTGCAGTGGTCACCAGTTTGGGGGAGGTGCAGGGTGACATAAGGGACCTCACTGCAGCCGTCCAGGCCAACACTGCTGCCATCCAGGACCAGGGGAGGCTGAGTCGGCGGGCCCAGCATTACCAGGTCACCCGTCAGCTCCGGATGCAGGCCCAGACGAACAATTACCTCGGCCGGATAGCCATGGCCTTGGAGGGCATGCAGGCCACACCTGCCAGGAGTGGACCACCTGGGGATCAGCCACCTCCAGATGCCCCCCCACCCCCACCCACTCCATCCAGGCAGCTGAGGAGGCAGACAGGGGCCCCCAGAAGAAGCCCCCGGCATCCCCGATGAGACTTTTTTTTTGTTTTGGTTTCTATGATTTTTTTAATTAGACTCAGGTCATGAGTTTTTGTTTATTTTGTATTCTTTATTTTATACTCAGGTCATGAGTTTTTGTTTATTTATTTTCTCAGGTTATGAGATATGTATTTCTTTTTTTACTGCACACGGTCAGGAGTGCAGGGGACAGTGTGAATGGTGTGTGAATGTGAGAGGGTGGCACTCCTGACAGTAAGGGGTGTCACCCTCGGCCGTGGTGGTGAAGTTAACCCCACGGCTGTATGAATGACGTGTGAAAGGTGTGTGAATGGACAGCGACATCATTGGGGCCTTGACGCTGGCGTTGCTGCTCCCAAGTCCTACATGCTGGACTTGGGCTAATCCAATGCGATGTGCATGTGGTGTGTGTGATCTAGGGACATCAGTGGTGTACACGCGTGCATTGTCTGTGTGATAAATGTTTTGGTTTAGTGTCCAAAGATGCCTACGGCGAGGACCCTCCTGACTGCTCTTCCATCAGCAGACTGGGTGTCCTCTGGCAAGTGGGGACTGTGTGGGTCGGGGGTCAGGTCATCACGTATGTCAATCTGCAGGCCTTTTCTCATGGCAAAGTTGTGCAGAATACAACATGCAGCGATGATCTGACACACAAAGGTAGGGGAATACAATAGGGCCCCCCCAGACTTATCCAGGCAGCGGAAACGGGACTTCAGGAGCCCAAATGTTTGCTCCACCACTGCACGGGTTTTGATGTGTGCTTCATTGTATTTTCTCTCTCCTCTGGTTTGGGGGTTCCGGAAAGGAGTCATTAGATGGGGTCCCAGTGCATATGCAGAGTCACCTGTAAGGTAAAAGACAGGAGAATGTTAGTCATGCATGTGCGACTTCTGTTGTGCATCACGGGAGGGGATAGTCATGCCTGACTCCCATGTCACTCACCAACCAGCCAGCTGTCCCCATACATGTTCTGGTTAAATTCTGCTGGGATGGGACTCTGATTGTATATGAAGCTGTCATGGCTGGACCCGGGGTGTTTGGCACGGACGTGCCATATGAGGCGTTGGGCATCAGCTATCACCTGTATGTTGATGGAATGCCAATGCTTCCGATTGCGGTATATGTGCTCTGTGGCACTGGGGGGCTGTAGGGCCACATGTGTGCAATCAATGGCCCCCACAGTGCGTGGGAATCTGGCAATGTTGTAGAAATCTGTCATTGCCTTCAGCCGCAGCTCCTCAGTGGTGGGTCTGATGAACTGGTGGGACATGCGTCTGAGGATTGCAGGGACAACCTGGTGCACACATCTGCTTATGGAGGACTGTGACATCCCAGCCACCACTCCACTTGTACGCTGGAATGATCCACTTGCAAGGAAATGAAGTGTTGCCAGGACCTTCACCAGTGGCTGCACTGCTTGTGAGCGGTGTGTCTTGCTGGTGATGTCATCCTGCAGGGTTGTGGTTAGTTCAAGTATTGCATCAGGGCTGAATCTGAAGAGGCGATACACCTCCTCATCCCCCATGCCAAAGAGGCTCATGCGCGTGCGGTATATCCTCTCACGTGCCCGCCTCCTTCGTTCCGGGGGACCCATCAGTAGTTCGAGGACCACAATTGCTCCTGGCATGTTGGCACACAGAGGTGTTGTCCTTGCAAGTGTGGTTGTTCAGCAAGCTCCTATCGTCGGTAACGCTGCTGTAGCTGCTCTCCTGCTGACCTCTGACCTTCTGGAGTAAAGATAAAGCAGCCTTTTGTAGAAATAATAGATAGTGTGAGAAATGGGGTGATGGCGCTACCTAAAAACGCTTATAGAACCATATGTGCTCAAACAGTAAACAGTGAAGAAATGTGTGTTGAGTACAGTAGGGTGCGTGAATGAGGTTTATAACTAGATGTGCCTCAAATAGGCTATGTAACAGTATGCACAATAAGGGAGGACAATGAGGCTGATAATAGAACAAACAAGATGCTGAAAATCTAGTCTCTATCACCTGTTAACCCACTAGATGTACACAGTAGGTATGTGGGGTATAGAGATGCAGCCAAAATAATAAATAAATAAATAAATAAATAAATGTCAGAACCCAATATTATATAACTGTCACCATACATTAATGCCACACTGGATACGCATAAATACAATATCACAACTCAACCCAATATAAATAGTGGTGATACTAGTCCGATAGGGCTGCTGTGATACATAAGGTAAATAACCAGAGGGCTGCAGAGATGGAGTCTCTCATAACAAGTCTTATACAGTGGTGATATAAATAAAGGGGGGAGTGTGTAGATCTTGCTGTGGAGGGGGTGCTTCTATATGCCAGACGTCCGACGGTGTGGTCCCGGTGCTCCCCTCAGGGTTCCCCACTCACCAGATAGCCAACCCCACCAGGGGTCACAGGCATGGGTCACAGAATCCTCCGATCACAGCTGGTATTCACTCCTCCCAGGGCTATACTCCTCCGATATTAGTCCAACCGGTTCACTCCTTGTGTGTGGATATGGGGGGTTCCTCCGTTCCTCAGAGGGAAAAATAACAAGGCTCCGATGGTGCAGTAGGTTTTAAATAAAAGCACTTAATTTATTAAGACCTGTGTGCCACAATGCCACACACTGACATGGGGCAACTACAGGCCAAGATGTACAGGAGCTAATTAACCATTAGCAAAAATATGGCCACAAGGTAAAAAATAATATAGTAAGATAAAAACAAAGCAAAGTAAAAAAGCAAAGTCAGACAATCTGACAGCCCGGTTTGAGTAGCACACTCTATGGGCTCTACGGGTATGCGCGTGTATGGTGTTCAGCGTGCGTTTCAGCTGCGCTCCACCTGACGCTGACCCGGAAGTGACGTATGTGCGTCTATGCCTGACGTACGTTTCGAATGGATTCGTCTTCTGCCTCAGAAGACGAATCCATTCGAAACGTACGTCAGGCATAGACGCACATACGTCACTTCCGGGTCAGCGTCAGGTGGAGCGCAGCTGAAACGCACGCTGAACACCATACACGCGCATACCCGTAGAGCCCATAGAGTGTGCTACTCAAACCGGGCTGTCAGATTGTCTGACTTTGCTTTTTTACTTTGCTTTGTTTTTATCTTACTATATTATTTTTTACCTTGTGGCCATATTTTTGCTAATGGTTAATTAGCTCCTGTACATCTTGGCCTGTAGTTGCCCCATGTCAGTGTGTGGCATTGTGGCACACAGGTCTTAATAAATTAAGTGCTTTTATTTAAAACCTACTGCACCATCGGAGCCTTGTTATTTTTCCCTCTGAGGAACGGAGGAACCCCCCATATCCACACACAAGGAGTGAACCGGTTGGACTAATATCGGAGGAGTATAGCCCTGGGAGGAGTGAATACCAGCTGTGATCGGAGGATTCTGTGACCCATGCCTGTGACCCCTGGTGGGGTTGGCTATCTGGTGAGTGGGGAACCCTGAGGGGAGCACCGGGACCACACCGTCGGACGTCTGGCATATAGAAGCACCCCCTCCACAGCAAGATCTACACACTCCCCCCTTTATTTATATCACCACTGTATAAGACTTGTTATGAGAGACTCCATCTCTGCAGCCCTCTGGTTATTTACCTTATGTATCACAGCAGCCCTATCGGACTAGTATCACCACTATTTATATTGGGTTGAGTTGTGATATTGTATTTATGCGTATCCAGTGTGGCATTAATGTATGGTGACAGTTATATAATATTGGGTTCTGACATTTATTTATTTATTTATTTATTTATTATTTTGGCTGCATCTCTATACCCCACATACCTACTGTGTACATCTAGTGGGTTAACAGGTGATAGAGACTAGATTTTCAGCATCTTGTTTGTTCTATTATCAGCCTCATTGTCCTCCCTTATTGTGCATACTGTTACATAGCCTATTTGAGGCACATCTAGTTATAAACCTCATTCACGCACCCTACTGTACTCAACACACATTTCTTCACTGTTTACTGTTTGAGCACATATGGTTCTATAAGCGTTTTTAGGTAGCGCCATCACCCCATTTCTCACACTATCTACTCATACCTACCTCCTCATTGAGGGGTTAGGTTTTAGGGGGGCAGCAACCTATTATTTGTAGTTCTAGCGCAGGTTCTCAACTTATACATCTTTTGTAGAAATAACTTTGCGCCGGACGGACGAGATACGCGCGGCGCATGTAGCCAGCGTATGGTGCTAATCCGTTCGCGAATCGGGAAATCTCCCTCATTTGCATATTTGCAGGGGAAATCAATAGGCGCGACTGATGCGCCAAACGAAATTATGCGCTGACGATACTCTGGCGTCGGAACGTTCCGCCGGTCGCAAATGCCGCGTCTTCGGGCGCATCTAGTTTGGTGGGTACGGGCACATAGAAACGACGGCGCATCTTCACAGTTACGCGGCGCATATCGAAATACTCCAGCGCAAGTGTTGCTGAATCTGGCCCAATATCTATGACTGGGGTCATCAAGCAATCAAGGAGGAATTTACATAATGTAAAAGATTTTATAGGTTAGAGGCACTCAAGAAGAAGGAGAAACGGGTGTGTTATCCACCCAATAATTATGAGCAAAAGGGAGAGTATAGCCTCATGTAGAAATAAATAACAGGAGATATCCTCCAGCCATGTAAGAATCATCACGCTATATCTAGACACTAGATTTATCTAGGTACTGTTACCCCCCTACTCTCTACTATATCAGTAATATCTTCTCTAACTGTTCAATAGGTTATACTTCTTTATACTGCCAACCTGTTCTTCCCCACCAATTGTGGGCAACATGCATACCAACATACTTGCACTATCCTGTCCCAATCTTGGGACTGATCACACTACATACTAGTCTCTTAATCCCTTTTATTCACCGCTTTGGGATTTTACTGCCCCTTCTTTTATTCATTTACCTAATTATTTCCTCACTCTGTACACCCTGACCTTCTGGCCGCATTTCTTTGCAGCATTTTACATCTTCTATGGGAATTGAGCCTTCGCTCACCCTCTCACTTCCCGCTTTTACTTTTACTTGATCACTTTCCCCTGTCCATATTGACTTTGGTCATTCTACTTCACCCTTCATGTCTTTCTCTTTATTCCTTCTCTGTTTTGCAACTGTTAGCAATATGACAATGTTTGGGGCCATCTAGTATTAGCAATCAAATTTGTGGGATATATACTCCCACTTATTACCATTATTCTATTTACAATGTATCTTTCTTATTTTTGTTGTATTTTATTGTTATGTAGCTTCCCCTTGAGTCTTTTTTGTGCGGCCCCGGCTGCCTGCATATTCCTTCCACGGCGGACTTGTCTCTCCCCTGGTGGGGGTGTCACTTTGCCTCGCCCCCTCTTGCTCGGTTCCCAGCGCGGGGCTCTCCGTCCCTCGTTTGGTCTGGGCGTGCATACTGGCCGGCGCTCACCGCGCATTGGCTTGTGCACGGGGAGACTGACCCGATGACGTCATGACGCGGCCACTTGGCGGCGCCTATGGCGTTCGCGGGTAGGGATAGCCTATTTAATGGGCGTTTGGCCATTAGATCGGCAGCGTGGATCTGTCCATCTGCGGTCCGCTGGTCAAGCACGGACAGACCAGGACTCAGTCTGGTACTACTTTGGGGCTCCTCCCGGGCATGGCTTACTGTACCCTCTAGTCCATGCATTACCATGCATTGTGCCACCTTTACGGATATTCCCCTGGATGACACTATCCTGGTTTTTACCAGGCAATTGGACCAGCCTATTCATGTGCCCGTTTGTGTATCCCCACTTTTTTGCACCAGCCCACAGTCCCTGTCGTGCTTTTTTGCCACCTGACCCCCCTTTCTCCCACAATGTCCTATTGGGGTAAGTTGGTTCCTTCCCTCCCCCCCCCCCTTTTGATACTATTTTCTGGCGTTTCCCTTCCCTCCTTTTCCCTTTGTTTCTTTCCTTTCTTGCTCCTTCCCTCTTTCCCTCCCCCCCCCCTACCTCCCTTTCTACCTTCCCCATACCCTCCCCTTCTTGTCCCCCCCCCCCGTTTTCTCTCCTTGCCTCTCTCCCCCTCCCCTACTTGTCCTTCCCGATCCTCCCCCATCCCCCCTTCCCCTCCTTTCCCCGCACCTCCTCCCCCCCCCCTCCCCTCCACTTCCCCCTTCCCTGCCAGGCCATATACCATTGGAGGCTTTACCACCCCTGTATGTATATTTATATATGCATACATACATATATGTTTTTTGTTCCTACCCAGATCTCCACGCCAATTATCCCCTTGTCCGCCGTGGGGGAAAGCTTCGTAGCTGTCCGGCCCCCGCACACTTTTAATTGACTCATAGGGTAAGCTTATATTACCACTGTTATAGTTTCCTTCGGAATTTATATTGTAGTGCTGTTTTCTTTTATTCATCTATGTTTCATTGTATAATGTTCTTTGCATCATTCTATAGATTGGCTGTCCTGATGAAGCGGTATTTCAATTCCCGCGAAACTAGTCGACCATGACCAATCATTGATGTGTACAATTAATTGTTTGTTTTGCAATTTTAT
Organism: Rana kukunoris; assembly: GCA_029574335.1. Lineage (NCBI taxonomy): Eukaryota > Metazoa > Chordata > Amphibia > Anura > Ranidae > Rana > Rana kukunoris. The sequence continues at coordinate 483,197,356 of CM056053.1, forward strand.
GGACAAATTGTTTTTACAATAATAAAAATATGTTTTATAATATTTTGTTAACCATATTTTATTTGTACCGAAATAGTCCCCACCAACCCAACTGAGTGGGGAGTTTTGGGTTTAGCTTCAGCTACTATCCCCTCACCCCCACTCTCCCCTTTTCTAACATAACTGGGATGATGGTACAATTTTATCTCCTGTTATTTATATCTACGTAAAAGGGCAGCACAGTGGTGCAGTGAGTAGCACTTTCGCCTGGCAGCAAAAGGGTCGCTGGTTCGAATCCCGACCACGACACCATCTGCCTGGAGTTTGCATGTTCTCCCTGTGTCTGCGTGGGTTTCCTCCGGGTACTCCGGTTTCCTCCCACACTCCAAGACATGCGGGTAGGTAAATTGGATCTCGTCCAAATTGGCCCTGTATATATGTATATATGTGTGTATGACTGTGTGTCCCTAGCGTGTCAAGATCCTACGGGGTAAAAATGACCGCACCAGCCAAGCAGACACTGGCTGGAAAAAGCGCCCAGAGGCGATTCAGTTCACATGCGTTGCGCTATACAAGTCATTCATTCATTCATTCATTCATACATGAGGCTATACTCTCCCTTTTGCTCTTTATTGCATTTTTATTAATTATTATTTTTTTACTACAAATGGCGGCGATCAGCAATTTTTTTTTGTGACTGCAACATTATGGCGGACACATCGGACAATTTTGACACATTTTTGGGACCATTGTAATTTTCACAGCAAAAAATGCATTTAAAATGCACTGATTACTGTGAAAATGACAATTGCCGTTTAGGAGTTTACCACAAGGGGGCACTGAAGGGGTTATGTGTGACCTCATTTGTGTTACTAACTGTAGGGGGTGTGGTTGTAGGTGTGACACCATTGATTGTGATTCCCTATGTAAGGGAACACACAATGCGGGCGCCACAGTGAAGAACGGGGAAGGTGTGTTTACACAGAGAATGTTATATATAAAAGATATATTGCGCTACTCCAAAGTATAAGTGAATAAGAATAAATGTTACAAATGGTAAGGCAGCTAACACAACAATAGGACAAAATTGTTAATAAAACAAAGAAAAAAAGAAAATCACGGTCCCCCGTTTAGGGGATCCACCAGTGGTAAAATGTGAAATAAATCTGACCTAGATATCACATCTTGGTCCAAGTGAGTCCAAATTAGGACAATGTTTAACGTGTGTATTGTTGAGGGAACAAACGTAACCCCTCAACAACAGGTTGGAATGTAGCTTCCAGTCAGCTATCTATATAGTGACAACCCGTGCCAAAGGTGTATACTCAAAATATTATGGGCCAGATTCTCAGAGGCGTTACGACGGAGTATCTCAGATACGCCTTTTTTTTTGTCTCGTATCTATGCGTGTGATGCTGAGCATCACTTTTGCATAGATACGCTTCTACATCCGACAAGTGTAAAAGCATTACACTTTCGGATCGTAGGTGTAATGACAACTCCGGCCACTAGGTGGCCTTTACGTTGTTTTTTCATTTGCATATGCAAATGAAGTAGTACGCCGATTCTCGATCGCTTTTACGCCGCCCCGTCGTCGCGTACGTCGTTTTCGTTCGCGTAAGGTTACCCCAGCTTCTATGTGGAGTAACCTTACGAGGTCCCGTCGGATGCCGTTGTGTCCCGTCGGACGCCATGGCGTCGGGTCAGCGTCGGCTTTTTCCGTCGCTTACGTCGTTTTACTAACTCGTTCGCGAATAGGGACTTGCGTAAATGACGCTCACGTCGTTTTGACGTCGGTTTCAACGACGCTTCCCGACGTGAGCTGGAGCATGCGCACTGGGCTTTTTCCCCGGCCGGCGCATGCGTAGTTCGTTCGACGCGGGGGCGCGCTTAATTTAAATACAAGCCGCCCCATTTGAATTGCGCGGGTTTACGCTTGGCGATTTACGAGACGCCGGCGAAAACTACGGAGCAAGTGCTTTGAGAATAAAGCACTTGCTCTAGTACGCAGTGGCGGCGTAGTGTAAATGGCTTACGCTACGCCGCCGAAAATATATGAGAATCTGGCCCTAAGTGTTTCCACAAATAAAGTAATACAAATAAACCAGTGAAATAAGGTAATCCCAACTGCAGTCCATATATAATGGTGTGTTATATCCTCATGGGTGTGTTGAGGTATCCCCTATATAGTCCCATTCAAACACGAAGGTGTTGCATAGATGTTATCCAAGAAGAATGGTTGAACAATATCCCCTCTATTCAATTAAAACACTTCTCCAAGTCAAACAATCGATATGGTAAAGGTAGAATGAATACGCTTACCCACTGGTGTAGACCCACAGCTCACCTTACGGTGGGGGGTCCTCAGGGCTTGTATGAGCCGACTGCCCTCCGTGGTCTCTAACTCGGGAGTATGTCCTTGTGCGGGCAATCCGAAAGAGTTCCCAGGGGGCGGTCAGGGCGAACTTTCCAGTGATGTATCTTGTAGATAGTACTCAAGCAGGATTCACTCAGGGAGAAGGTAAAAAATAGAGAAAAGAGGGGAGCACTACCTCATAGTGTAAAAAATGTATTAAAAAATCCAAAAAAGTTAAAAAGATTCCAAAACTGAAAATCCAAAGATTCTAACATACATAGGATCCACACTTATCAAAAGGTTTCCATCACTCCACAGCAATATTCCACATCTAGGGACAAAAGTCCAGAAGGAAGGAGTCCAAAAGCGCAGTGGAAACAAATATGGTTCAGTAAAACCTGACCGGTTTCGTCTAATGAGACTTCAACTGGGGTGTAAATAATGGCAACCCCCCCTTTTTTTATAATATATATATATATATATATATATATATATATATATATATATATATATATATATATATATATATATATTTATTATTATTATTATTATTATTAAAGGGCCCTGAGGTCCCGGATAGCAACCCCCGTTTTTTGTAATTTCTTTTTATAAATAAAAAAAAAAGTTATTAAAGTGCCCCAGATGGCTACCCCCCATTTTTTTTATATAGTTTTCTTTATTTCTTCTTTTTTTTGTAAAGGCCCCCCCCCCTTTCCCAATCGGGGCAGCACCCCCCCCCCCCCCGGTTCTCTGCTCCAGGGGGCCCATGCCTGAAGCTGTGTAAGGGGCCCCATAATTCCTGATGGCAGCCCTGCCTGCAGCTATCGCTGGTTGCTGCTGTCCCTTAGTTGGGTATGGCTGGTGACTGCTGCTGGCTGTCCTCCAGGGCTGGTACTGCTGGTGGGTACTATTGCTGGCTGATTTTACAGACGGGTACTGCTGGCGGGTACTGCTGGCTGGTACTACTGGTGGGTACTGCTGGCGGGTACTGCTGGCTGGTACTACTGGTGGGTACTGCTGGCTGGTACTGCTGGTGGATTCTGTTGGTGGCTACTGTTGGTGGATTCTGTTGGTGGGTACTGCTGGCTGGTACTGCTGGCGGCTACTGCTGGCTGGTACTGCTGGTGGATTCTGTTGGTGGGTACTGTTGGCTGGTACTGTTGTTGGTACTACTGGTGGGTATTGCTGGCTGATATTGCAGACGGGTACTGCTGGCTGGTACTACTGGTGGGTACTGCTGGCTGGTACTGCTGGCGGGTACTGCTGGCTGGTACTGCTGGTGGATTCTGTTGGTGGGTACTGTTGGATTCTGTTGGCTGGTACTGTTGTTGGTACTACTGGTGGGTATTGCTGGCTGGTATTGCTGGCTGGTACTGCTGGCGGGGTACTTCAGGTGGGTACTGCTGGCTGGTACTACTGGTGGGTACTACTGGTGGGTACTGTTGGCTGGTAATGTTGATGGGTATTGCTGGCTGGTTCCCAACCCGCCATCCCAAGCATCAGTGTGACAGGAGCCACCACTGGAGGAGGCATGCGGCTGCAGTAGAGAGCAGAGCCGCTGCTCCTGAACAGGAGGAGGAGATTTGGTATCACAGGAGCCGGCACTATACAGGAAACATGGGCTTTGCTTCCTCTAGTGCCGGCTCCGCTCCTCACACTGTTGCTCCGGGGGGAAATCAGGTCAGGAACCCACAATCCGGGCTTTCCAACCCCCCATCCCAGAGCAGGAGGGGGCACTCCACATCAGAGGGCGCCGTGGGTCAGAGGTTGGGCGCCCCCGCTTTATTATCTCCTGTGTTAGTGGCCGGCAACAGGAAAGTCCGATCGATTCCACCAATCACCTCTGTCCCAGGTCAGTGATTTCCTTCTCTTCTTCCTTCACTATAAAGACACAGAAAGACTGCGGGGCCTGTTTATAAAAGGTATTGTGCCTGACATGTGTATTTCCTATGATCAGCAGCTCCCTCTAGTGACCACATTCCAGTATTTTCCTAAAATTCCACAGTCAGGAAAATACCTCATTATGGCCACTAGATGGAGGTAACAGTCATAGGAAATACACATATTAGATACATTATGGGGAAGGTGTATGACGGATGTGCGAATGCTGAGATGTTTGTGTGACAAATTCTTTATAAATGACCCCCTAATACAGAATGTGAGATTATAAGAAGATTTATCTCCCCCTACAAGTATTTTTATCACTCCTAAAGAAAAAAAAACACAGATGTAGCGGGAGCGGGAGATGCCCCTCCCCCTCCCCCCTGTGGATTTATGTATTCTTCATGTGATGACATGTGATCTCCTTCACTCCATTCTGTCCCTTGTGCTATTATTTCCTTTTCTTTGTATAATCAGCATGGAAACATTTCACATTTATTCCCAATAACATTCTGATCTCCGGGGAGATAGAAAAGACACAATGAATGGACATGTGTTCATCAGATACAAATTTTATTATGTGAGAAAAGAAATGTTAGAAAAGTGCCGACTCGTCATTTCCGGATGTCGGCCCCCGAAGAGCTTTGCAGGTCTATGAAGAGCCAATCAGAGGATGGTAGCGGCCTGGAGAGGGCGGAGTCACAGCTTCTACTCCTGGTAGGAAAGGAAGAAGGAGGTTACCTACAGAGGACCTTCACCCAATAGAATTATTTGAGCTTGACTCCTTCCCCTCACACCATTATATTAAACTCCTCCCCCTCTAACACCTGTTCACCCCCCTATGGAGAAGAGACATTTTTACATTTCTGCTATGAACCTGATTGATTGGGGGGTTGTTTAAATACATAAGGGGGATATGATCTCCATGTATAAATACATAAGGGGGGGATATGATCTCCATGTATAAATACATAAGGGGGGGATATGATCTCCATGTATAAATACACAGGGGGGATATGATCTCCATGTATAAATACATGTCATGGATCATGAGATATTAAAGTGTTTCTTCGTGAAATCCTAATTCATGTATTGCAGAAGATGAGACATTTTGGAGTACATATTGCAAGAGATACTGGAAGTGGCTTAATTTGTCCTGACTAGGTTACTATCTGTCTCAACACACATATTCAGGCTATTCAAGCTTTGGGACCAATCTCTGCTGAGACATTTTCAAGTCCTCATCTGCATGGAAGGTGGACCTGAGGGAGAACTGATGGGACTGGAAAAAGGACCAATAAGAAAGCGGTTGTTGGGGGCGGGATGTTCCAAATCCTGTATAAAAGTGTGCTGTGTACTTTCAATAAAGTGTGTCCTGTTTACATTCAGCATTAAGCTTTGGCTCATGTATGGATTATTCGGTGATTCCAGGGATATTCCTACTCATGGAATATTGGCTGATTTCTTTTATGGGCGAAGAAGGGAAGGCTTGACAGGGATATGTTCTACTACCGTCACAACTGGTTGGCAGCAGCGGGATTTTCCCTTCTACTTTCCTTTACACCAGGATTCCAAGCAGACACTGGGAACAGTGAATGGAAGACTGGTACACCCGGCTTAAAAGAAATACACGGAAAGGACTACTGGAAGTTCGTGGAAGGATTGCTAGCAACAAAACCGAGCGTGTCATCATAGCAGAATTAATGGAGCTAGACAAGGATAACTCGGTTGCAGCAACGCCAGCAGTACAAGAGATGGAGACACCAGTGATTCAGGAGGAGGAATCACCAGCCAACAAGCTAATAAGAGAGAAACTAGCATGGTTCGGTCCGAACCCAACGGCGAATGTGGTGCTGAAAGTGATGACCCTGTTAGCGGAGGAGGCTAAACAAATAAGAGACGCAGACCTACAGTTAAAACTGGCAGCAGTCCAACAAGCAGCCGCACATTCTCCAAACAGTAAGTACAGCACAGCAGACACAAGAAAGATTCCGTTTAGCGCTTTTAAAGCTTTTGATGAGAAAGAACGAGAGCCGCAACATGAGCTGAGAATTGCAGAAATACGACGATCGGTGACAACGCCTAAAGAAGCAGCACCAAATGAAAGACGAGGAGAGGTACAGATACCAGTAACCATGGAAGAGGAATTCAGAAGAAGGTTACAAGAGATGCGGATACAGCACACAGGACCAGAATCAGAGGAGGTCCTGTTGGGATGGTCGGATGTGATTCGGTGCCAACTCTGGAAGGAAGCGCTAGCTCTGGAGCAGCAACACCAAGGAGAGGTCCTGCCCTACATCTATGTAAGGTACTGGCCGCAGTATGACGTACGAATGCCGTTGTTGGGGGAACAACCGAAGCAGGAGTGGATAGCGGAATTAAACAGGCTGATCCGGGCAGAGATGGATGAGAGCTACAGAGCCCTCCGGTGGCATGGAGCCCAAGAGTGCCCGTGGTCAGCGGATGACAGTCCCACAGAAGGCTATGACTATGATGGCCTGGGATTGTTGTATTGGAGGATGTCCAGTGATCCCTACTTTGGGGATGATCGGGAGTGGCGCTTGGAGGACATAATGGAGCATAGAGAGAAAAAGTTGAATATCTCGGAAGCGCACTGGCTACAGGAAGATTTGGAATTTCTGGCCGCTCGGGAATGGGACCTGGAGATCGCCTACAAACAGCTGCTAGACTCTGCTCAGCGCCAGGGCCGGGCTCCCTTTGCCTGGGACTATCAGGAAATACCAGTGGACAATGCTGAAATCCTGGCTGAAGAATCGTCCATGTGGCAGGGTAACAGTGTGCTTTGCCAACCTGCCCCTGCAGCTATGGATGCGGAGGTCTTATGGCGGATGCAGCAAGTGCCGACTGACCTTGATGATCCCGTATCTGCATGGGACGATCTTGAATGGAGGAATGTGCCTGTCCAGCAGTATGCCAGTGAATCGGCAGTGGAAAATCTGGAGATTGTCATTCCCAAAGCTGAAGTTCTGACCGCAGGGCCAAGCTCTGCTAACCTCTGCTCAGTACCTAGAGCATCTTCTGGGTTACATGGACAGGAGATGGTGAACCTCTATCCCCAGACATCAGAGACAGGGGGTTTAATAGATTTTTCTGCTGAGGAAGAACAACCTGATGGGCCTCCATCAGAAGAGCTGGTTTCAGGGCCAAACTTCACTGTGCTCTGCCCAGCACCAAGAGCAGTATTTGTGGAGTTACAAGGAACTTCCCCAGCTGAAGCGCTGATCCCCGGACAGAGGGTTCAAGACCTCTGCCCCACCCCTGTGGCAGTTTCGGAGGCTCAGGGTGAGAAGATGGCGATCACTCCTCAGCCACAGATTACAGAATGTATGGATTGTTCAGAGGATGTTATGGATTATGCACCCCCAGCAGAAGTGCTGGCAACAGGGCAGATTGCCAGCCATCTCTGCCCAGCACCGGGATCAACTGTGGAGTTCCAGGGAGCCGGGGCGGTTGGCCCCCTCCCCAGCAACCAGCTGAGGTGGTAAAGCTCTTACTCCCAGCTGAATCACTGGTAGCAGGACAGGATGCTACTGGCGGCTGCACCCCACTACAGCTTGAGTGGATATCAGTGGATGGGACTGTGGTCTCCACTCACAGCAATCCAGTGGAAGAGCTGGCAACAAAGCAGAGTGCCCCGGGCCTCTGCTTTCACCTAACAGAAGAAGGGGTTCCTGGGGTAGTGGATGAGACTTCAGTCTCCACTGGCACAACCCCAGAAAATGGTACAGGACTGAAACAGGAGGATGTCGGCTTTGCTTTGCAAGCACTGGGAGATTTTCACCTCACACCAGTGGATGGGACTTCAGTGTCCACTGGTATACCCCATAAATGGTGGCCAGTTGGCCCAGATCCCCAACAGCATGATGGACTGAGCCCAGCCACCCTGTCATCTCTCCAGCGGCTGAAAGGACTCCAGGGAGAAGGGCTAGTCCAGGCCTCTCCCCAGCGGCAGACGTGTTCCCTGAGAGAGGCAGAGGATGGCGGGGTGAGTAATGCTCGGTTTGGAGCAAGTGATTTGGGGTACTGTATGGATACCGGCATTGGGGGACTGGAACTACTGACTAAATTCAGAGACAACCCATCTGGTGTCTCCTACTGGGTTAGTCCCCTGCCAAAAGGGGAGATGTGTGACAGTCCTAGCCGGGACAGGGGCTTTTGGAGAGGACTGAATGCGAGCCTCATGCCGTCCGATTATGGGCCAGGGCCTCAAAGCAGGAAGGCGGATGGGTTATCCCGGCAGACAGTCCTGGAACCTTAAGACTAATTGCCCAACATCCTCGAGTTAACAGTTTGGGTCCCACAGTGGATGTTGAACTATTTCCCAGGGGGAGTAATGTCATGGATCATGAGATATTAAAGTGTTTCTACGTGAAATCCTAATTCATGTATTGCAGAAGATGAGACATTGTGGGGTACATATGGCAAGAGATACTGGAAGTGGCTTAATTTGTCCTGACTAGGTCACTATCTGTCTCAACACACATATTCAGGCTATTCAAGCTTTGGGACCAATCTCTGCTGAGACATTTTCAAGTCCTCATTTGCATGGAAGGTGGACCTGAGGGAGAACTGATGGGACTGGAAAAAGGACCAATAAGAAAGCCGTTGTTGGGGGCGGGATGTTCCAAATCCTGTATAAAAGTGTGCTGTGTACTTTCAATAAAGTGTGTCCTGTTTACATTCAGCATTAAGCCTTGGCTCATGTGTGGATTATTCGGTGATTCCAGGGATATTCCTAGTCGGGGAATATTGGGTGATTTCTTTTATGGGCGAAGAAGGGAAGGCTTGACGGGGATATGTTCTACTACCGTCACAATACATAAGGGGGGATATGATCTCCATGTATAAATACATAAGGGGGGGATATGATCTCCATGTATAAATACATAAGGGGGGGATATGATCTCCATGTATAAATACATAAGGGGGGGATATGATCTCCATGTATAAATACATAAGGGGGGGATATGATCTCCATGTATAATTACATAAGGGGGGATATGATCTCCATGTATAAATACATAATGGGGGGATATGATCTCCATGTATAAATACATAAGGGGGATATGATCTCCATGTATAATTACATAAGGGGGGATATGATCTCCATGTATAAATACATAAGGGGGATATGATCTCCATGTATAATTACATAAGGGGGGGATATGATCTCCATGTATAATTACATAAGGGGGATATGATCTCCATGTATAAATACATAAGGGGGATATGATCTCCATGTATAAATACATAAGGGGGGTATGATCTCCATGTATAATTACATAAAGGGGGGATATGATCTCCATGTATAATTACATAAGGGGGATATGATCTCCATGTATAAATACATAAGGGGGATATGATCTCCATGTATAAATACATAAGGGGGGATATGATCTCCATGTATAAATACATAAGGGGGATATGATCTCCATGTATAAATATATAAGGGGGGGATATGATCTCCATGTATAAATACATAAGGGGGGGATATGATCTCCATGTATAATTACATAAAGGGGGGGATATGATCTCCATGTATAATTACATAAAGGGGGGGATATGATCTCCATGTATAATTACATAAGGGGGGATATGATCTCCATGTATAATTACATAAAGGGGGGATATGATCTCCATGTATAATTACATAAAGGGGGGGATATGATCTCCATGTATAATTACATAAGGGGGGATATGATCTTCATGTATAAATACATAAGGGGGATATGATCTCCATGTATAATACATAAGGGGGGATACCCCCCTCAGCATCACAGGACAGAGTATACAGCTCTACATCACAGGACAGAGTATACAGCTCTACATCACAGGACAGAGTATACAGCTCTACATCACAGGACAGAGTATACAGCTCAGCATCACAGGACAGAGTATACAGCTCAGCATCACAGGACAGAGTATACAGCACAGCATCACAGGACAAAGTATACAGCACAGCATCACAGGACAAAGTATACAGCTCTACATCACAGGACAGAGTATACAGCTCTACATCACAGGACAGAGTATACAGCTCTGCATCACAGGACAGAGTATACAGCTAAGCATCACAGGGCAGAGTATACAGCACAGCATCACAGGACAAAGTATACAGCTCTACATCACATGACAGAGTATACAGCTTAGCATCACAGGACAGAGTATACAGCTCTACATCACAGGACAGAGTATACAGCTCTACATCACAGGACAGAGTATACAGCTAAGCATCACAGGACAGAGTATACAGCTCAGCATCACAGGACAGAGTATACAGCTCAGCATCACAGGACAGAGTATACAGCTCAGCATCACAGGACAGAGTATACAGCTCTGCATCACAGGACAGAGTATACAGCACAGCATCACAGGACAAAGTATACAGCTCTGCATCACAGGACAGAGTATACAGCTCTGCATCACAGGACAGAGTATACAGCTCTACACCACAAGACAGAGTATACAGCTAAGCATCACAGGACAGAGTATACAGCCCCAGCATCACAGGACAGAGTATACAGCTCTACATCACAGGACAGAGTATACAGCTAAGCATCACAGGACAGATTATACAGCTCAGCATCACAGGACAGAGTATACAGCGCAGCATCACAGGACAGAGTATACAGCTCTACATCACAGGACAGAGTATACAGCTCTACATCACAGGACAGAGTATACAGCGCAGCATCACAGGACAGAGTATACAGTTCTACCTCACAGGACAGAGTATACAGCTCAGCATCACAGGACAGAGTATACAGTTCAGCATCACAGGACAGAGTATACAGCCCCAGCATCACAGGACAGAGTATACAGCCCCAGCATCACAGGACAGAGTATACAGCTCTACATCACAGGACAGAGTATACAGCTCTACATCACAGGACAGAGTATACAGCTCTACATCACAGGACAGAGTATACAGCCCCAGCATCACAGGACAGAGTATACAGCACAGCATCACAGGACAAAGTATACAGCTCTACATCACAGGACAGAGTATATAGCTCTACATTACAGGACATAGTATACAGCTCAGCATCACAGGACAGAGTATACAGATCAGCATCACAGAACAGAGTATACTGATCAGCATCACAGGACAGAGTATACAGCTCTGCATCACAGGACAGAGTATACAGCTCTGCATCACAGGACAGAGTATACAGCTCAGCATCACATGACAGAGTATGCAGCTTAGCATCACAGGACAGAGTATACAGCCCCAGCATCACAGGACAGAGTATACAGCACAGCATCACAGGACAAAGTATAGAGCTCTACATTACAGGACAGAGTATACAGCTCTGCATCACAGGACAGAGTATACAGATCAGCATCACAGGACAGAGTATACAGCTTTGCATCACAGGACAGAGTATACAGCTCTGCATCACAGGACAGAGTATACAGCTCAGCATCACATGACAGAGTATGCAGCTTAGCATCACAGGACAGAGTATACAGCCCCAGCATCACAGGACAGAGTATACAGCACAGCATCACAGGACAAAGTATAGAGCTCTACATTACAGGACAGAGTATACAGCTCTGCATCACAGGACAGAGTATACAGATCAGCATCACAGGACAGAGTATACAGCTTTGCATCACAGGACAGAGTATACAGCTCTGCATCACAGGACAGAGTATACAGCTCTACATCACAGGACAGAGTATACAGATCAGCATCACAGGACAGAGTATACAGCTCAGCATCACAGGACAGAGTATACAGCTCTACATCACAGGACAGAGTATACAGCTCAGCATCACAGGACAGAGTATACAGCTCTGCATCACAGGACAGAGTATACAGCTCAGCATCACAGGACAGAGTATACAGCTCAGCATCACAGGACAGAGTATACAGCTCAGCATCACAGGACAGAGTATACAGCTCAGCATCACAGGACAGAGTATACAGCTCAGCATCACAGGACAGAGTATACAGCTCAGCATCACAGGACAGAGTATACAGCTCAGCATCACAGGACAGAGTATACAGCACAGCATCACAGGACAGAGTATACAGCTCAGCATTGCAGGATGGGGTATATAGCTCAGTCTCACAGATCAGGGTATATAGCTCAGCATTACAGATCAGGGTATATCGCTCAGCATGCAATGTGGGGAAAAGATTACCTTTTGACACTTGCATTTCCAGGCTAGACATGCAGACAGTCCTGCAAAGCTATAACGTCACTGCAAAAAAAAAAAAAAACATTTGTTCAGTAGAGCCCAGATGCACAAACCTTCCCGGTACGTGTAAAAGGGGGGCTGCAACAGGTGGGCGGCCTGGGAATTGTGTCCATAAGAGCCCTTATTAATACAAAACTTTAAGTCTGTCAACCATTAAACTGAACAGGTAGTAATCACTAGACATGTGCACAGAAAAAAAAAAAGTTTTTTTTTTGTTCCGTTTCGTATGGTCCCGTCGGTTCATTTCCATTTGTTTTTTCGTAAGACGCCCGTTTTTCTGTTCGTTCCCGTTTGTTTGTCGTACGACGCGATTTTTACGTATTCCGATCGTATTCCGATCGTTTCGTATTTCCGTTACCGTTTTATTTTCGTACATGCGGGATGGTTCGTTTAATTCATGTTCGTTACTTGTTAGACAATAATTATCGTGAATTTTCTTCAATTTGCATTCTGTGTATCTTGAATGCTTTTCTTTTGTTAGTTTTCAGTTGTATGTTCACTGTTCAATGACATCTATAACAAAAGAATTTCATTATGTACATTGAATGGAATTCCTTTTTCTGTTTGTATTGTGTATTCAAAATACTGAAGGCAAATCTTTTGTTATAGGTGTCATATCAACATACGAAAATAACAAAAAAAAGGATTCAAATGCAAATCTTTTGTTATAGGTGTCATATCAACATACGAAAATAAAATAAAAAGGATTCAAATGCAAATCTTTTGTTATAGGTGTCATATCAACATACGAAAATAAAATAAAAAAAGGATTCAAATGCAAATCTTTTGTTATAGGTGTCATATCAACATACGAAAATAACAAAAAAAGGATTCAAATGCAAATCTTTTGTTATAGGTGTCATATCAACATACGAAAATAACAAAAAAAGGATTCCAATGCAAATCTTTTGTTATAGGTGTCATATCAACATACGAAAATAACAAAAAAAGGATTCAAATGCAAATCTTTTGTTATAGGTGTCATATCAACATACGAAAATAACAAAAAAAGGATTCAAATGCAAATCTTTTGTTATAGGTGTCATATCAACATACAAAAATAAAATAAAAAGGATTCAAATGCAAATCTTTTGTTATAGGTGTCATATCAACATACGAAAATAACAAAAAAAGGATTCAAATGCAAATCTTTTGTTATAGGTGTCATATCAACATACGAAAATAACAAAAAAAAGGATTCAAATGCAAATCTTTTGTTATAGGTGTCATATCAACATACGAAAATAACAAAAAAAAGGATTCCACTACTATTATGGCACAGACATAAACATAAGTTTAACATCTCCTCAGAGATCCCTCCCCTAGCTTCATTCATTGGGGACCCCCTATTTACCCCCCCAGACCTACACTCCAACCAATATTCTATTTGCAAACTCCTCAATCTTTCTAACCTAAAAGCTTTCACCAAAAATAATACTTTTCGGACATTCTTAGATCTGCAAACAGAATACAAACTTAAAGATACTGAACTCTCAGACTATAATAATATCAAACTATTCTATCAAAAAAACTTCTCTCTCTCCCTCCAAACCCCCTTCACGATTTTTGAACGAATTTGTCTTTCTTCACCCCGAGACAAGGGCCTGATATCTAGAATTTATAAAACCCTAAACGAACACAATTTACCAGACAAAACACACCAAATGCAGAAATGGGAATCAGATCTAGACGAATCCTTCTCTATCGAACAATGGGATAGCATGACAAACAACCTACAGAAATGCACCAAGACAGCCTCTATTAGGGAATCTGCTATTAAGCTCTATTACAGATGGTACCTCACCCCAGATAGAATCAATTCATTCTATCCTGCAACCTCTCCCCTATGCTTTAGAGGCTGCCCAGAACAGGGTTCCCTTATCCACACCTTCTGGGAATGTACGCACCTCAAAAATACATGGCAACAGGTCAGCACCAAAATAGAACAGATTACAGGGAGAAGAATAGAACTCACCCCGAAAATGTGTCTCCTTTTTTATCCTATTCCCGACATCCCTATAACCCACACCAGACTAATACACACCTTGCTCACATCAGTACATTGGGCGATAGCTCTCAACTGGCGTTCCGCCACGGTGCCATGGGCTCAGATTATGGATCGTATGTTGTCCATCAAACTAGCAGAACGCATACATCACACCTTATATGACACTATGAACATATACGATCAGAAATGGAGGCCTTGGGATTTATCTTTGTTGATTCATTGAACCTTTTTAGGATTCTGCTATCTCCCCCCCTTTTTTTTCTTTCCCCCCCTCTCCTTGCCACTAAACTAATTCATATAGCTCTCACATTACTGTACTATGCTGCCATGTAGCCTTTTATACTAACAACAACCTATTTCTCTGCCTCTCTAATAACTACTATGTATATCCTTCATGATATTCACTGCATATGTATGTATTCTTGTACTCCTTACCAATGTGTATTTAAACTGTACTGAGACTTATATCCCAATAAACCGTTTGTAAACAAAAAAAAAGGATTCCAATGCAAATCTTTTGTTTATCATTTTTTTGAATGGCCAGAGAGTTAGGCTGGCCATACATGATACAATTTTCTGTGCAATTTTCTGTACAATTTTCTTTACATTTACCTTCAACTATGTAGTGCAAGGGCCTGCCTGATTGCATACAATTGAAAGTGTTGTTTAGTTTGACCTCATATTATATGGTTTTTGGTAAATCTAAAAGAAAATTGTACAAGAAAATTGAACATGTATGGCCAGCCTCAGTGACTGAAAGCAGCTTCTCTTTTGTGCTGAGTACACTAGTACAGTAAGTAGTACAGTAAAGCCAAATAAACTTTTCTGTGGATTTTCATCTGAAGGGAGATCAGTTGGCCAGATCTCCCTGAAAATATGAACAGAAAAAAGGATTTTCGTCATTTTGTACTTTCCTAAATATATCGCGGGATTCACGGCACTTTCAACACGCGGCTCATCCATAGTAACTATTGTTAAGCCCCGTACACTTGGTCAAACTGTTTTAACAACAAACATAAAAACAACCGATTTCCGATCGTTCTTAGAAAATTTGTTCGTTTTTAAACTGCATCAGAAAACCATTTTTTGGGTTCAAAAGTCTGGCCAACTGATCTCCCTTCAGATGAAAATCCACAGAAAAGTTTATTAGGCTTTACTGTACAAGTGTACTCACTACTCTGCACAAAAGAGAAGCTGCTTTCAGTCACTGAGGCTGGCCATACATGTTCAATTTTCTTGTACAATTTTCTTTTAGATTTACCAAAAACCATATAATATGAGGTCAAACTAAACAACACTTTCAATTGTATGCAATCAGGCAGGCCCTTGCACTACATAGTTGAAGGTAAATGTAAAGAAAATTGTACAGAAAATTGCACAGAAAATTGAATCATGTATGGCCAGCCTAATGCCGCGTACACACGATCATTTTTTGTGATGAAAAAAAAACGACGTTTTCTGTGAAGTAAAAAAACAACGTTTTTGAAACGTCACTTTTCAAAGACGATGTTGCCTACACACCATCTTTTTTTTTTTCCACAAAAAGCGAGGTTACGTTCACCACTCTTTTCCATTGAAGCTCGCTTCATAACTAGCTTCTGGGCATGCGCGGGTTGAAAAACGTCGTTTTAAACTACACACGGCGACTTTTTGTGAAACAAAAAACGACGTTTTGAAAAACGACACAAAAAAAATTCAAGCATGTTGGAATTTTTTTTTTTGGTCGTTTTTTTTAAGACAAAAAAACAACGTTTTGCCCCACACACACGATCAATTTAAATGACGTTTTAAAAAAAACAACGTTTTTTTTTTCATCGCAAAAAAAACGACCGTGTGTTTACTCTCTGGCCATTCAAAAAAAACGATAAACAAAAGATTTGCATTTGAATCCTTTTTTTGTTATTTTCGTATGTTGATATGACACCTATAACAAAAGATTTGCCTTCAGTATTTTGAATAGACAATACAAACAGAAAAAGGAATTCATTCAATGTACATAATGAGATTCTTTTGTTATAGATGTCATTGAACATACAACTGAAAACAAACACAAAACGGATTCAAACAAAATACACAATGCAAATCTTTTGATACAGATTTCATTTTCGTTATTTTGGCGTTTTCCTTTTTTCCTTTTTTACGGTCGGATCGTTCGTCCGTATTTGCGTTCGTTCGTTATGCGGCTCATCCGTTATCCTGTGGTTTTCGGATTTTGGTGCTTCACCGTTTTCGTATGTACACATTATCCCGCAGGGTACGAAAATGAACATTCGTACGAACGGGAATGCACATATCTAGTAATCACCATATGGTAACCAGACGGCCTCCCCTCATCACCAGCTGCACCCCCCCGGCTGGACAGGACTTGCAGGATTGACAGCACCACATACTCAGACCCTCCCCACCCCCTGGGCGGGGCTTTCGGCACTAATGACAAGACCCCCCCGGGAGATCCAGCACTTACTGGGCTGTGGATCCTCCTGTGTCTACACTCTCATCCACAGTGCGGACACTGGGCCAGGGGAAACAGGAAGCGATGATGCGCCTCCGGGAAATCACCGCCCATGTCTTACGGCGGAACCAATAGAAAACCCAACAACAAGGACAATGGCTGTAAGGTGGGAGAGTTGCACCGCATTGCTTTGCGCCACAAGGACTCCCAAAACCATGCAAATGAGGAGCCCATAGTGCACTGCATCCGGCGCCCGTACACAGTGAACTTAAAGTACCTGTTTTTTTTTTAGTTACCAGCTTTGGGGCGGCCGCGCCCATGCGCCCTCTATGGACGGTCCGCCACTGCCCTCCAGATGCGTTTCTGCCCAGCTCAGACAGAAAGGCCTGGATTTCTTCCTAAATGTACAAAATATAACTGGATAGTAACATTTATTGTAAAGTTGATCTGGGGAAAATCCAATTGGCTCTTGAGGGACCAGTAAAGATTTTTTTCCCCTTGCTGGAGCAAATTATTTAATGCTTTACTGGGGTTTTTTTCTTTCCTCTGAATCAACTGTAGGTTTACACCCACTAATAGCGTAATTACTACACCTCCTCATAGTGTAATTACTACACCTTCTCATAGTGTAATTACTACACCTCTTCATAGTGTAATTATTGCACCCCCCTCATAGTGTAATTACTGCACCCTCTCATAGTGTAATTACTACACCTCCTCATAGTGTAATTACTACACCCCCTCATAGTGCAATTACTGCACCCCCTCATAGTGTAATTACTACACCTCCCTCATAGTGTACTTACTACACCCCCCTCATAGTGTAATTACTACACCTCTTCATAGTGTAATTACTACACCTTCTCATAGTGTAATTACTACACCTCTTCATAGTGTAATTACTACACCTTCTCATAGTGTAATTACTACACCTCTTCATAGTGTAATTACTGCACCCCCCTCATAGTGTAATTACTACACCTTATCATAGTGTAATTACTACACCTCCTCATAGTGTAATTACTACACCTTCTCATAGTGTAATTACTGCACCCCCTCATAGTGTAATTACTACACCCCCCTCATAGTGTAATTACTGCACCCCCTCATAGTGTAATTACTACACCCCCTCATAGTGTAATTACTGCACCCCCTCATAGTGTAATTACTACACCCCTCATAGTGTAATTACTGCACCCCCTCATAGTGTAATTACTACACCCCCTCATAGTGTAATTACTGCACCCCCCTCATAGTGTAATTACTGCACCCCCCTCATAGTGTAATTACTACACCCCCTCATAGTGTAATTACTACACCCCCTCATAGTGTAATTACTACACCCCCTCAAATCCTGTATAATAATAATAATAATAATAGTGTAATTACTACACCCCCCTCATAGTGTAATTACTGCACCCCCCTCATAGTGTAATTACTGCACCCCCTCATAGTGTAATTACTACACCCCCTCATAGTGTAATTACTACACCCCCCTCATAGTGTAATTACTACACCTCCTCATAGTGTAATTACTACACCCCCCTCATAGTGTAATTACTACACCCCCTCATAGTGTAATTACTGCACCCCCCTCATAGTGTAATTACCGCACCCCCCTCATAGTGTAATTACTAAACCTTCTCATAGTGTAATTACTACACCTCCTCATAGTGTAATTACTACACCCCCCTCATAGTGTAATTACTACACCCCCCTCATAGTGTAATTACTACACCCCCCTCATAGTGTAATTACTACACCCCCCTCATAGTGTAATTACTACACCCCCCTTATAGTGTAATTACTACACCCCCCTCATAGTGTAATTACTGCACCCCCCTCATAGTGTAATTACTACACCTCCTCATAGTGTAATTACTACACCCCCCTCATAGTGTAATTACTACATCCCCCTCATAGTGTAATTACTACACCCCCCTCATAGTGTAATTACTACACCCCCCTCATAGTGTAATTACTACACCCCCCTCATAGTGTAATTTCTACACCCCCCTCATAGTGTAATTACTACACCCCCCTCATAGTGTAATTACTACACCCCCTCATAGTGTAATTACTACACCCCCCTCATAGTGTAATTACTACACCCCCCTCATAGTGTAATTACTACACCTCCTCATAGTGTAATTACTGCACCCCACTCATAGGGCCAGATTCAGGTAGTCCAGAGCATCTTTGCTCTGGAGTAACGCTTCTCATTTGCGTTGCGCTGCAGAAATTTTAGGAGCAAGTGCTGTCATTCACGAAGCACTTGCTCCTAAAGTTGCGGCAGCGCATCGCAAATGAGCCGGCGGAATTCAAATTGGGCAGGTACGGGGCGTGTAGTATGCTAACTAAGCGCGATCCCGCCGCCAACGTACTGCGCATGCGTCGAGTGTCCAAACATCCCCGTGCGCATGCTCCAAATTCTGTGAATGAACGTCAATGACGTCACATTCCCATTCATGACCGTTTTACGCAAGCGACGTATTTTTTTTTTTTCCGACGCGATGACGACGCCTATACCTAACATAGGATACTCCAACCCCATGTAGGTATAACTATGCGCCGCGTATCCCGTCCGGAAACGTCGTATCGTCATTGCGTCGCGCCGGAATTCGATCGTGAATTGCCGATTTCCGCTCATTAACATATTTTTTGAGCGTAAATCGGCGGGAACGCCCCCGGCGCCATTTTTAAGTTGAAGTAACGATGCGATGGCGAAACTCAGTTACGCTGCTCGCATCGGAGCTTCAACCCGGCGTTTCTTGTTTTCTGGTTACAGAAAACAGAAACGCCGGCTCAAAGTCACAGTTAGGCTGGCGGATCACTGGATCCGCCAGCCTAACTGTTCCTGAATCTGGCCCATAGTGTAATTACTGCACCCCCCTCATAGTGTAATTACTACACCCCCCTCATAGTGTAATTACTACACCCCCCTCATAGTGTAATTACTACACCCCCCTTATAGTGTAATTACTACACCCCCCTCATAGTGTAATTACTACACCCCCCTCATAGTGTAATTACTACACCCCCCTCATAGTGTAATTACTACACCCCCCTTATAGTGTAATTACTACACCCCCCTCATAGTGTAATTACTACACCCCCCTCATAGTGTAATTACTACATCCCCCTCATAGTGTAATTACTACACACCCCTCATAGTGTAATTACTACACCCCCCTCATAGTGTAATTACTACACCCCCCTCATAGTGTAATTACTACACCCCCCTCATAGTGTAATTACTACACCTCCTCCTAGTGTAATTACTGCACCCCCCTCATAGTGTAATTACTACACCCCCCTCATAGTGTAATTACTACATCCCCCTCATAGTGTAATTACTACACCCCCCTCATAGTGTAATTACTACACCCCCCTCATAGTGTAATTACTACACCTCCTCCTAGTGTAATTACTGCACCCCCCTCATAGTGTAATTACTGCACCCCCCTCATAGTGTAATTACTACACCCCCCTCATAGTGGGGGAGGGGGCAGAATTTCCTGATGTCTCCCCGAGAATAGCACATAGAACCCCTGATTACCTGATCATCAGGGGTCATCTCTTCCAAACCCAGCTGGAAAACCCACTCCAGGACAGCTCTGTGAAGAGAGAAGAGATGATCGAAATTAGTAAAGTGACGGAGGTGTCAGAAGATGGCAGCAGACGACCCCACAGACATGTCTATTTATAGGAAATGTGTCCAGATATTCCTCCAGAGACACTCCATGTACATTCCTTCTGGGGGAGGAAACCAACTGGTGATGGAATGAAGATCATGATGATGATGATGATGATGATGATGATGATCCTATAGACTGGTGATAATGATGATGATGCTGATAATCCTATGGGATCATTAATTATCACCAATCTATGGGATCATCATCATCGGACAAGTTTCGATCCACCTATGGCCAGGCATGTACTGTCCATCGGGACTACCAGGACTTTCCCGGTGGGCAGATGGCTCAGTGGGCTGGTTTCAGTGGCAGCCTATCAAAGTGATGGCTGCGTGGCTCGCACAGTCATTAAGTTGAGCACTCTCTGGGGACACTGATGTAAGGGGGGTCTCTGGAGACCCTGGTGTAAGGGGAAGGCTCTCTGGGGACACTGATGTAAGTGGGGCTCTCTGAGGACCCTGATGTAAAGGAGAGGGGTCTCTATGGACCCTGATGTAAGTAGGGTTCTTTGGGGACCCTAATGTAAATGGGGGGCTCTCTGGGGACCCTGGTGTAAGGGGAAGGCTCTCTGGGGACCCTGATGTAATTATGGGCTCTCTGGGGACCCTGGGGTAAGGGGAAGGCTCCCTGGGGACCTTGATGTAAGTAGGGTCTCTCTCGGGGAACCCGATGTAAGTAGGGTCTCTCTGGGAATCCTGATGTAAGGGAGGGGTCTTGCTGGGGACCCTGATGTAAGTGGGGTTCTCTGGGGACCCTGGTGTAAAGGGGAGGGGTCTCTATAGACCCTGATGAAAGTAGGGTTCTCTGGGGACCCTAATGTATATGGGGGCTCTCTGGGGACCCTGGTGTAAGGGGAAGGCTCTCTGGGGACCCTGATGTAAGTAGGGGCTCTCTGGGGACCCTGGGGTAAGGGGAAGGCTCCCTGGGGACCTTGATGTAATTAGGGTCTCTCTGGGGACCCGATGTAAGGGAGGGGTCTTGCTGGGGACCCTGATGTAAGTGACGCTCTCTGGAAAGCCTGATGTAAAGGGAAGCCTCTCTGGGACCCTGATGTAAGTGAGGGACTCTCTGAGTACCCTGGTGTAAGGGGAAGGCTCTCTGGGGACACTGATGTAAGTGGGGGCTCTCTGGGGACCTTGATGTAAGGGGAGGGTCTCTGGGGACCCTGATGCAAAGGGAAGGCTATCTGGGCACCCTGATTTACGGAAGGCTCATCTGGCTGCTGGACCACATGTCTATAGTACTACCTCCCAGGTGCACAGATCTTTGCTGGGGAGGAAAGACCCCTTCCTCCACCCTGGCCGACTATTGGGGAGGGAAGACAAACACCTCCTCTCTCTTCTCCCCCTGTATCTGCTGCTGGGGAGTGATCACTACCTTCTCACCCAGAGCCTCCAGAACTGCCACAGGGGTGGGGCAGAGGTCTTGAACCCTCTGTCCGGTGACCAGCGCTTCAGCTGGGGAAGTTCCTTGCAACTCCACCGATACTGCCCTTGGTGCTGAGCAGGCCCCCCGATACCCGCTCTTCTGCTGGAGGCTCCTCAGGTTGTTCTTCCTCAGCAGAAAAGTCTATTAAATCCCCTGTCTCTACAACTGGTGTCTGGGGGTAGAAGTTCACCATCTCCTGTCCGTGGAACCCAGAAGATGCTATTGGTGCCGGGCAAAGGTTAGCAGAGCAGATTTTCTACTGCCGGTTCACTGGCATACTGCTGGACAGGCACATTCCTCTATCCAAGATCATCCCATGCAGAAACAGGATCATCAAGGCCAGTCAGCACTTTCTGCATCCGCCATAAGACCTCCGTGTCCATAGCTGGGGGTGAGAAACGCACGCTATTATTCTGCCCCACTACCGATACTTCAGCCGTGATTTTGGGACTGTCGGCCGGTACTTCTGCATAGTCTCAGGCAAAGGGAGCCCAGCCCTTCTGCTGAGAAGATTCTAGCAGCCGTCTGTAGGCGATCTCCAGCTCCCATTCCTGAATGGCCAGAAACTCCAAATTTTCCTGCAACCAGTGCACTTCCGAGATGTTCAGTCTTCGCTCTCTGTGCTCCATTATGTCCTCCAAGCACCACTCCCGATCGCTCCCAAAGTCGGGGTCCTCGTACATCCTCCAATACAACAATCCCAGGCCATCATAGTCATAGCCTTCCGTGGGGCTGTCATCTGCTGACCACGGGCACTCTTGGACTACATACCATCGAAGGGCTCTGTAACTCTCGTTCAACCACATCTCCGCCCGGATCAGCCTGCTTAACTCAGCGGTCCACTCCTGCTTCGGTTGTTCCCCCAACAATGGCATTCTTACATCATACTGCGGCCAGTACCTTACATGGATGGAGGGCAGGACCTTTCCTTGGTGTTGCTGCTCCAGAGCTAGCGCTTCCTTCCAGAGTTGGCAACGAATCACATCCGACCATCCCAGCAGGGCCTCCTCTGATACTGGTCCCCTATGCTGTATCCGCATCTCTTGTAACCTTCTTTTGAATTCCTCTTCCATGGAGACTGGTATCTGCACCTCTCCTATCCTGCTATCCAGGCCTTAGATCCAGGTGATGGTTTGGATGTGTTCACAGCCAGGAAGCACGATCCCACCGCTGCCAGCCAATTGTGCTGGACCCCGTACTCAAGATGAGTCTATCCGCCGTAAATGCTTCCTCTGTCTGGAACCACACCATTCAAAGACCCCTTAGCTTTCCCATTCACTAGTCGTAGCTCAGTGTAGGTAAAACATCAGACAGTTTATTAGAACCAGAATACAAGTCTTATATACAGTAGAGAAGGAGGTTCCCCCTCCTGATCATATTACTCTAGCAATACACAGAAACATAAATTTACATGAGCTAATTTACCACTTCCATACCGGGCACTTACACACCTTCCCGCCACTTATTGGTGGCACTAATGGGCAGTCATAGGCGGCACTGATGGGCAGCACTGGGCACTCATAGGCGGCACAGATAGGCACTCATGGGTGGCACTGATGGGTACTTATGGGTGGCACAGATGGGCACTGATAGGTGGGCACTGGGCATGGATTGGCACTAAGGGGTGGCACTGATGGACACTGTGGGGTGGCACTGATGGACACTGAGGGGTGGCATTGATGAATCTATGTTGCCAGTCAGTGCCCATGTGTGGGCACTGACTGGCATCTTTCTTTTTTTTTTCCTGCCATGTTTTTAAAAAAAATCCTGACTTTTTTTTTTTTAATTGCCCCTTTATTAAATGTTATTTTTGCCCTTCCAGTGTGGGCTTCCCTGGTGGTCCAGTGTGGGCATCCGAGGGGGGGCTGCGCTGATAAACAATCAGCACGAACCCCCCCTGTCAGGAGAGCCGCCGATTGGCTCTCCTCTACTGGCGTCTGTCAGACGCGAGTGATGAAGAGCCATCGACGGCTCTTCCTGTTTACATCGTGATCAGCCCGTGATTGGACACGGCTGATCACGTGGTAGCGAGCCTCCGCCGGAGACTCGTTACCGAGATCGAAGATGCAGGGTGTCAGACTGACACCCCGCATCAGCGATCGCCGCGCTGCGCGCCCCCACGGGCACGCACGGCATGAAATCCTGCAGGACGTTTCTGAACGTCCAGTCAGGATTTCACAACCACTTCCCTATTCTCCTATTGACCGGGCAGGAAGTGGTTAACTAATCCCTTAAAGCAGCCAATGTGACTCCCTTCAATACACATTATCATACATATCAACACAGAACTCCTTCATACAGTTGCAGGGTTAATTAGCACAACCAACCATGGGTGAAAGACTCTTAGGGCCAGATTCAGGTAGATGGGAGCATCTTTGCTCCGGAGTAACGCTTCTCATTTGCGTTACGCTGCAGAAATTTTAGGAGCAAGTGCTGTCATTCACGAAGCACTTGCTCCTAAAGTTGCGGCAGCGCATCGCAAATGAGCCGGCGGAATTCAAATTGGGTGGGTACGGGGCGTGTAGTATTTAAACGAAGCGCGTTCCCGCCGCGAACGTACTGCGCATGCGTCGAGTGTTAAAACATCCCCGTGCGCATGCTCCAAATTCTGTGAATGAACGTCAATGACGTCACATTCCCATTCATGAACGTTTTACGCAAGCAACGTTTTTTTTTTTTTTCCGACGCGATGACGACGCCTATACCTAACATAGGATATTCCAACCCCATGTAGGTATAACTATGCGCCGCGTATCCCGTCCGGAAACGTCGTAACGTCACTGCGTCGCGCCGGAATTTGATCGTGAATTGCCGATTTCCGCTCATTAACATATTTTTTGAGCGGAAATCGGCGCCATTTTTAAGTTGAAGTAACAATGCGATGGCGAAACTCAGTTACGCTGCTCGCATCGGAGCTTCAACCCGGCGTTTCTTGTTTTCTGGTTACAGAAAACAGAAACGCCGGCTTAAAGTCACAGTTAGGCTGGCGGATCACTGGATCCGGCAGCCTAACTGTTCCTGAATCTGGCCCTTAGAAGTTATCCTAGACTTATTTACATTATAACAGACAGACAGGTGGCTGGAGGTGACATCAGCATCTCCTAACAGTATGTGTCCCAACATTATGAACCAGTCACTATTTCTTATATGGCATATACAGGGTTCCCAGGGTCTGTGTGTCTTGGGGGACCTGAATCCAAAGTAACACCACCTCGAGGGGTCCCCAGGCATACACCTCACAAAGAGCGCCGTTCCCCCAAATACCAGGGACCATAATCTGTAGGCAAGAGGCTAGCATTCAGTCCTCTCTAAAAGCCCCTGTCCTGGCTAGGACTGTCACAACTGGAGATTATGATGATGAAGATCCCATAGACTGGTGATGATGAAGATCCCATAGACTGGTGATGATGATGATGATCCCATAGACTGGTGATGATGATGAAGATCCCATAGACTGGTGATGATGATGATCCCATAGACTGGTGATGATGATGATCCCATAGACTGGTGATGATGATCCCATAGACTGGTGATGATGATGATGATGATCCCATAGACTGGTGGTGATGATGATAATGATGATCCCATAGACTGGTGATGATGATGATGATGATCCCATAGACTGGTGATGATGATGATCCCATAGACTGGTGATGATGATGATCCCATAGACTGGTGATGATGATGATCCCATAGACTGGTGATGATGATGATGATCCCATAGACTGGTGATGATGATGATCCCATAGACTGGTGATGATGATGATGATCCCATAGACTGGTGATGATGATGATCCCATAGACTGGTGATGATGATGATGATCCCATAGACTGGTGATGATGATGATCCCATAGACTGGTGATGATGATGATGATGATCCCACCAGTCTATGGGATCATCATCATCATCACCAGTCTATGAGGGATTATTATTCTGTGGCTCTTCTATCTACTTGTAATCCAGTAAAGCCGGCCATAGATGGGTCATAATGTATCCGATCTCTCTTCCGATCCATCTATGGTCATCTTATCACACTGTTATCAGTGACTATTCATAATCTATTAGTCCTCATTCCATCCTCAGGTGAGGATGGATTTATATTCATAAGAACATTCGTCCCAAAGAGAAAACTCCTGAAGAACATTCGATCTTTCCCTGATCCCCACCCCCGCTGGATCCCTCGTACAGAAGGAATGTACATGGAGTAGTGCTGAGTGAATAGTTATAGAGATTCTTTTATAAATAGACCCCAAAGTGTCACCTTCATTCTCTTACCGTGCAAGTTGGCTTTTGTGACCATCGGCAGCACTTGAGTTTTGCGGTGGTCTTCTCTATGTTCCTCCCGCTGGGTCCTTCTGGGACTCTCAGATCTCTGAAATCCATCGACTTCTACAGAATAAAACACAGATTTATCATTCGGTGATGACAAGGACCGGGCAGGACTGGATTTTCTTCTACAATGGGAATCCCCATACCGATCCCTCCATCCCCTCCCCCCCTCCACAGATATATCATTATTTTATATCCAATGATGTTCCTGTCACCTGTGGGGCACGGTGATCACCGCACACACATGGGCGGGTCTGATGACAAGACGGGAGGGGCTCGGGGTCATAGGTAATAATGACTGGTATGCCAAGGCCCCGCCTCCAGTATGGTTCCTGTACCCGCCTCCAGGGGGCGCAATGGACACATTGAGGGGAATTTACTAAGACTGGAGAAGCCAAAGTCTGGAGCAACCAATCAGCGGGGTGTCTTTGAATTCAGCCCTCTGTAGGGTGATAATTTAAATTTCCCTCAAACAAAGTGGCATCCTTTCGTTCCCAACACATTACCCAGTCCATACCTGTATAGTTCCCAACACATTAGCCAGTCCATACCAGTATAGATCCCAACACATTACCCAGTCCATACCAGTATATATCCCAACACCTTATCCAGTCCATACCAGTATAGATCCCAACACATTACCCAGTCCATACCAGTATAGATCCTACCAAATTACCCAGTCCATACCAGTATAGATCCCAACACATTACCCAGTCCATACCAGTATAGATCCCAACACATTACCCAGTCCATACCAGTATAGATCCTACCAAATTACCCAGTCCATACCAGTATAGATTCCAACACATTACCCAGTCCATACCAGTATATATCCCAACACCTTATCCAGTCCATACCAGTATAGATCCCAACACATTACCCAGTCCATACCAGTATAGATCCTACCAAATTACCCAGTCCATACCAGTATAGATCCCAACATATATCCCAGTCCATACCAGTATAGATCCCAACACATTACCCAGTCCATACCAGTATAGATCCTACCAAATTACCCAGTCCATACCAGTATAGATTCCAACACATTACCCAGTCCATACCAGTATAGATCCTGTAATGGGATGACCTGTGACGCCCAGAGACATTTGAGGAATGGGGGATACTCCTGTGCCAGCGGCACTAAAGACTTTTGGGTCTAAGGTCACCCTGTGCCCCTTTTGGGCAAAGGGTGGCTGATAAATAATAATTCATGTATTGCAGGATATCTTGAGATGATATAAGTTGTTGGCTAATGTTGACCCACACCAGTTCAATAGACACCTAAGATATTCCATTGTCCATTGCGTAAGGCTGTAGAGGTGTTAATTCAGGTCTGCTCCTAAGACCTTCCATTGTGTATAGATGTGTTGTGACTCTAAAGGTCAGACGTCTCTCTTCAGGGGTAGGGAATTAGCATGTCAATTATGTTTAGTAAAGAAATGTGACTTGTCAAGCTGTAGTAATTACCTCCTCTAATTGCGGAGGCGGGACGTCTGGGGGATGACTAATGATTAGCCCAACTGGATGTCATTATCTATAAGAATGTGATTGAAGCCCCATTGTGTGATGTGTGGGTGGAGAGTTCTTTGTTCCTGTGATTACTGAAACATGCCTTGTACTGTATATAAGAGAGCTAACCATTGAAGAGTTTGTTCATTCATCTGAAACCAGAGAGAACGAAGCGTGTCTTGTCTTGATTCTGGGGGAATGGATCGGGTCCTGTCGGCTGGTTTGTCGGGGTGTCAAATAAGTTGTCTTGTCTTGGGTTGATGGAAGATCGTAAACAGTGGTGACCGTTACAGATCCCAACACATTACCCAGTCCATACCAGTATAGATCCTAACACATTACCCAGTCCATACCAGTATAGATCCCAACACCTTACCCAGTCCATACCAGTATAGATCCCAACACGTTACCCAGTCCATACCAGTATAGATCCTAACACATTACCCAGTCCATACCAGTATAGATCCCAACACCTTACCCAGTCCATACCAGTATAGATCCAAACACCTTACCCAGTCCATACCAGTATAGATCCAAACACCTTACCCAGTCCATACCAGTATAGATCCCAACACATTACCCAGTCCATACCAGTATAGATCCCAACACATTATCCAGTCCATACCAGTATAGATCCCAACACATTGCCCCGTCCATACCAGTATAGATCCCAACACATTACCCAGTCCATACCAGTATAGATCCCAACACATTACCCTGTCCATACCAGTATAGATCCCAACACATTACCCAGTCCATACCAGTATAGATCCTAACACATTACCCAGTCCATACCAGTATAGATCCTAACACATTACCCAGTCCATACCAGTATAGATCCCAACACATTACCGAGTCCATACCAGTATAGATCCCAACACATTACCCAGTCCATACCAGTATAGATCCCAACACCTTACCCAGTCCATACCAGTATAGATCCCAACACATTACCCAGTCCATACCAGTATAGATCTCAACACATTTCCCCGTCCATACCTGTATAGATCCCAACACATCACCCAGTCCATACCAGTATAGATCCCAACACATTACCCAGTCCATACCAGTATAGATCCTAACACATGACCCAGTCCATACCAGTATTGATCCTAACACATTACCCAGTCCATACCAGTATAGATCCTAATACATTACCCAGTCCATACCAATATAGATCCCAACACCGTACCCAGTCCATACCAGTATAGATCCCAACACCTTACCCAGTCCATACCAGTATAGATATCCCTTATGAGATCAGATACATATTGATACATTGTCCTCATTATAGATCTGCAGAACATTGCTCAGTGATAACTAGGAATTGATCTCCATGGACATTTCTAGTTGTGTCTATAGAAGGTCTTATGATGTGGATGGAATGTTCCTGGATGTGTGGAGCCCCCACACCTTACACCCCCCCGTACAACCCCTCCTGGGAACTTACCTCTACCCCATCCTTCTGCTTCTTTCCAGGGTTTGCCCCCTGGTCACCATCAGATGGGGTCACCAGCAGCACACAGACCACCACGAGACCCCCCAAGATCAGCAGAGTCCTCATCACTGATCCTCACCCCGATCCTCACTACAGCAACAAGACAGAAAGACGTACAATGTGTGGCCCCCACCCTCCGTATACCTCACAGTGCTGAGAGCAGTTCTTATATACCCCCCTCCCCCCCTCCTTCCTGTGACTGGCCGACTGTGGGATCCAAACCTACAGATGGGGCAACATCCTTCCCTATTCTACTGTCACATCTTCTTCTTCTGTTTTTTTACTGATGATATTTAATTATTTTCTATCAATGTATTATTCCAGGTATCTCTCTATGTATCACATTCCTAGTTACAGAGCCTTGAAAAAGTATTCGTACCCCTTGGAATTCCCCACATCTTCTCATGTTACACCCAAAAACATAAATGTATTTTATTGAGATTTTAGTGTCACATCATTGTGAAGTGGAAGGAAAATAATAAATATGTGAGAAGTGGGGGGAGGGGCATTTGTATGGCGCCCCCCCAGAGTCAATACTTTGTAGCAGTAGCGGCTGGTGCTCAACATGTTTTGGGGGGCACAAACGGAAAAAAAAAAAACAATTGCAGCCTCACTGTGCCCATCAAATGCAGCCACTGTGCCCATCAAATGCAGCCACTGTGCCCATCAAATGCAGCCTTTGTGCTATCAATTGTCACCACTGTGCCATGCCATCAAACGCAGCCACTGTGCCATCAATTGTCGTCACTGTGCCAATTGTCGCCACTGTGCCCTTTAATTGTCGCCACTGTGCCCTTTAATTGTCGCCACTGTGCCCATTGTAGCCACTGTGCCCATTGTCGCTGCTGTGCCCATTGTTGCCGATGTGCCCATTGTCGCCACTGTGCCCTTTAATTGTCGCCACTGTGCCCATTGTCGCCACTGTGCCCTTTAATTGTTGCCACTGTGCCCATTGTCGCCACTGTGCCCATTGTCGCTGCTGTTCCCATTGTTGCCGATGTGCCCATTGTCGCCGCTGTGCCCTGTATAATGCCCACCCCCCGCCCGGCACTTACCTTTCTGGGGGTTAGCCAGCCTCCTTCCACGTCCCTCGATGTTTTCTCCCGCCCTCGATGACGCTTCAGCCAATCAGGTTACCAGTAACTAGAACCGGTGAACCTGATTGGCTGAGACGCCTGTCAGTCTTATCCAAGGAACACACCCCCTGTACATCCCTTAGATACATTTCCGGGTAGGGATGAGCTTCGTGTTCGAGTCGATCATTGCCTGTTCGATCGTTCATCCAAATACGAACAAAACGGATCGTTCGCGCCAAATTCGAGTGATGCGCAACGGCCATAATTCACTGCGGCATTGCGCGCTGATGATTGGCCAAGTGTGCTGTTTTATAGCAACTAAATGCATTTGGTGTTACTGCACGTGTGCTGTTTAATAGCACCTAAACGCATTTGCTGTTACTGCACGTGTGCTGTTCAATAGCACCTAAACACATTTGCTGTTACTGCACGTGTGCTGTTTAATAGCACCTAAACGCATTTGCTGTTACTGCACATGTGCTGTTCAATAGCACCTAAATGCATTTGATGTTACTGCCCATTTGCTGTTCAATAGCAACTAAACGCATTTGCTGTTACTACACATGTGCTGTTTAATAGCACCTAAACGAATTTGCTGTTACTGCATGTTTGCTGTTTAATAGCACCTAAATGCATTTGCTGTTACTGCACATGTGCTGTTTAATAGCAACTAAACGCATTTGCTGTTACTGCACGTTTGCTGTTTAAAAGCACCTAAACGCATTTGCTGTTACTGCACATGTACTGTTTAATAGCACCTAAACGCAGTTGCTGTAAAGGAACGTGAGCTGTTTAATAGCACCTAAACGTCCTTTGTGTTACTGCACTTGTGCTGTTTATTAGCACCTAAACATACTTTTTGTTACTGCACTTGTGCTGTTCAGTTGCACCTAAACGTCCTTTGTGTTACTGCACTTGTGCTGTTCAGTTGCACCTAAACGTCCTTTGTGTTACTGCACTTGTGCTGTTTATTAGCACCTAAACGTAGTTGTGTTACTGCACTTGTGCTGTATATTTTTCACTTAAACCTACTTGGAATTTACTGCACTTGTCCCTTCCAGTTTGTACCTAAAGGTACGAGGTGTGTGTACTGATTTTGTCCTGTGCAGGCCATTAAAATGTCTGGAAGGACAACAAAGAGAGGCAGAGAGTCACGAGGGCAAGCATGCTCTGCATCTAGAGGCAACGCTGGTGGTGGACACGGTGCATCCTCTTCAGCACGTGGCCGTGGCCGCTCGTCCTTCTTTTCGGGAGCTGGCCGTGTTGAGCCTCAACATGCAGAGAAAGCTTAGAAAGAGAGCTTAGTTTGTCTGGCAAAGCAGCTGCCAAGGCGTCCTCTTCCCTCTGCACAATGGCATTACACAATCCTTCCCTAGTCCCACCATGTCCTCCTGAGGAGTCCCCCAAACTGTTTCAACACAGTGTTGGGTACATGCTGCCTGAAAATGTGCAGAGTTTTGAAGGCTCTGATGAAGGAACACAGATAGAGGAAGGCATTGATGTGAGCCCAGGGAGAAGGGGTGCCTGAGAGGGACAGAAATCTGGCAGTGATGTTCCCCCAGCTGGAGCATACTGCCAGGTTTTCGACAGTGATGAGGAGGGAGGGGATGATGAGGTCACTGACTCTACGTGGGTGCCTGATAGGAGAGAGGAGGAGGAGGAGGAAGAGGCACAAGCACATCTCCAAAGAGGCAGGATGCCCTCCAGGGGCCAGCTTAAGGGCAGCACACCAACTACATTACATCGCATAGCTACGCCTGTGCATGGCGCTGCTGTGTCTCATTGTTACTGAAAAAGTTCTTTGGTGTGGGCCTTTTTTGAGACATGTGCATCAGATCGCACCGTTGCTATTTGCAACATATGTCTCAAGCGTATCCCGCGTGGGCAAAACATCACCTGCTTGGGCACCACATGCTTGACCAGACATATGTCGACCTGCCTTGCAGTTCGTTGGCAAGCATACCAGAAAGACCCACACCAAAGAACAAAGCGGACCTCCCCTTGCCCCTCATCAGCTGGGACCTCCAACCCCACTAGACCCTCAGTCCTCTCTGAAGCCTGCACTGATAGGACTGAAGGTGTAGAAATAGGTGTGTCACAACCTAGTAGTACATGCGGGCAATCTACTGATAGTACCAGACAAATTTCCCTGCCCCAGCTGCTGCAGCATCGAAAGAAGTACTCTCCGGCCTTGTACACACGGCTGAATATATCCGCTGTGAACGGTCCCCGGACCGTTTACAGCGTATATTTACGCCGGGGTGTTTTGATCCGATGGCTGTACACACCATCGGATCAAATTCCCCGCCGGCGGACAGCGCGGTGACGCGGCGGTGACGTTGACGCCGCCACGTCACCGCACCAGGAAGTAAACACTTCCGCGCGCATGCGTCGGATCCATTCACAGGATACGACGCATGTGCGGCAAGATATGTCCGCTGGTTTGCCGTACTAACCAGCGGACATATCTGACGGCCAGCTATCCGGCGGAATTATTTCAAAGCATGCTTTGAAATTTTTCCGCCATCCGGCAAAAAGCGTCCGTTTGCCCCTACAGACGAGGGGATTTTTCGGCTGAAATGGTCCGTCGGACCATGTTCAGCGGAAATATCCCCTCGTGTGTACAAGGCCTCCCAGCCATCCACATGCCCAGCGGTTGAATGCTAGCTTAGCAAAACTGCTATAGCTAAAAAATATGCTGCGCTGCAAAAAAGAAAGTATATAGGTGAATAAATATACTTATGTGGACACCAAGTTCATTGGTGGATGGTATAAATTTAAAATAAAGTGAAACGCTGAAACAGAAAAGTCCAAGCAAAATCAAAATCACATATGTGAAGCCAAAGTCCATCTGTGTCCTATAAACACCCGAAAAGTGTTGGAAGAAAAATCTTCAAGTGAAGTTAATCGAAGGCACCTCCACCTCTATATAAAATGCCTGCTTACCAGCTCCAACTTCAAAAATTGCATTTGTTAATAAATTGTGCTGCTCCCATTTGTCCTCAGCCGTCCACCTCCTCATACAGATGAACCAGTAACGATCAATGCCACATCCGAGGGTATGGAGAGAAGATAGAGTAGTACTGTAGGCAATCGCGTTTATTAAAATAAAAAATAAAACTCACATGATTCGTTGTAAAATTAAGCGTATTATGTAAAGCCGGCCGGCTCAATATTATCGCTCGTCCTTCCGGATTGTCGGTAAGCGGCGTGCTGACGTCACCGCTTACCGACAATCCGGAAGGACGAGCGATAATATTGAGCCGGCCGGCTTTACATAATACGCTTAATTTTACAACGAATCATGTGAGTTTTATTTTTTATTTTAATAAACGCGATTGCCTACAGTACTACTCTATGAGTTTTCTTCTCTCCATACCCTCGGATGTGGCATTGATCGTTACTGGTTCATCTGTATGAGGAGGTGGACGGCTGAGGACAAATGGGAGCAGCACAATTTATTAACAAATGCAATTTTTGAAGTTGGAGCTGGTAAGCAGGCATTTTATATAGAGGTGGAGGTGCCTTCGATTAACTTCACTTGAAGATTTTTCTTCCAACACTTTTCGGGTGTTTATAGGACACAGATGGACTTTGGCTTCACATATGTGATTTTGATTTTGCTTGGACTTTTCTGTTTCACCCCATTAGCGTTTCACTTTATTTTAAATTTATACCATCCACCAATGAACTTGGTGTCCACATAAGTATATTTATTCACCTATATACTTTCTTTTTTGCAGCGCAGCATATTTTTTAGCTATAGTATTTTATGTGTATCGCACATTTTTTTGCAGCAGCAGCATTATCTAATTCATTTTTTTATTACCACTTTTATTTTATTTTATTTTCATTGACCTGCGCAGTAATTTTTTCCCATAGATACATAGCAAAACTGCTACCTTTTCAGTTGGTAGATTCTGCCCCCTTCTGTAAGTTTGTGGAATGTGCGATACCTCAGTGGCAAGTACACAAACGCCACTTTTTCTCACGGAAGGCGATTCCAGCTCTCTACCGCCATGTGGAATGTCCATGCCTCGCTGGACAGGGCGGTCAGTGGTAAGGTGCATCTTACCGCTGACTCATGGTCCAGCAGGCATGGACAGGGACGTTACCTCTCTTTCACGGCGCATTGGGTGACTCTGCTGGCAGCTGGGAAGGACACAGGGCAAGGTACAGTAGTGTTGGAGGTTGTTCCACCACCACGCCTCCAAAACACTACTACTGGTTGTGACACATCTCTCTCCTCCACCCCCTCCTCTTCTTCTTCCTCTGTGGCCTCTTCCTGCGCTGATGTCTCCTCGGAACCAGCCGTGCTCCGTAGGCGTACGAGGGGCTACGCAGGAATTCAGGCCAAGAGATGCCATGTGGTGCTAGAGCTGGTGTGCTTGGGAGACAGGAGCCACACTGGGGCCGAGGTTCTGTCAGCTATGCAGAGCAGGCTCAGAGGTGGTTGACGCCACGCCAGCTTAAGCCTGGAATGGTGGTTAGCGACAATGGCACCAACCTCCTCTCTGCCCTGCGACAGGAAAAACTGACCCATGTGCCCTGTTTTGCGCATGTCCTGAATTTGGTGGTGCAGCGGTTCTTAGGCAGGTACCCGGGCTTACAGGATGTTCTGAAGCAGGCCAGGAAAGTCTGTGTGCATTTCCGGAGGTCATATAATGCCACTGCTCGGCTGACAGACCTCCAAAGGGAATACAACCTGCCCATGAACCGTCTAATCTGTGACATGCCCACCAGATGGAACTCTACATTGGCCATGCTGCAGCGGCTGCACATGCAGCAGAGGGCCATCAATGAGTACCTGTGCCAATATGGCAGCAGAACTGGGTCAAGGGAGCTAGGTTTTTTCCCCACGCCAGTGGGCCTTGATCAGGGATGCATGCACTGTCCTGTCACCATTTGAGGAGGCCACGAGGATGGTGAGCAGTGACAGTGCATGCATCAGTGAGACTGTCGCTCTTATTCACATTTTGGAGCACACGCTACGTGGAATAATGGACAGAGCCTTTGAGGCAGAACAGAGGGAGGAAGAGGCGGACTTCCTTACCTCTCAAGGCCCCATTTATCCAGACAGTGGTCCTGCTTGCCCACCTAGCACACAGGAAGAGGAGGAGGAGGAGGAGGAGGATGATTGTATCAGCAGCATGGAGGTGGAGCCTAGCACTCAGCATCAGCCATCTTCAAGGGATCACTTACAGTCCCAAGGAACCCATGGACTGTTACATGGCTGCATATCCTGTCGTCCTCAGTGACCCAGAGGACTGTGCCCCGAATGCCTCTGCAAACCTACGCTGCATGGCCTCCCTGATCCTGCAAAGCCTGCGTAAGGATCCTCGTGTTTGTGGTATCAAGGAGAGGGATAATTGCTGGCTGGCAACTCTCCTTGATCCACATTACAAGAGTAAGGTTGCGGAGCTTATCTTGCCATCGCAAAGGGAGCAGAAGATGAAAGATCCGACATGGACACCTTCCCCACCGAAAATCCTCTGGCTTACTGGGTCTTGAGGATGGATCACTGGCCAGAGCTTGCACAGTACGCAATTGAGCTACTGGCTTGCCCTGCATCCAGCGTTCTTTCGGATAAGCTATCTTGGGTTGATGGAAGGTTGTAAATGTTACAGTGGTGGCACAGCAGTGGGATGAGGACCAGTATCAGAGGAGGTCCTGCTGGGATGGTCGGATGTGATTCGTTGCCAACTCTGGAAGGAAGCGCTAGCTCTGGAGCAGCAACACCAAGGAAAGGTCCTGCCCTCAAACTATGTAAGGTACTGGCTGCAGTATGACACACAAATGCCCTTGTTGGGGGAACAACCAAAGCAGGAGTGGACAGCGGAGTTAAGCAGGCTGATTCGGGCAGAGATACGGCTGGATGAAAGCTACAGAGCCCTCCGGTGGTATGTAGCCCAAGAGTGCCTGTGGTCGGCGGATGACAGCCCCATGGAAGGCTATGACTATGATGGCCTGGGATTGTTGTATTGGAGGATGTCCAGTGACCCTGACTTCGGGGATGATCAGGAGTGGCACTTGGAAGACATAATGGAGCACAGAGAGGAAAAATTGAATATCTCGGAAGGGCACTGGTCACAGGAAGATTTGGAATTTCTGGCTATTCAGGAATGGGAGCTGGAGGTCGCCTACAGACAGCTGCTAGACTCTGCTCAGCAGCAGGGTGGGGCTCCCGTTTGCCTGGGACTATGAGGACATTTTAGATGACAACTGTGAAATCCTGGCTGATGAATCGGCAGTGGAAATCTGAAGATTGCTATTCCCAAAGCTGAAGCAGATGATGTGGAGTTCCAGGTAGAAGGCCCAGTCCAGGCCTCTCCCCAGCAACAAGCTGAGGTGGTAAGCTTTTACTCCCAGCTTAATCACTGGCAACAGAGTAGGATGCTACTGGCCGCTGCACACAACTGCAGCTTGAGCTGACATCGGGGGATGGGACTGTGGTCTCACCTCACAGCAACCCAGCATAAGAGCTGGCAACAGAGCAGAGTGTCACGGGCCTCTGCTCCCAACTAACAGGAGAGGGGGTGCCTGTGGTAGTGGATGGGACTGTGGTATCCACTCACAGCAACCCAGCAGAAGAGCTGGCAACAGAGCAGAGTGTCACGGGCCTCTGATCCCAACTAACAGGAGAGGGGGTCCCTGTGGTAGTGGATGGGACTGTGGTCTCCACTCACAGCAACCCAGTGGAAGAGCTGGCAACGGAGCAGAGTGCCACAAGCCTGGGATAGTGGATGGGACTTCAGTCTTCTCTGACACAACCCCAGAACATGGTGCGGCACTGAGACAGGAGGATGTCAGCTTTGCTTTGCAAGCACCAGGGGATTTTCACCTACAACCAGTGGATGGGACTTCAGTCTCCACTGTTATACCCCAGGGATGGGGGGCAGTTGGCCCAGATCCCCAACAGCATGATGGACTGAGCCCAGCCACCGTCTGTCTTCTCTCCAGCGGCTGAAAGGACTCCAGGGAGAAGGGCCTGTCCAGGCCTTTACCCAGCGGTAGGCATGTTCTCTGAGAGAGGCAGAGGTTGGCGGGGTGAGTAATGCTCTGTTTGGAGCAATTTATTTGGGGTAAAGTATGGATATCAGCATTGGAGGACTGGAACTACTGACTGACTTCGGAGTCAACCTGTTTTGGGGTTCCCTTCTGTGTCAGTCTCCCACCGAAAGGGGAGAGATGTAACGTGACGCCCAGAGACTTTGGAGGGATGGGGGATACTCTTGTGCCAGCGGAACTAAGGACTCTTGGGTTTAAGTTCACCCTGTGCCTCTTTTGGGCATAGGGTGGCTGATAAATAATAATTCATGTATTGCAGGATATCTTGAGATATTACAAGTGTTGGTTTATTCTGACCCTACCGGTCAATAAGAATGACTGACTCATTCCTCTGTATAACAGGCTGTTGATATGCTAATTGAGTCTGCTTCTGAAAGACCTTTCATTGTGTGATAACACTGTTTAAAGCCCATTGATGATAGATGTGTTGTGACTCTAAAGGTCACACGTCTCTCTTCAGGTGGATTAAATTAGCATGTCAATTATGTTTAGGAGAACTTGTCAAGCTATATGCGGAGCCAGGCTGTCTGAATAATGCATTCTGTTACAATTAGTAATTATCTCAAAGAATTTGATTGAAGCCCCCCCATGGTGTGATGAGGGGGGTGGAGAGTTCATTGTTCCTGTGACTAACTTTAACATGCTGTACTGTATATAAGAAAGGTAAGTGTACCATTAAAGCGTCCATACATTTGACTCAGAGAAGAACAGAGCGTGTCTCATCTTAATTCTGGGGAATGGATCGTGTCCTGTCGGCTGGTTTGTCGGGGTGTCGGCTAAGCTTTCTTGTCTTGGGTTAATGGAAGATCGTAAACGGTGGTGACCGTTACAGGTCCCGGCACAGAGAATTCTTTAATGAATAGTCCCTCATATCTCTGTGGATGATCAACCTGCACAATAGCGGGAGATGCCCCTCCCCCTCCCCCTGTGGATTTATGTATTCTTCATGTGATGATAGGTGATCACCTTCACTCCATTCTGTCCCTTGTGCTATTATTTCCTTTTCTTTGTATAATCAGCATGGAAACATTTCACATTTATTCCCAATAACATTCTGATCTCCGGGGAGATAGAAAAGACACAATGAATGCCGATCTGTGTTCATAAATAAAATATTTTATTAAATAAAATAAATAAATTTTAGAAAAGCGCCAATTCGTCATTTCCAGATGTCGGTCCCTGAAGAGCTTTGCAGATCTGAGCCAAAGATGCAGAGCCAATCAGAGGATGGTAGCGGCCTGGAGAGGGCAGAGTCACGGCTTCAACTCCTACTACGAAAGGAAGAAGGAGTCTGTTATACTTATGTACATGGGAGGAGTCTGTGATACTTATGTACATGGGAGGAGTCTGTGATACATATGTACATGGGAGGAGTCTGTGATACTTATGTACATGGGAGGAGCCTGTGATACCTATGTACATGGGAGGAGTGTGTGATACTTATGTACATGGGAGGAGCCTGTGGTACCTATGTACATAGGAGGACCCTGTGATACTTATGTACATGGGAGGAGCCTGTGGTACTTATGTACATGGGAGGAGCCTGTGATGCTTATGTACATGGGAGGAGCCTGTGATACTTATGTACATAGGAGGAGTCTGTGATGCTTATGTACATGGGAGGAGCCTGTGATACTTTGTTACAGATTCCTACCTTTTGTTATTCTGAAGAAATAGCTGTTTGTTTCTCTGTGTCCATGTCCGGAGTGAATGTGAATGGGAGTGACTTTATTATCAACCAGCTGCTGCACTTGTAGGGCTCTAATGAGGAAAGTGGCGGGGTCTGCATCCCTTTAGACGTGATTTCCCTTTGAGAGTTTCTCATGCCAGGGGTCACACCCTCCTCAGTGATGTACAGGTAGGTAGGGATGTATAAAGGGGTCAGTCTACTAGACAATGAGGGGGAGTGGCAGAATTTCCTGATGTCCCCCCCCAGGAATAACACATAGAACTCTGATTACCTGATCGTCGGCGGGGATCGGCTAGGGGAA
Organism: Rana kukunoris; assembly: GCA_029574335.1. NCBI lineage: Eukaryota > Metazoa > Chordata > Amphibia > Anura > Ranidae > Rana > Rana kukunoris. The sequence goes on from CM056053.1 coordinate 483,236,859, forward strand.
CAGATAGGTGAATTCGAACTCGAACATCGCTGTAGAGAGAGAAGAGATGATCGGAATTAGTAAAGTGACGGATGTGTCAGAAGATGGCGGCAGACGACCCCACAGACATGACGGGTCTATTTATAGAAAATGTGTACAGATATTCCTCCAGCACAATCTTGTGTACATTCCTTCTGGGAGAGATAAACGCGTGTGGAGAAAATGGGGCAAATTCTGGTAATTTCTCTTCTGGTCGATAGTTTTCAAAAACCTTACTACCGCCATTGTACAAATAGAAGGGGAAGGGGGGTGGGGGATGTCTATTTCTGGAGTGCCGTGTATAAATATGACCTCAGACAGTCAGGTCCCCATCAATGTCTAAACGGAGCCGTCCTCAGACACGGTGTACAGAGCCCATCTGACAGGAGCTGTACCTTGGGATCACTGAGGTTGGTCATGGAGAGACTCTGCTACCTCATCATCATCACCAGTCTACGGGATCATCATCATCACCAGTCTGTGGGATCATCATCATCATCACCAGTCTATGAGATCATCATCATCATCACCAGTCTATGGGATCATCATCGTCACCAGTCTATGGGATCACCATTAGGGATGAGCTTCGTGTTCGAGTCGAACTCACATTCGACTCAAACATCGTATGTTCGATCAGTCATCGAATTACGAACGTTATCAGCCGCTCGCGCCAAATTCGAGTGGCGCGTCACAGCCCATAATTCACTGCAGAATCGCAGTGCATTGCTGGCTGAGGATTGACCAAGCAAGCACTATGACCCGCATGCTTTGACCAATCACAGCACGCAAAAAACGGAGAGCCGTAATTGGCCAAAGCCAGGGTGGCTTTGGCCAATTATGGCTCAGGGGGTTTAGTACATGCCCCACACTATATAAGGCCGCCTGGAAGTCGGCCTTGTGTAGTGTGTTGTGGCGTGCTGAGAGAGAGAGACAGAGACAGTGTCATTTTTTGAGTTAGATAGAGCAGGCAGGCAGGCAGGCTAGTCAGTTAGAGTTACAGTGTGTAGAGGATATATATGCATCCCAGGTGTTGTATATATATTTATACACTGTATTGAGTTTTGCTAGATCCGCTCTTCCTAATATACTGACAGGCAGGCAGGTGATTGTGCTAGCTGCAGTATTTTCACGTGGTGTACTGTATCCTCTACACAGTGTGCACCTAAAGCTATGTGGTGTGTGTACTGTCTGTGTCCTCTGCACTGTGCAGGAGAGGGCTGGCAGCCTTAGGCCTGGGGGGCAAGTCCAGTAAAGTGGCCCATAGAGCGTGGAAAAGTGATGGATCGAGGAAAACAGTCTAAGATTTTTCATGATCACAAGAGTCCGCACAGAGGCCCCCCTTACATCAGAGTCCGCTAAGAGGCCCCCCTACATCAGAGTCCGCACAGAGGCCCCCCTTACATCAGAGTCTGCACAGAGGCCCCCCTACATCAGAGTCCGCACAGAGGCCCCCCTACATCAGAGTCCGCACAGAGGCCCCCCTTACATCAGAGTCCGCACAGAGGCCCCCCTTACATCAGAGTCCGCACAGAGGCCCCCCTTACATCAGAGTCCGCACAGAGGCCCCCCTACATCAGAATCCGCACAGAGGCCCCCCTACATCAGAGTCCGCTAAGAGGCCCCCCTACATCAAAGTCCGCACAGAGGCCCCCCTTACATTAGAGTCTGCACAGAGGCCCCCCTACATCAGCGTCCGCACAGAGGCCCCACTTACATCAGAGTCCGCACAGAGGCCCCCCTTACATCAGAGTCTGCACAGAGGCCCCCCTTACATCAGAGTCCGCACAGAGGCCCCCCATTACATCAGAGTCTGCACACAGGCCCCCCCCTACATCAGAGTCTGCACAGAGGCCCCCCTACATCAGAGTCCACACAGAGGCCCCCCTTACATCAGAGTCTGCACAAAGGCCCCCCTTACATCAGAGTCCGCACACAGGCCCCCCCTACATCAGAGTCTGCACAGAGGCCCCCCTACATCAGAGTCCACACAGAGGCCCCCCTTACATCAGAGTCTGCACAGAAGCCCCCTTTACATCAGAGTAGTGATGGTCATTGGCTGTGCATAGTGTCACCAGCCCGGGGGGATATTTCCACCCTGCCCCCCCTGCCAGCCCTCCCCTGGCACAGTGTGCACCTAAAGCTACGTGGTGTATGTACTGTCCGTGTCCTCTGCACAGTGTGCACCTAAAGCTACGTGAATAGATTTTCTGGTGTTTCTCATATTAATTCCTACAGGCAGGGATCTGCTCATATTAATACCACAGGCAGGGGATCATTCTGCAAGTATTTTCACGTGGTGTACTGTCCGTGCCCCCTGCACAGTGTGCACCTAAACCTACGTGAATACAATTGCTGTTGTTCTCATAATAATACCACAGGCAGTGGCTGATCAGGAGTATTTTAACTGTGCCCATTCCTGCGCCCACCAAGTGTAACTGTGAGGACTTACAATGTTGTGGCACCAGCGCCAGCACCAAAGGCCCAATTTTTCTACCACTGCACAACAATGGCATGTAATTACAATTCTTGATCTAATATTTAACAGCAGGGCGTTCCTGCGCCCACCAAGACTAACTGTGAGGGCTTACAGTGTTGTGGCAACACCAACACCTAGGGCCCAAATTTCTGCAGAGTATATACGGCAGGCCCCTACTTTCAAACATCCAACTTACAAACGGCTCCTACTTGCAAACGGAAGGAGACAACAGGAAGTGAGAGGAAATCTCCCCCTAGGAAGGGAAACCCATGCTATTTTTCTCAATGATTTTCTTCCATATTGCAGGGACCAGACATTACATTAAAGCCGCAAGCAGTATTAAATTACTTTTTTTCCTTCAGAAATTACATTTTGTGCAGGGACAGTTCTAAACACGGGAAACACGCACTACTTTACAGGCATACTATGATATTTAAAGGAATATTTCACTTTCACTAAGCATTATTAAACTCACTGCTCCCGAAAAAAAATCAAGTTTTTAAAACTTTTTTTTGCATTGACACATGTCCCCTGGGGCAAGACCCGGGTCCCCAAACCCGTTTTAGGACAATAACTTGCATATTAACCTTTAAAACAAAGTCTTTTGATTTCGAACATTCGAGTCCCATAGACTTTTATGGGGTTCTAAAGTTCACATGAACGTTCGGTCCGTTCAAAGGTTCTGATGCGAACCAAATGGGGGGGTGTTCGGCTCATCCCTAATCACCAGTCTATGGGATCATCATCATCACCAGTCTATGGGATCATCATCATCACCAGTCTATGGGATCATCATCATCATCACCAGTCTATGGGATCATCATCATCATCATCACCACCAGTCTATGGGATCATCATCATCATCATCACCAGTCTATGGGATCATCATCATCACCAGTCTATGGGATCTTCATCATCATCATCACCAGTCTATGGGATCATCATCATCAGTCTATGGGATCATCATCATCATCACCAGTCTATGGGATCATCATCATCAGTCTATGGGATCATCATCACCAGTCTATGGGATCATCATCATCATCATCACCAGTCTATGGGATCTTCATCATCATCACCAGTCTATGGGATCATCATCACCAGTCTATGGAATCATCATCATCATCATCACCAGTCTATGGAATCATCATCATTACCAGTCTATGGGATCATCATCATCACCAGTCTATGGAATCATCATCATCACCGCCAGTCTATGGGATCATCATCATCACCGCCAGTCTATGGGATCTTCATCATCATCGCCAGTCTATGGGATCTTCATCATCATCGCCAGTCTATGGGATCTTCATCATCATCGCCAGTCTATGGGATCTTCATCATCATCGCCAGTCTATGGGATCTTCATCATCATCGCCAGTCTATGGGATCTTCATCATCATCGCCAGTCTATGGGATCTTCATCTTTACCAGTCTATGGGATCATCATCACCACCAGTCTATGGGATCATCATCACCAGTCTATGGGATCATCATCACCAGTCTATGGGATCATCATCATCACCAGGGTATAGGATCATCATCATCATCAGTCTATGGGATCTTCATCATCACCAGTCTATGGAATCATCATCATCATCATCACCAGTCTATGGGATCATCATCATCACCAGTCTATGGGATCTTCATCATCATCGCCAGTCTATGGGATCTTCATCTTTACCAGTCTATGGGATCATCATCACCACCAGTCTATGGGATCATCATCACCAGTCTATGGGATCATCATCACCAGTCTATGGGATCATCATCATCACCAGGGTATAGGATCATCATCATCATCAGTCTATGGGATCTTCATCATCACCAGTCTATGGAATCATCATCATCATCATCACCAGTCTATGGGATCATCATCATCACCAGTCTATGGGATCATCATCATCACCAGTCTATGGGATCATCATCATCACCAGTCTATGGAATCATCATCATCACCGCCAGTCTATGGGATCATCATCATCACCGCCAGTCTATGGGATCTTCATCATCATCGCCAGTCTATGGGATCTTCATCATCATCGCCAGTCTATGGGATCTTCATCATCATCGCCAGTCTATGGGATCTTCATCATCATCGCCAGTCTATGGGATCTTCATCATCATCGCCAGTCTATGGGATCTTCATCTTTACCAGTCTATGGGATCATCATCACCACCAGTCTATGGGATCATCATCACCAGTCTATGGGATCATCATCACCAGTCTATGGGATCATCATCATCACCAGGGTATAGGATCATCATCATCATCAGTCTATGGGATCTTCATCATCACCAGTCTATGGAATCATCATCATCATCATCACCAGTCTATGGGATCATCATCATCACCAGTCTATGGGATCATCATCATCACCAGTCTATGGGATCATCATCATCACCAGTCTATGGGATCTCCATCCTGTGGCTCATCTATCTAATTGTAATCCAATAAAGATGGCCGTCGTGTTTTTTTGTTCGGCCAACCGGCTGATTAAAAAGAGAAAAGAACAGATTTCTCCGCCCACAAAAATACTTTATGGAATGAAAGTGGGAGGAGCTCCAGAGTTCTCACTTTTTCTGCTGCTTCTGGATCATCACAAAGTGTTTCTTCTCGGAATTCTCCGCACTTTTATTTCATGTATAATACTTTTATATCCATCTCATAATCTATTAGTCCTCATTCCATCCTCAGGTGAGGGGCGGCGCCCGCTGATTTATATCATTTATATTCATAAGAACATTCGTCCCAAAGAGAAAACTCCTGAAGAACATTCGATCTTTCCCCGATCCCCACCCCCGCTGGATCCCTCGTACAGAAGGAATGTACATGGAGTAGTGCTGGGCCAATAGTTATGGAGATTCTTTTATAAATAGACCCCAAAGTGTCCCCTCCATTCTCTTACCCTACAAGGCTTCTTTTTTGGCACTCGGCAGCACGGGAGTTGTGCGGTGGTCTTCTCTATGGTCCTCTCGCTGGGTCTTGTTGGAACTATCAGATCTCCGGAATCCATCAACTTCTTCTACAGAATAAAACACAGATTTATCATTCGGTGATGACAAGGACCGGGCAGGACCAGCTTTTCTTCTACAATGGGAATCACCATTCCGATCCCTCCATCCCCTCCCCCTCCACAGATATATCATTATCTTATATCCAATGATGTTCCTGTCACCTGCGCGGCACGGTGATCACCGCACACACATGGGTGGGTCTGATGACAGGACAGGGGGGGTCATTGGAAGTAATGACCAGTATGCCAAGACCCTGCCTCCAGTCTGTCCCAAATACCCGCCTCCAGGGGGTGCAATGGACACATTGAGGGGAATTTACTAAAACTGGAGAAGCCAAAATCTGGAGCATCTGTACATAGCAACCAATCAGCTTCTAGCTTTCACTTTCTCTATTGTGGGGAGTGTGTCTATGGGAATGTTTGACTATTCTTTTTTCCTGATGGTAATTTTTGGTAAATACAGGATTTGGACATCACTGAACGGTTTGGATGGCGTCCTGTGACTTCCTGTTGTAAATCTGGGACAGGAAGTGAAAGAACTCACCTGCCAGGGGTCACACCCCCATCAGTGTTGTACAGGAAGTAGTAGGTAGGGATGTATAAAGGGGTCAGTCTACTAGACAATGAGGGGGAGGGGGCAGAATTTCCTAATGTCCCCCCCCCGGAATAACACATAGAACCCCAATTACCTGATCATTAGCGGTGATGTGATTGGATGAAGGCCCGACAAATGAACCTAATACCAGACAGCGCTGTGGAGAGAGAAGATATGAGCGGTGTTAGTAAAGAGACGGAGGTGTCAGAAGATGGCGGCAGACGACCCCACAGACATGACGGGTCTATTTATAGAAAATGTGTCCAGATATTCCTCCAGAGACACTCCATGTACATTCCTTCTGGGGGAGGAAACCACTTGTTGTGAGAATGGAGCAAATTAGGTAATTTCTCAGCCCCTCTGGTGGCCAGGGCACCCATCAATGTCTGTGAATGGAGCCGTCCTCAGACACGGTGTACAGAGCCCATCTGACAGGAGCTGTACCCTGGGATCACTGAGGTTGGTCATGGAGAGACTCTACTAGCTCCTCCGGCTTCTTTCAACAGCATTGACAGGAAGGAAGATTTCATACACAGTACAGTGATGGGGGAATACATGACGATCCGGTCCCACCAGACGGGTAAGAGATTGGGGCATTCAGATGAATGTCTGGACAACAAAGTTCTGTCTGAACCAACCAATGTTCACACCAAAGACCGAGCTCATCCCTCGCAACCATCATCACCATTCTGTAGGATCATCATCATCACCAGTCTATGGGATCATCATCACCAGTCATCATCATCATCACCAGTCTATGGGATCATCATCATCATCACCAGTCTATGGGATCATCATCATCACCAGTCTATGGGATCATCATCATCATCACCAGTCTATGGGATCATCATCATCACCAGTCTATGGGATCATCATCACCAGTCATCATCATCATCACCAGTCTATGGGATCATCATCATCATCACCAGTCTATGGGATCATCATCATCACCAGTCTATGGGATCATCATCACCAGTCTATGAGATCTTCATCACCATCGTCACCAGTCTATGGGATCATCACCATCATCATCACCAGTCTATGGGATCATCATCATCACCACCAGTCTATGGGATCATCATCATCAGTCTATGGGGGATTATTATTTCTGGCACTTCTGTGGCTCATCTACTAGTAATACGTTATCAGTGACTATTCATAATCTATTAGTCCTCATTCCATCCTCAGATGAGGGGCGGCGCCCGCTGATTTATATTATTTATATTGAGTGAGTAAATAACTTTTATAGCGCTACAAATGCGAACTGAATCGCCTCTAGGCGCTTGGTATCCGTTTCCTTCTATTAATCCCTCAGATGGGTTTTGAGTTTTTTTCCTGAAGACCCGGTGATTCCCTTCCAGTTGGATGCTGGTTGGTAACGCGTTCCACAGTCGGGGTCCTTGGACTGCGAATCTTTGTTCTTTAGTCTTGTATCGGCCTTGGGGATTTGGAGTAGATTTTGGTTGTTTGATCGGAGGACGCGATTGGGGTCGTGGTATTTTATTTTCTCACATAAATATTGGGGGGCGGTTCCTTGTACACATTTGTGCGTCAGGCAGAGGGCCTTGAATGTGACTTTCGGTCCTTTACGGCGAACCAGTGGAGGGACCTCAGGGACGGGGTGATTGGTTCCCAGGGTTTTTTCCTGTTACCGGTCGTGCCGCCGTGTTTTGGACGACTTGTAGACGGGCAATCTGGTATTTTGGGAGTCCGAGGTAAAGGGCGTTTGCATAGTCGAGCCTGAAGTTGATTATTGTTCCCACCTCGACTGCTGTGTCTTCTTTCGGGATGAAGGGGAGGAGTCTTCACAGCAGTTGTAGAAGATGGTGAGATCCACTCACTACAGACCCCGATTTGTGCATCCATGGTCATGTGCCAGTCAAAAGTGACTCTGAGGCTTTTGACTTTGGTGCTGGGGTAATGGTTTGTCCCAAGATGGGCGGGGGTGTCCATGTCGACCTAGCAAGACTCTTCCGGTTTGTGTGGAGCAGAAGGAGTTCTGTTTTTGATCCATTGAGTTTAAGGTGACTATATTCATAAGAACATTCGTCCCAAAGAGAAAACTCCTGAAGAACCTTTCCCGATCCCCACCCCCGCTGGATCCCTCGTACAGAAGGAATGTACATGGAGTAGTGCTGGGCGAATAGTTATGGAGATTCTTTTATAAATAGACCCCAAAGTATCCCCTCCATTCTCTTACCTTGCAATTTTTCTTTCTTGGCCATCGGCAGCACGGGAGTTGTGCGGTGGTCTTCTTTCTGGTCCTCCTGCTGGGTCTTGTTGGAGTTGTCAGATCTCCGGAATCCATCAACTTCTTCTACAGAATAAAACACAGATTTATCATTCGGTGATGACAAGGACCGGGCAGGACCGGCTTTTCCTCTACAATGGGAATCACCATACCGATCCCTCCATCCCCTCCCCCTCCACATTATCTTATATCCAATGATGTTCCTGTCACCTGCGCGGCACGGTGATCGCCGCACACACATGGGCGGGTCTGATGACAGGACGGGAAGAGCTCGGGGTCATAGGGAGTAATGACCAGTATGCCAGGACCCCGCCTCCAGCATGACTCCTGTACCCGCCTCCAGGGGGCGCAATGGACACATTGAGGGAGTTTACTAAAACTGGAGAAGCCAAAATCTGGAGCATCTGTACATAGCAACCAATCAGCTTCTAGCTTTCACTTTCACTATTGTGGGGAACCAGGTGTAATTTGTATAGGAATCGTACCCCATTCCCCCGCAGTGCGATTTGAGCCCATTCCTTTCGTATGGGTCTCGACCCGCAGCTTTCTCGCAGGAAAGGTGCAGACACTTTCATTTTTTTCACACTGGAATCGGATCGCTTGGGTGTGTGATCCAATTCAACCAATAGCACTGTGTCTTCCCAAGCCATTTTTTGAGTTGTCGTTAACTGAACACCCACGGCGGTTCGCATGAATGGAATGCGATTGTGATGCAGTGCGGGAAAGGCACAGGAACCAATGCGAATCCCACACTGCAAATGCCCCTCCCCCCGTCGGGTTGTGATGGATTGGTCGGTGCACTTATCTCATCCATGACGGGTGCCTCCCCGACTCTCCTCCACGGGCATCACCTTATTTCATAGCGGGCATCACGAGTAGCTTCTCCTTTCCCCACTTGGTGGCTTCCATCTCCTCCCTCCTCCTCGGCAGTCAATCAGAACGCTTCTCCTTTCAGCCAATCGGGAAACAGGTCTCAGCCCCGCGCTTCCTGATTGGCAGATAGGCGATTCAGTTTAAGAATAGTAAATATTCATTCGCTATTCCTGCACACCTGGGTGGACTCCAAGCGCAGTCTCAGTGCCCCTGAGCCCACCTTATTTAGAAGTCAATTAGAGCCTCCGGGTTTAATCAGGTGCTTCAAAAAAACAACCCCCCGCCCATTGGAATCCATGAATCCAGCATCCTGAAAGGGGCCTAATGCATGGATATGGGGGGTGGGGACGATGGATAGGGAAGGCATGCCCCTGCGCCCTTAATGGACGGGCAGCCGCTGCATCTTTATATCTAAAAAATGCCCCTTCTATATTGGATATAAAGTCACCCAGATGACAGCGCAGACACCGCCCCTGAGGAAGCCATATTCTGGGGGGGGGGGGGGGGTGCATTTTTACTAGACAATGAAATATAACTCTGAGGGGGCAGAATTTCCCCCCGGGAGTAACACATAGAACCCCGATTACCTGATCATCGTCGGTGATGTGATCGGATGGAGGCCCGACAAATGAACCCGGTCCGGGACAGCGCTGTGGAGAGAGAAGAGATGATCGGTATTAGTAAAGTGACGGAGGTGTCAGAAGATGGCGGCAGACGACCCCACAGACATGACGGATCTATTTATAGAAAATGTGTCCAGATATTCCTCCAGAGAAACTCCATGTACATTCCTTCTGGCGGAAATAATCACTTGTTGTGAGAATGGGGCAAATCAGGTAATTTCTCAGCCCCTCTGGTGGCCAGGGCACCCATCAATGTCTGTGAATGGAGCCATCCTCAGACACGGTGTACAGAGCCCATCTGACAGGAGCTGTACCTTGGGATCACTGAGGTTGGTCATGGAGAGACTCTGCTACCTCCTCCAGCTTCCTTCACCAGCATTGACAGGAAGGAAGATTTCATACATGACGATCCGGTCCCACCAGACGGGTAAGAGATTGGGGTGTTCAGATGAATGTCTGGGCAAGAAAAGTTCTGTCTGAACCAACCAATGTTCTCACCAAAGACCGAGCTCATCCCTCGCAACCATCATCACCAATCTATAGGATCATCATCATCACCAGTCTATGGGATCATCATCATCATCATCATCACCAGTCTATGGGACCATCATCATCACCAGTCTATGGGATCATCATCATCACCAGTCTATGGGATCATCATCATCACCAGTCTGTGGGAACATCACCATCATCACCAGTCTGTGGGAACATCACCATCATCACCAGTCTATAGGATCTTCATCATCACCAATCTATAGGATCTTCATCATCACCAATCTATAGGATCCTCATCATCACCAGTCTATGGGATCTTCATCATCACCACCAGTCTATGGGATCATCATCATCACCAGTCTATGGGATCATCATCACCATCACCATACTATGGGGGATTATTATTTCCAGTACTTCTGTGGCTCATCTACTAGTAATATGTTGTTATCAGCGCTGACTATTCATAATCTATTAGTCCTCATTCCATCCCCAGGTGAGGGGCGGAGCCCGCTGATTTATATTCATAAGAACATTCACCCAAAGAGAAAACACCTGAAGAACATTCGATCTTTCCCCGATCCCCACCCCTGCTGGATCCCTCGTACAGAAGGAATGTACATGGAGTAGTGCTGCAGTTTGTTTGAGCACCAGCCGCCACTGCATACAACCCCCCCCCCCCCCCCCCAGGGACTCACCTCTCCTCCATCCTGCTGCTTCTTTCCAGGCTTTGCCTTCTGGTCACCATCAGATGGGGTCACCAGCAACACACAGACCACGAGACCCCCCAAGATCAGCAGAGTCCTCATAACTGATCCTCAACCCGATTCTCACTACAGCAACAAGACAGAAAGACGTACAATGTGTGACCCCAAACTTCTGTATACCTCTCTGTACTGAGAGCAGTTCTTATATACACCACCTTCCCCTCCCCCTTCCCTCTTCCTGGGACTTTCTGGTTACGGGATCCAAACCTACAGATGAGTCAGAACCCTTCCCTGTTCTACTTTTACATCTTCTTTTGTGTTTTAATGATGATATATGATTATTTCCTGGAAATGTATTGTAGCTTCCTCCTAGGTAGGTGATAGGAATTGGATAAGTTAGATAGACAGTGCCTTGAAAAAGTATTCATACCCTTTGAAATTTCAAACATTTTGTCACGTTACACCCAAAAACGTAAATGTATTTTATTGGGATTTTATGCGATAGACCATTGTAAAATATCTCAAGCTCAAGTCAATACAATATATTCTCCTTTATGACAATATTATTGACATATTAGTAACAAAGTATCAGGATTATCAGTAAAATACGGTTCAAGTATATTTTTCAGTGTATTACATAAGTGATATAGAAGTATTATTATATGGGTGGGAGTAGGGGGACCACATTTCCAAACTGCCATTCAGGGACACCCCCCCACAAAAAGATTTTTGGGGCAGGGGTGTATGTAATCAGCGGAGTGGAGTGGAAGTGGAGTGTATGGCGGGGGGTAATAAGTACAGGAGATGAATTGTGCCAACAATTGATGGCACAGTGGCTGCAGTTTGATGGCATGGCACAGTGGTGAAAATTGGTGGGCACAGTGGCGATGAATGATGGCATGGCACAGTGGCGACAATTGATGGGCACAGTTGAGACAATTGATGGTGACAATTGATGGCACAGTGGTGACAATTGATGGGCACAGTGGTGATAATTGATGGCACAGTGGTGATAATTGATGGCACAGTGGTGACAATTGATGGGCACAGTGGAGACAATTGGTGACAATTGATGGGCACAGTGGTGATAATTGATGGCACAGTGGTGATAATTGATGGAACAGTGGTGACAATTGATGGCACAGTGGTGATAATTGATGGGCACAGTGGTGACAATTGATGGGCACAGTGGTGACAATTGATGGGCACAGTGGTGACAATTGATGGGCACAGTGGTGACAATTGATGGAACAGTGGTGACAATTGATGAGCACAGTGGTGACAATTGATGGGCACAGTGGTGACAATTGATGGGCACAGTGGTGACAATTGATGGGCACAGTGGTGACAATTGATGGGCACAGTGGTGACAATTGATGGGCACAGTGGTAACAATTGATGGGCACAGTGGTAACAATTGATGGGCACAGTGGTAACAATTGATGGGCACAGTGGTAACAATTGATGGCACAGTGGTGACAATTGATGGGCACAGTGGTGACAATTGATGGCACAGTGGCTGCAATTGATGGGCACAGTGGCAGCAATGGAGGGGCACAGTAGCTGTGTATGATGGGCACAGTGTGGCTGCAATTGTTTTTTTTTCCGTTATTTTGCGCCCCCGTAAAAATGTTGAGCACCAGCCGCCACTGATAGGGGGCATCCCTGCCTTGTACCGTTGCGCAGATCGAAGGCGCCAAACAGATGGCCGTTGACACGAACTTTTGCTGTTGGGTCGGAGTAGAGGGCTTTAATGTTCTCATTACGGGTAAGATACCGATACTATATAAGACCGCGCCAATCTAGTCCCAGGCCACTCTGTCCAACGCCTTCTCGGCGTCAAGGGAGCGAAAGAAACTTTGTTTCCTTTTAGATGTGAGCCGGTGATTTAAGTTTATCGCTTTGATGGTATTATTGCGTCCCTTTCTACCTGGGAGGAACCCTGCCTGGTCAGGTGACACAAGGGAGGATAATAGAGGGAGGAGCCTGTTAGCGAGAATTTTAGCGTGAATCTTTACATGGACATTGATCAGGGACATGTATTGTCTTTTGGTTGTTATGCTTAGTTCTTCAGCGGATGTTGCTCTAGTGTTCTTCTGGTGTCGCTGCGGCAATTGTGCGTTTATGTGTGGCTTCAAGTTTATGTATTTGTTCCATCAAAGAATTGATCTTGGTTTTGTGTTCCTTTCTTATGTTTGGCAATGAATTCCCCTCTAATGACACATTTGTGTGTGTCAGGAAAGGTTCCTTCCGCTGGTGACACGGCCTGGTATTTGGCGTGCAGTACTGGCGTCCACCAGCAGGTGTCTCCTGGCAGTATCCTGGTGGTGGTATTATGTAATCTGTGGGCCGCAGTACTGGCGTCCACCAGCAGGTGTCTCCTGGCAGTATCCTGGTGGTGGTATTATGTAATCTGTGGGCCGCAGTACTGGCGTCGACCAGCGGGGGGTTCCTGGCAGTGTGAGGCCGACATCTCCTGCAACTAGGCGTCACCTGAGACTGATTGCAGGAGATGTGTAAAAATACCCGGCAAGTGCCGACACACTGCCCTGGTACTGTCCTTGTGCCCTGATCTACAGCCTGGATACCTGATACCTCTTACCTGATATCTGAATACTGATACCTGATACCTGATACCTGAATACTGATACCTCTTACCTGATACCTGATACCGGTTACCTGTTACCTGAATACTGATACCTGTTACCTCTTACCTGATACATCTTGCCTGATACCTCTTACCTGATACCTGATACCTGAATACTGATACCTGATACCTGTTACCTGATACCTGAATACTGATACCCGATAACTCTTACCTGATACCTGATACCTCTTACCTGATATCTGAATACTGATACCTGATACCTCTTACCTAATACCTCTTACCTGATACCTGAATACTGATACCTGAATACTGATACCTGTTACCTGATACCTGAATACTAATACCTGATACCTCTTACCTGATACCTGATACCCGATACCTGTTACCTGTTACCTGATACCTGATACCTGAATACTGATACCCGATACCTCTTACCTGATACCTGATACCTCTTACCTGATACCTCTTACCTGATACCTGTTACCTGATACCTGAATACTGATACCTGATACCTGTTACCTGTTACCTGCTACATGTTACCTGCTACCTGTTACCTGATACCTGATACCTGTTACCTGTTACCTGATACCTGATACCTGAATACTAATACCTGTTACCTCTTACCTGTTACCTCTTACCTGATACCTGATACCACTTACCTGATACCTCTTACCTGATACCTCTTACCTGATACCTGAATACTAATACCTGTTACCTCTTACCTGTTACCTCTTACCTGATACCTGAATACTAATACCTGTTACCTCTAACCTGATACCTCTTAACTGATACCTCTTACCTGATACCTGATACCTCTTACCTGATACCCGATACATGTTACCTGAATACTGATACCCGATACCTCTTACCTGATACTTGATACCTCTTACCTGATACCTGATACCTGTTACCTGAATACTGATACCTGATACCTGTTACCTGCTACCTGTTACCTGCTACCTGTTACCTGCTACCTGACTACTGATACCTGATACCTGTTACTTGTTACCTGATATCTGATACCTGTTACCTGGTACCTGATACCTGAATACTAATACCTGTTACCTCTTACCTGTTACCTCTTACCTGATACCTGATACCACTTACCTGATACCTCTTACCTGATAGCTGTTACCTGATACCTCTTACCTGATACCTCTTAACTTATACCTCTTACCTGATACCTGATACCTCTTACCTCTTAACTGATACTTGTTACCTGATACCTGATACCTATTACCTGATAGCTGTTACCTCTTACCTCTTACCTGATACCTCTTACCTGTTACCTGATACCTGAACCCGTTGTATCTGTTCCTGCATCCCTGGATCCTTTCCCTGCAGCCCGATTCCTTCCTTCTTGTCCCTGTCTGTCTCCTCCTGGTCCCCCATCTGCTGATCTCCTGTTATTGATCCCTGGCCTGACTACGACTCTGGTTCTCCCCATGCTACATATGCTGGTTGGTTACTGCCCCGGTTTGGGTTGTTTGGTTGGTTCACTTGTTGTATTGGTGGTGTGACTCTGATCACATTTATATGTATTTCCCTTCAATATACTTTCTTACTTTCCTCTGTTGCAGTCCACACAGTTCTGGTCTCTCCTGACAGTGTGCTTCCCATGGTGATAGTAATGATGTTTCCTCATTTTCATTTCGCAAAAAATATTCCTCAACCACTTAAAGCTGAGCTCCATCCTAAAGTGGAACTCCCACTGATCGTAACCCTCCCCCCCTTTCCAGTGTCACATTTGACACCTTTTATGGGGGAGAGGGGTGTCTAAAGACAGGTGTTTGCACCCACTTCCGGCCACACAGTCTCGGGCAGAATGCGGGCATGACGTCACGTTCCGTGCCGTCCCCCGTTGTGTTCTGGGAACACTCAACTCCTGCGGGAGCCAATCGTCAGGCGTAGATCGACTCGACCATGCGCTGTAGGGCACCGGGCAGTGAAGCCGGGGCGCTTCACTTCCTGGTTCCCTCACCGAGGATGGAGGGGGGAGCAGCAGAGTGAAGAGTTCCACCTCTGCTGCGGACGGCGCTGGACTCCAGGACAGGTAAGTGTCCTAATATTAAAAGTCAGCAGCTGCCATATTTGTATCTGCTGACTTTAATTTTTATTTTTTTCAGCAGAGATCCGCTTTAAGCCCCGGACCATTATGCAGATTAAGGACCAGGCCCCTTTTTACGATTCGGCACTGCATCGTTTTAACTGACAATTGCGCGGTCGTGCGACGTCGCTCCCAAACAAAATTGGCGTTTTTTTCCCCACAAATAGAGCTTTCTCTTGGTGGTATTTGATCACCTCTGCGGTTTTTATTTGTTGCGCTATAAACAAAAATAGAGCGACAATTTGGGGAAAAAAAATATCGATATTTACTTTTTGCTATAATAAATATCCCTAAAAAATATATAAAAAAAATATTTTTTTCCTCAGTTTAGGCCGATACGTATTCTTCTACATATTTTTGGGTTAAAAAAATCACAATAAGCGTTTATCGGTTGGTTTGCGCCAAATTTATAGCGTTTACAAAATAGGGGATAGTTTTGTTGCATTTTTATTAATAATTTGTTTTTACTACTAATGTCGGCGATTAGCGATTTTATTTGTGACTGCGACATTATGGTGGACACATCGGACACTTTTGACACATTTTTTGGGACCATTGTCATTTTCACAGCGAAAAGTGCTATAAAAATGTACTGATTACTGTGAAAATGGCAATTGCAGTTTAGGAGTTAACCACTAGGGGGCGCTGTAGGGGTTAAGTGTGACCTCATATGTGTTTCTAACTGTAGGGGGGCGGGGCTGGACATGTGACGTCACTGATCACCTTTCCCAATAGCAGGGAACAGACGATCACTGACATTGCCACAGAGAAGAACGGGGAAGGTTTGTTTACACGCACCTCTCCCCCTTCTTCAGCTCCGGTGACCGATCGCGGGACATCGGCGGCGATTGGGTCCGGCGGTCACAGAGCTTCGGACCGAGTCGCGAGCGCGCCGACGGCAGCGCGCTCGCAAACCCCACGGCTGGGCCTTAAAGAGACACGTACAGGTGCGTGATTGTGCCCAGCCGTGCCATTCTGCCGATGTATATCGGCACGAAGGGGTCCTTAAGTGGTTAAGTGTGTCATTGAAATGTTGGACATTTAAGGGGTCTTTCAAGATTTTGTTCTAGTCATTTTTCCTGGGAAATGTCATGGAGATCGGGTAATGGGCCGATAATAGCAATGCTTTCTATTGTAGATTTTTTTCCCGAAATTTGAGGTCAGTCTGGATAAAAAGAAATGGCCAGATTCACGTAGGGCGGCGTAACTTTGAGCGGGCGTAGCGTACCGTATTTACGCTACGCCGCCGCAACTTAGTGAGGCAAGTGCAGTATTCACAAAGCAACTGCGTCCTTAGTTAAGGCGGCGTAGCGTAAATGTGCCGGTGACTTGTCAGCCTTGTTCCACTATGAGATTTGTTCCAGAACTAACTGCGCATGCGCAGTTACCAATTGCGCATGCGCAGTGATAGTCTACGGAAATAGCCGAACGCAACAGCTGATCGTCAGCTGTCTATGCTCTCGGCCACGGCGGCTGTTTAACAGATTAGTTAGCAATAAAAAAAAAAAAAATACATTCCTCCCCTCATTCCTCCCCTTTCTGCCGAGCGGCAGCGTGCATTACCTGCCATCCGCACGATCGGGAGGCGAGCGCATCTGGCAGCTAACACACAGCTGTTCGCGCTCGGCAGTTTCCGTCGGATGGGCGTACTCAGCTGGAACAAATCAGATAGGTGGAACCAGACTGGCAGATCACCGGCGTAAGCCCGCCTAATTCAAATGTGGAGGAGGTGGGCGTGTTTTATGGAAATTAATCGTGACCCCACGTAATTGACGCCTTTAACGAACGGCGCATGCGCTGTCCGTGGACGTATCCCAGTGCGCATGCTCCAAATTACGCCGCAAGTACTCAATGCTTTCGACGTGAACGTAACCTACGCCCAGCCCTATTCTGAATCGACTTACGCAAACGACGTGAAATTCGACGGCTGTTCCGACGTCCATACTTAACATTGGCTGCGCCATTTTTTTGCCTGAAAATTGGCGTATCTTACTGCGACGGCCGGGCGTACGTTCGTGAATAGGCGTATCTTGTTGATTTACATATTCTAGGCGTAAATCAGCGTACACGCCCCTAGCGCCCAGCGTAAATAGGCAGCTAAGATACGATGATGTAGGAGACTTACGCCGGTTGTATCTTAGCAAAATTTAAGCGTATCTCAGTTTGAGAATACGCTTAAAGATACAACGGCGCGGATTCGGAGTTACGACGGCGTATCTACTGATACGCCGTCGTAACTCTTTCTGAATCTGGCCCAAACAGTTTATTCTCGAGTACTTGTGAGAAGCAGGTATAGGCCCGGATTCATAGACATTGGCGCATATTTATGCCGCGGTAGCGTATCTCTTTTACGCTACCACGGCGCAGAGCGGAGAGGCAAGCATGGAATTCACAAAGCAAATGCTCCCAACTCTGCACCGGCGTAGCGTGTATCCGTAGGCGTAAGCCGGCGTAAGTGGAAGTGGGCTGGAAGTGGGCGTGATCCATGGTAATGAAGGCGTGACCCCATGCAAATGATGGGCCGGGCGCCAGACAAATACTTAAAACGAACTGCGAATGCGTCGAGACATGGACGTATCCCCGTGCGAATGCGTACAACCACGTCAGAACAACTGCCTAAGATACGCCGGATCACTGTGTACGCCGTGAACGTAACCTACGCCCAGCCACACCCACGTCGGCCCATATTCACAGACGTCCAACGTACAATACGTAGGCTTGTGTTTCCTGATCCATACCTTTGCATGGGTTGCGCCTCATCTATGGGGAATAACTTTACGCCGGACGTAAAACGTACGCAAACCGCTTAAAACATGCGCCCGGGCGCAAGTACGTTTGTGAATCGCCGTATCTCCCTCATTTGCATATGTGAATGCCTAATCAATGGGAGGAGCAACATACATCCAGACCATATTTACACCCACGCCACGCCGGAGTAAGTAAGATACGTCGGGGTAGGATGGCCTATTTTTAGGCGTATCTTGGTTTGTGACTCTGGCGCACACACACGCCGGGAAAAGGTGAGTTACGTTGGCGTAAATGCTTTGTGAATCCGGGCCATAGTCTTTAGTTTGTGAGTTTAGAGTTCTCCATACATTATGATCAGGGGGGTACAGGCAATACACCTGTAAGGGGCCTAGAGGTTCCCAGGGGTCCGGATGGCAACCCCCCTTTTTTATATATATATTTTTTTTATTAAAGTACCCAGAGGTTCCCAGGAGCCCGGTGGTCCCCAGGGCCCAGGATGACAACCCCCCCTTTTTTTATAAAAAAAAATCATTTTTTTATATATATGTTTTTTTTTTCTTTCTTTTTTTTTCTCTTTTTATTTATTTTCTTTTTGGGGCCGGGAGGTCCCCGTATGGCAACCCCCCTTTTTTTATTTATTTTTTATTAAAGGGCCCAGAGGTTTCTTTTTTTTTCTTGTTTCTTTTTATTAACAGGTCAAAAGGTTCCCATGGGCCAGGAGGTCCCCATTATCCCAGATGG
Source organism: Rana kukunoris (assembly GCA_029574335.1). Taxonomy (NCBI): domain Eukaryota; kingdom Metazoa; phylum Chordata; class Amphibia; order Anura; family Ranidae; genus Rana; species Rana kukunoris. The sequence goes on from CM056053.1 coordinate 483,256,115, forward strand.
CAACCCCCCCTTTTTTTTAATAAAAAATAAATATATATATATATATATATATATATATATATATATATATATATATATATATATATATATATATATATATATATATATATATATATAAAATGTATTTCTTTTTATTAAAGGGCCCGGATGTCCCCAGGGCCCTGGATGTCTACCCCCCTTTATTTTATATTTTTCTTTATTTTGTAAAGGGCCCCCCCGCTTCTCAATTTTAGGCAGCAGCACACCCCCCCCCCCCCCCCCCCCCTTGGTTCTCTGGTCCAGGGAGCCCATGCCTGAAGCTGTGTAAAGGGCCCCATAATTCCTGATGGCGGCCCTGATCATGTAACATTAGTTCCTGTAATTGTATTTAAATTTGTTTTAGTAAGGAAGGCTCGAAGTATCGTTTGACGTGTCTGAAGCCCTGTACACACAGGCGAGAATCCCGTTGTAAAAAAAAAACGTTGTTTTTCTCGATGGGTTTCTTGTCAAGCTTGACGACATTCTTGTCTCTCTTTCCTTGCATACACACTGTCAAGCTAAAATCTCGTCGTTCTAAAACGTTCCAATACGTGGTGACGTACAAAACATGTACGACGGCAGTATAAAGGGGAAGTTCCATTCCACTGGCTCCACCCTTTGCGCTGCTTTTGCTAATCTCGTGTTACCGCGTGTTAGTAATAGTTCGGTGAGAGACGATTTGCGCTTTTCAGTCTTCGTGGTTTCCAGTCCGTTACAGCGTGACGAATGTGCGATTTCCATTGCGAATGCTAGTTTTACCAGAAGGCGCGCTCCCGTCTCATAACTTGATTCTGACCATGCACAGTTTTTTAAGACTCGGAAAAGCATACACACTAACGTTTTTCTCATCGTAAACCAGCCCAACGAGAAAATTGAGAATAAAGAGCAGGTACTCTATTTTTCTCGTCGAGATTCACAACAATTTTCTCGACGAGAAACCATACACACAAACCTAGGATCCTCAGAGCCCTATTTGTTACCTGAAGAGCAGAAGGACCCTCACCTAGGATCCTCAGAGCACTATGAGTTACCTGAGGAGCAGAAGGACCCTCACCTAGGATCCTCAGAGCACTATGGGTTACCTGAGGAGCAGAAGGACCCTCACCTAGGTTCCTCAGAGCACTATGGGTTACCTGAGGAGCAGAAGGACCCTCACCTAGGATCCTCAGAGCACTATAGGTTACCTGAGGAGCAGAAGGACCCTCACCTAGGATCCTCAGAGCCATATGGGTTACCTGATGAGCAGAAGGACCCTCACCTAGGATCCTCAGAGCCCTATGGGTTATGTGAGGAGCAGAAGGACCCTCACCTAGATTCCTCAGAGCACTATGGGTTACCTGAGGAGCAGAAGGACCCTTACCTAGGATCCTCAGAGCCCTATGGGTTACCTGAGGAGCAGAAGGACCCTCACCTAGGATCCTCAGAGCCCTGTGGGTTACCTGAGGAGCAGAAGGACCCTCAACTAGGATCCTTAGAGCCCTGTGGGTTACCTGAGAAACAGAAGGACCCTCACCTAGGATCCTCAGAGCACTATGAGTTACCTGAGGAGCAAAAGGACCCTCACCTAGGATCCTCAGAGCACTATGGGTTACCTGAGGAGCAGAAGGACCCTCACCTAGGATCCTCAGAGCACTATGGGTTACCTGAGGAGCAGAAGGACCCTCACCTAGGATCCTCAGAGCACTATAGGTTACCTGAGGAGCAGAAGGACCCTCACCTAGGATCCTCAGAGCCATATGGGTTACCTGATGAGCAGAAGGACCCTCACCTAGGATCCTCAGAGCCCTATGGGTTATGTGAGGAGCAGAAGGACCCTCACCTAGGATCCTCAGAGCACTATGGGTTACCTGAGGAGCAGAAGGACCCTTACCTAGGATCCTCAGAGCCCTATGGGTTACCTGAGGAGCAGAAGGACCCTCACCTAGGATCCTCAGAGCCCTGTGGGTTACCTGAGGAGCAGAAGGACCCTCAACTAGGATCCTTAGAGCCCTGTGGGTTACCTGAGAAACAGAAGGACCCTCACCTAGGATCCTCAGAGCACTATGAGTTACCTGAGGAGCAAAAGGACCCTCACCTAGGATCCTCAGAGCACTATGGGTTACCTGAGGAGCAGAAGGACCCTCACCTAGGATCCTCACAGCCCTGTGGGTTACCTGAGGAGCAGAAGGACCCTCACCTAGGATCCCCAGAGCCCTATGGGTTACCTGAGGAGCAGAAGGACCCTCACCTAGGATCCTCAGAGCCCTGTGGGTTACCTGAGGAGAAAAAGGATTCTCACCTAGGATCCTCAGAGCCCTATGGGTTACCTGAGGAGCAGAATGACCCTCACCTAGGATCCTCAGAGCCCTGTGGGTTACCTGAGGAGCAGAAGGACCCTCAACTAGGATCCTTAGAGCCCTGTGGGTTACCTGAGGAGCAGAAGGACCCTCACCTAGGATCCTCGGAGCACTATGGGTTACCTGAAGACGAAATTAGTTCTTATTATACGTTTTTAAACTGATGTGTTATAAATAAACATAAAATAATAAGAAATTAATAAATATACTATAAAAAAATTATCTTTTTACACATGATGTAGGATCCTTTAAAGCACTTCAAAGACATGCTGGATCTAGTCTGGGGCCCTGGGCACCTCTGGGCCCTTTAATCAAAATTAAGAAATATATATAAAACGTTTTTTTAAATAAAATAAACAGGGGGGTTGCCCGGTGGTCCCCAGGGCCCTGAATGGCACCCCCCTTTTTCTTTTGTTCGTCAGCACCCAAAGCCCCCCGACCTCTAAGGGACCCGGTGGCCCCCAGGGCCCCGGATGGCATGCACCTTTTTTTTTCCCCGTCAGCACCCAAAGCCCCCCAACCTCTAAGGGGCCAGGTGGTCCCTTGGTTTCCAGATGGCATGCTCCTTTTTTTCCCCCGTCAGCACCCAAAGCCCCCCGACCTCTAAGGGGCCCGGTGGTCCTCAGGGCCCCGGATGGAATGCCCCTTTTTTTTCCCGTTAGCACCCATAGCCCCCCCAACCTCTAAGGGGCCCGGTGGTCCTCAGGGCCCCGGATGGAATGCCCCTTTTTATTCCCCGTCAGCACCCAAAGCCCCCTGACTCACTCCCCCCGCTCCCCAATTTGCGGTGGCAGCACCCATGCCTAAAGCTGTGTAAGGGGCCTCAAAATTCCTGATGCCAGCCCTGGGGCACATCAAGGGACACATTCTTTTTCTCCCTATTTCTTCACCATGTCCCCCCTCCACCCGGCCTCCAGTTGGTTGCTCGCGGGTCACGCTCCTTCAGCTCCAGGTTGGAGCATTCTTCGTTCATCATCATTGGAGATCAGTTCTTTGGACCAATCGACCACAATGTAAGTATGGGGGGTCCCCTCTACGGGCCCCCTGCTTCTCCTCTAACCATAACCACCATTGAATGCTAAATTTTACTGATATTTATTTTGATAGATACCTTGCACATCATGCATCAACTCCTGAGGAAGCGAGCAGAGCTAACGAAACACGTTGAGTTTACAGGTGTAGATGCAAGCTTTATATTTCCAGCATTGTACCGAACATGTTTATGGTTGTAAGCTGTTGTTTTTATGCTCATTTATGATGATTTGTTTTATAAATCCTGAGATTTACTTGTTATGACCTCTGTGATCACCTCAATTAAAGTCCCACGGGTTAAGCTTGTTGTTCTATATGTAATTAGGGATGGAGGTGTGACATATAAAGAGCCAGCATCCGGACCGTTCCTTTTCCCTTTGGTGGTACATAAGGGCCACATACAGACTACGGGGTCTTTATATAATGTACCTGACATGTTTATTTCCTATGATCAGCAGCTCCATCTAGTGGCCATGTTGCGATATTTTCCTGAAATACCCCAGTCAGGAAACTACCACATTGTGACCACTAGATGGAGGTAACAGTCATAAGAAATACACATATTAGATACATTATGGGGAAGGTGTATGACGGATACAGAATGTGAGATTATAACAAGATTTATCTCCCCCTACAAGTATTGTTATCACTCCTAAGAATTTTATCAGCTTAAGAAAAAAGCTGACATCTTGGTTATTCCCCTAAATCTAAGTCTACATTTATTTTCTGTGATTGTCAGCTCCATCTAGTGGCCATATTGCAGAAGTTTCTTTAAAACTCCCCAATCAGGAAAATACCGCTTAATGACCACTAGATGGCGCAGATTACAGGGAATTATTTGTGGCAGCCGTGCCAATGCTGGAGACGTTGGCCCAGAGAGTTCCCTCATATCTCTGTGGATGATGTACAACCTGCACAATAGCGGGAGATGCCCCTCCCCCTCCCCTCCCCCCCTGTGGATTTATGTATTCTTCATGTGATGACATGTGATCACCTTCACTCCATTCTGTCCCTTGTGCTATTATTTCCTTTTCTTTGTATAATCAGCATGGAAACATTTCACATTTATTCCCAATAACATTCTGATTTCCGGGGAGATAGAAAAGACACAATGAGTGCCGATCTGTGTTCATCAGATACAAATTTTATTATGTGAGAAAAGAAATGTTAGAAAAGCGCCGACTCGTCATTTCCGGATGTCCGCCCCCGAGGAGCTTTGCAGGTCTATGAAGAGCCAATCAGAGGATGGTAGCGGCCTGGAGAGGGCGGAGTCACGGCTTCTACTTCCTGTAGGAAATGAAGAAGAAGGTTACCTACAGCCCTTCACCCAATAGGAGAAGTTATTTGCACCTGGCTCCTCCCACAATTATCTTAAGCCAAACGTCTTTCTGACTTCTGCTCCTTCTGCCTCCCATGCATGCGCAGATGGGCCGCGGGGCTTCTGGACCCGGCAGAGACATGCGTCTCATCTGCACACATGGAGGGGTGCCCCCCTCCCCCCGCGCATGCACAGACAGGTATGGAGGTCCCGGGTTGCTGTGAATGTCCCGATGTGGTGGAGATCTCTGCCGGGTCCTGAAGCCCTTGTGACAGAGAGAGAGATACAGAGAGACAGAGAGAGACAGAGACATAGAGAGAGAGGCAGAGAGAGAGAGACAGAGACAGACAGAGAGAGAGAGAGAGAGAGAGAGACAGAGAGAGAGTCCCGACTCAGAGGAAAGTGTTCGGGTGATGATGGGTGACGTATCAATTTATTACAAAAAATAAAGAATCGATTGTCTGATTGTGAGATATATAGAAGATTTCTGTAATGGGGGGACTCTGATGTAAGGGGGGGAGGATTCTAATGTAAGGGGGAGGACTCTAATGTAAGGGGGAGGACTCAGATGTAAGGGGGGAGGACTCAGATGTAAGGGGGGAGGACTCAGATGTAAGGGGAAAGTCTGATGTAAGGAGGGGATCTGATGTAAGGGGGGAGTCTGATGGGGGACCTGGATAAAAGGGGAGACTCTGATATCTTATAACCTGAAATCTCCCGCCAGGGGTCATCCCCCCCCCCCCTCAGTGTTGTACAGGAAGTAGTAGGTAGGGATATATAGAGGGGTCAGTCTACTAGACTATGAGGGGGAGGGGGCAGAAATTCCTGAGGTCCCCCCCCCCGGGAATAACACATAGAACCCCGATTACCTGATCATCGGCGGGGACGTCATTGGTTAAGGCACTGTGAAAATTAACGTTGCTTGTCCTTCGGTGAATTTGCCCCCAGACAGGTCTGAGGAGAATAAAGAGATGAGAAGTATAAGTAAAGTGACCGACGTGTCACTTGGGATCATCATCATCACCAGTCTATGGGATCATCACCATCATCACCAGTCTATGGGATCATCATCATCACCAGTCTATGGGATCATCATCACCAGTCTATGGGATCATCATCATCACCAGTCTATGGGATCATCACCATCATCACCAGTCTATGGGATCATCATCACATCACAGTCATGGGATCATCTATCACCAGTCTATGGATCATCATCATCACCAGTCTATGGGATCATCACCATCATCACCAGTCTATGGGATCATCATCATCATCACCAGTCTATGGGATCATCATCATCATCACCAGTCTATGGGATCATCATCATCACCAGTCTATGGGATCATCATCATCATCACCAGTCTATGGGATCATCATCATCATCACCAGTCTATGGGATCATCATCATCATCACCAGTCTATGGGATCATCATCATCATCACCAGTCTATGGGATCATCATCATCATCACCAGTCTATGGGATCATCATCATCATCACCAGTCTATGGGATCATCATCATCATCACCAGTCTATGGGATCATCATCATCATCACCAGTCTATGGGATCATCATCATCATCACCAGTCTATGGGATCATCATCATCATCACCAGTCTATGGGATCATCATCATCATCACCAGTCTATGGGATCTTCATCATCACCAGTCTATGGGATCATCATCATCACCAGTCTATGGGATCATCACCATCACCAGTCTATGGGATCATCACCATCATCACCAGTCTATGGGATCATCATCATCACCAGTCTATGGGATCATCATCATCACCAGTCTATGGGATCATCATCATCACCAGTCTATGGGATCATCATCATCATCACCAGTCTATGGGATCATCATCATCATCACCAGTCTATGGGATCATCATCATCATCACCAGTCTATGGGATCATCATCATCATCACCAGTCTATGGGATCATCATCATCATCATCAGTCTATGGGATCATCATCATCATCACCAGTCTATGGGATCATCATCATCATCACCAGTCTATGGGATCATCCTCATCACCAGTCTATGGGATCATCATCATCACCAGTCTATGGGATCATCATCATCACCAGTCTATGGGATCATCATCATCACCAGTCTATGGGATCATCATCATCACCACCAGTCTATTGTTGTGCTTTCTTAAGGTTATATTTACCCGCACAGTAAAATTATATTGAATTCTTTGATAACGAAGAAGTTTTTAAATACAAGTCAATCTATATGACATAGTCTATATTATGAAGCGTATTCACGGAGACGTATAATCATACAAAATAGCTAATTTATTGGTTGACAAAATATGGATATTTACATGACATTAGAATACCAGTTGCGTTACATGAACACATTGCGATACATTAAACTATCCCCAAAATGGGCGTGCAATACCTTTTATCTGTGTGTCATGGCCAAGTCTCAAGGTAACTTTATACAAAAGACAATGAAACGAAAGCGTCTATTTCATATTTCAACCTGTTACTTTACTGCAGGTAAGTAAGCGGCGAAATATGAAAATGTATTGGAAGGCTTTGTTCTGTCATTCATTTTGAAATTATGTAAAAAAATTATTAAAATATTAAAATATAAAAATGGTATGCTTTACAGAAAAATCTACCAGTTATTGATTATGAGACCAGACCATGACTACACGATATACAACTTTAAATCCTACAGAACAACAATATTTCTGATAAAGTAAAAATGGCATATTTACCAATTCCAAGATGGCTATGTGCGGATGCCCAGAGTTAATATGCAGTGCTTTCTATGGCCCTTCATGGGATGACAAGATGCCTTCATGCATTGTCCTAGCGTGCCCCTCCCCCTATGGATGGGGTCTTCTTCCTTCATTGATCCATCTGCCTTCCTTGATCTTTTTCATTGAATGATCTTCCTTGCCTCCTTCATTTCATGGGCTATCTCTCTTAAATTACTCAAAACAATAGGACCATTAAATTATCCTACCTCCTGCCCATCTCACAGCTGTCCTTAACTCATTGGCCTCTGGTCTCTATGGGAGTTCCTGGCAAGACATGTCGGGCTCCTATTGGCTGACGATTTTAATCATTTACTGGGTCTCTGAGTTTTGAGAACCTCAAGTAATATCACTTTCAGCCACTAGGTGTCTCACCTTTATTGTGAGATTATCTGTAAGATAATTTTATATTATTGGGGAGACTTATATTATTATTATTAACTTATTATTGGTAACTTCTATATATATATATATATATCTGATAACTTTATGTTCCATCAGATCCAATTAGTATATCTTTGATCCCTACATAACATAAACGTATATTCCTGTATAACTGCATATGTCCCAACGTGGATACATGAATTATTTTGATATGTGTTTGAGGGACACATGTTGCAGGATACATCTTTATAATCACAATTCTATATCCTTCATAATGTGGATTTAGTTTCTTTAAAAACACATCTATTGATAAAAACAAATTTCTCCTATAATTCTTTTTACAAATTTCTAAATTAGCGGATGCGTTGGTTATATATTTCACACGGTTCTTAAGATGTCATTTCTCATCTAAACATTATTTTCATTTCGATGTTTAATATATATCCTTGAATATCCAGTGTCTTTTAAGATAGTTCTGACTAGTTTCAGTTCAGACATCTGTTTAACATCTCTTTACTTAACACAATGGTTCTCGATGTGAGATGAACTGGGTTCCTCTGCTATTGTCTAAAAACAGCTGAGACAAATACTGCCTGTTTACCTAAAGGCAATCTTATTCTCTAAAACAATGAGAATTATTTTACTTCAATGTGATAACAGCCCAGTTAAGTATCTGTGAAAACTTTCCCGATGGCAGGATAACTTAACCAAGAGTGATAGTATACGTATTCTTGTTTATTCACCAAAATGTAGGACAACATTTCTTCGTCCCGTGATGAGAACTGTCATTGTTCTAAGTTTCATCCGAGCTTGTAAAGGTTATAGAATAACCAATTCAATTGTTGGTGTCTTGGAGGCTTGGCAAACATAGGCTACGATGTGTCTTTTTTTTTTCTTCGTTTCTTTTTGAATAGTTTCTAAAATTCATCTAAGCGAGCCTCACAAATATGTTCTAGTAAATATTAAATTCTTATTTTTCCGGGCCAGAATTATAACACTATGGAATCATCATCACCAGTCTATGGGATCATCATCATCACCAGTCTATGGGATCATCATCATCACCAGTCTATGGGATCATCATCATCACCAGTCTATGGGATCATCATCATCACCAGTCTATGGGATCATCATCATCACCAGTCTATGGGATCATCATCATCACCAGTCTATGGGATCATCATTATCACCAGTCTATGGGATCATCATCACCAGTCTATGGGATCATCATCATCACCAGTCTATGGGATCATCATCATCATCACCAGTCTATGGGATCATCATCATAACCAGTCTATGGGATCATCATCATCATCACCAGTCTATGGGATCATCATCATCATTACCAGTCTATGGGATCATCATCATCACCAGTCTATGGGATCATCATTATAACCAGTCTATGGGATCATCATCATCATCACCAGTCTATGGGATCATCATCATCATTACCAGTCTATGGGATCATCATCATAACCAGTCTATGGGATCATCATCATAACCAGTCTATGGGATCATCATCATCACCAGTCTATGGGATCATCATCATCACCAGTCTATGGCAGGAGTCTCCAAACTATGGCCCTCCAGGTGTTCAGGAACTACAATTCCCATCATGCCTAGTCATGTCTACGAATGTCAGAGTTTTACAATGCCTCATGGGAAGTGTAGTTCCATAGCAGCTGGAGGGCCGTAATTTGGAGATCCCTGGTCTATGGGATCATCATCATCACCATGAGGTGCATGAGGAGAGCTATGATGTAATCGGTATTGCTGAAACTTGGCTTCAATCCTCACATGACTGGGCTATTAATATTCCTGGCTATGCTCTCTTTCGGAAAGACAGGGTAAAAAGGAAAGGTGGAGGGGTCTGTCTCTATGTGAGAAATGACCTCAAAGCAAGCATGAAAGAGGACCTGTTGATTGAGCATGAAGAGGACTGGTTGAATGAGAGTGCGATGAAGTTGAAAAGCATTATGGGTGGAACTGCATACAGATGTGCGTAGTTCAAAGTTAATCATTGGAGTTTGTTATAGACCACCCAATGTTAATGAGGAGGTGGAGACTCAGCTCCTTGCACAGATGGAAAGGGCAGCAAGGGCTGGGACGGTGATAATAATGGGGGATTTTAACTACCCAGAAATTGACTGGAATAATGGAATTTCTGAGACAGTTAAAGGACAAAAATTTAAAAACCTATTGCAGGACAATTTTATGGTTCAGTTTATTGAGGCCCCAACTAGGAATGATGCTCTGTTGGACCTGGTAATCTCAAACCATGCAGAGCTTATTACTAATGTTCAGATAAAGGAACACCTGGGTAGCAGTGATCATAACATCATTTCATTTAATGTAAACTATAAGCAAGAAATACATACAGGAAAGATAAAAACACTTAATTTCAAGAGAGCAAATTTTCAAAGCATGAGGACTGCTCTCCAGGGCTTGGACTGGGAGGGAATATTGGCACAGATTAACACAGAACAGAAATGCGAATTTTTCAAAAAGACTCTTTGGAACCTCACTGCAAAGTATATTCCCATGGGCAATAAGTTTAAAAGGCTAAAGATAAAACCTATGTGGCTCACGGTCAAAGTTAAAAAAGCTATAAACAATAAGAAAATAGCTTTTAAAAAATATAAAAATGAAGGAACACTAGTGTCGTTTAAATGTTACAAAGAATATAATAGAATATGTAAAAAGGAAATCAAGGATGCAAAAATTCAAAATGAACGACAGATTGCAAAAGATAGTAGGACAAACCCCAAAAAATTCTTTAAATATATTAATAGTAAAAAGGTCAAGTCTGAGCATGTAGGCCCTTTACAAAATAATCTAGAGTGGGTGACTGAGGACATAGAGAAGGCAAATTTATTAAATGCTTTCTTCAGCTCTGTGTATACAATGGAGCATGGGGGAGGGGCTCATGTCCATAATGGGGGTGGGAGTGGCACAGCCCCAAATCCACAATGGCTCAAAAGTGATATGGTCCAGAAATATTTAGACAGAATAAAGGTGGATAAAGCACCTGGACCAGATGGCATCCACCCACGGATCCTAAAAGAATTGAGCTCTGAAATTTCAAAGCCACTGTATCTAATATTTAGGGACTCATTAATGACAGGAATAGTACCACTGGATTGGCGTAGAGCCCATGTGTCCCTATATTTAAAAAGGGAACAAAGTCTTTACCAAGTAACTATAGACCTGTTAGTTTAACTTCTATAGTTGGGAAGATACTGGAATGTTTAATAAAAGACCACATGGATGAGTTCTTGCTGGAAACAAACTATTTAGGCAGCAGACAGCATGGATTCATGAAAGACAGAAGTTGTCAGACAAACCTGATTTCCTTTTATGAAGAGGTAAGTAAAACCCTGGACAGAGGCGTGGCTGTGGGCGTGGTATACTTGGACAGAGGCGTGGCTGTGGGCATGGTATACTTGGACAGAGGCGTGGCAGTGGTATACTTGGACAGAGGCGTGGCTGTGGGCGTGGTATACTCGGACAGAGGCGTGGCAGTGGACGTGGTATACTTGGACAGAGGCGTGGCTGTGGGCGTGGTATACTTGGACAGAGGCGTGGCTGTGGACGTGGTATACTTGGACAGAGGCGTGGCTGTGGGCGTGGCATACTTGGACAGAGGCGTGGCTGTGGGCGTGGTATACGTGGACAGAGGCGTGGCTGTGGGCGTGGTATACGTGGACAGAGGCGTGGCTGTGGGCGTGGTATACTTGGACAGAGGCGTAGCAGTGGACGTGGTATACTTGGATTTTGCAAAAGCGTTGGATACAGTTCCCCACACACGGCTCATGTGTAAGGTCTACAGGATTAGATATATCAGTTTGTAAATGGATAGAGAACTGGCTGAAAGACAGAATTCAGAGAGTTGTGGTTAATGATTCTCACTCTGAATGGTCCAAGGTTATCAGCGGTGTACCCCAAGGTTCAGTGTTGGGTTCCTTACTTTTCAATATATTTATAAATGATATTGGGTCTGAGATCCAAAGTAACATTTCTGTCTTTGCAGATGACACCAAGCTATGCAGTGGAATAACGTCCTTGCAGGATGTCTCCAATTTACAAGCCGACCTCAATGCTCTGTCTAATTGGGCGACTAAGTGGCAGATGAGGTTTAATGTTGATAAATGTAAAGTTATGCACTTGGGGGCTAAGAATATTCATGCATCATACATGCTAGGGGGAGTAAAACTGGGGGGATCTGTAGTGGAGAAGGATCTGGGGGGATCTGTAGTGGAGAAGGATCTGGGGGGATCCATAGTGGAGAAGGATCTGGGGGGATCCGTAGTGGAGAAGGATCTGGGGGGATCTATAGTGGAGAAGGATCTGGGGGGATCCGTAGTGGAGAAGGATCTGGGGGGATCCGTAGTGGAGAAGGATCTGGGGGGGATCCGTAGTGGAGAAGGATCTGGGGGGGGATCCGTAGTGGAGAAGGATCTGGGGGGATCCGTAGTGGAGAAGGATCTGGGGGGGGTCCGTAGTGGAGAAGGATCTGGGGGGGATCCGTAGTGGAGAAGGATCTGGGGGGATCCGTAGTGGAGAAGGATCTGGGGGATCCGTAGTGGAGAAGGATCTGGGGGGATCTGTAGTGGAGAAGGATCTGGGGGGATCTGTAGTGGAGAAGGATCTGGGGGATCCGTAGTGGAGAAGGATCTGGGGGGATCTGTAGTGAAGAAGGATCTGGGATTTTTAGTTGATCATAAGCTCAATAATAACATGCAATGCCAAGCTGCGGTTTCCAAAGCGAGGAAAGTCCTTTCTTGTATAGAGAGGTATGGACTCCAGAGACAGAGATATCACCCCCCCCCCCTGTACAAATCATTAGTAAGACCTCATCTGGAATATGCTGCTTCACCAGTTTTGGGCACCAGTTCTCAAAAAGGATATCGGAGATCGGAGAACTGGAGAAAGTGCAGAGAAGGGCAACCAAACTGATAAGAGGCATGGAGGAGCTCAGCTATGAGGAAAGATTAGAGGAACTGAATTTATTCACTCTTGAGAAGAGGAGAATAAGGGGGGATATGATCAACATGTACAAATACATAAGAGGTCCATATAGTGAACTTGGTGTTGAGTTATTCACTTTAAGGTCAACGCTGAGGACAAGGGGGCACTCTTTACGTCTGGAGGAAAAGAGATTTCACCTCCAAATACGGAAAGGTTTCTTCACAGTAAGAGCTGTGAAAATGTGGAACAGACTCCCTCCAGAGGTGGTTCTGGCCAGCTCAGTAGATTGCTTTAAGAGAGGCCTGGATTCTTTCCTAAATGCACAAAATATAACTGAGTACTAAGTTTTGTAGGTAAAGTTGATCCGGGGTAAATCCGATTGCCTTTCGGGGGATCAGGAAGGAATTTTTTCCCCTCCGGTAGCAAATTGGATCATCGCTCTGCTGGGGTTTTTTGCCTTCCTCTGGATCAACTGTGGGTATGGAGTTGGGTGTATGGGATGTACTGTGTTTTATTTTGTTTGTTTATTTTAATTTTTTTATGGTTGAACTGGATGGACTTGTGTCTTTTTTCAACCTGACTAACTATGTAACTATCACCAGTCCATGGGATCATCATCATCATCATCATCACCAGTCTATGGAATCATCATCATCATCATCATCACCAGTCTATGGGATCATCATCATCACCAGTCTATGGGATCATCATCATCATCACCAGTCTATGGGATCATCATCATCATCACCAGTCTATGGGATCATCATCATCATCATCATCACCAGTCTATGGGATCATCATCATCACCAGTCTATGGGATCATCATCACCACCAGTCTATGGGATCATCATCATCACCACCAGTCTATGGGATCATCATTATTAGGGATGACCCAAACACCCCCCCCCCCCGGTTCAGTTCGCAGCAGAACCTGTGAACAGGCAAAAAATTCATTGGAACCCCGTTACAGTCTATGGGACACGAACATGAAAAATCAAAAGTGGTCATTTTAAAGGTTAAAATGCAAGTTATTGTCATAAAAAGTGTTTGGGGACCCGGGTCCTGCCCCAGGGGAGTGTTTGGGGACCCGGGTCCTGCCCCAGGGGAGTGTTTGGGGACCCGGGTCCTGCCCCAGGGGAGTGTTTGGGGACCCGGGTCCTGCCCCAGGGGAGTGTTTGGGGACCCGGGTCCTGCCCCAGGCAAATGTTTGGGGATTTGGTTCCTGCCCCAGGGGAGTGTTTGGGGACCCGGGTCCTGCCCCAGGCAAATGTTTGGGGATTTGGGTCCTGCCCCAGGGGAGTGTTTGGGGACCCGGGTCCTGCCCCAGGTGAATGTTTGGGGATTCGGGTCCTGCCCCAGGGGGAGTGTTTGGGAACCCGGGACATGTATCAGTGCAAAAAAAGTTTTAAAAACTGCAGTTTTTTCGGGAGCAGTGAATTTAATAATGCTAAAAGTGAAACAATAAAAGTGAAATATTCCTTTAGATGTCGTACCTGGGGGTGTGTATAGTATGTCTGTAAAGTAGCGCTTTTTTTTCCGTGTTTAGAACTGTCCCTGCACAAAGTGTAATTTCTAAAGGGAAAAAGTCATTTAAAAATCACTCGCGGCTATTCATGAATTGTCGGGTCCCGGCAATACAGGGAAAAGTCTTTAAAAAAATGGCAGGAGTCCCCCCCTAGTTCATCACCAGGCCCTTTGGGTCTGGTATGAATATTAAGGGAAACCCCGAACCAAAAAATAAATGGCACGGGGTCCCCCCAAAAATCCATACCAGACCCTTATCCGAGCACGCAACCTGGCAGGCCGCAAGAAAAGAGGGGGGGGGGTGATGAGAAAGCGCTCCCACATGGGGGGGGGGGCAGGATTTGGGGTTTCCCTTTGTTAAAGGGGTCTTCCAGATTCTGATAAGCCCCCCCCGCCTGCAGACCCCCCACGACCACTGGGCAAGGGTTATGGGTAGGGATATACCGATACTAGTATAGGTACCGATACCGAGCATTTCCCCGAGTACTTATACTCGGAGGAAATGCTCCGATGCTTCACCCGATACCTGGGCAGTCAGGGGTGATTGGTGCGGCAGGGGAGTTGCAAGCACTGATCTGCCCCCTTTTCAGCTGTTTTGGTTAAAGTTATACATTGGTGTTCGGTGCTTGTAACTCCCCATGAAGCTGCACCAATCACCGCTGACTGTCCCCCTCCATGCTGTCCTCCCCGCTCCATGCTGTCTTCCCCCCTCCATGCTGTCTTCCCCCCTCCATGCTGTCTTCCCCCCACCGTGCTCAGTGCTGTCCTCCCACTCCATGCTCCGTGCTGTCTTCCACCCCTCCGTGCTCCATGCTGTCTTCCCCCTCCATGCTCAGTGCTGACTTCCCCCCTCTGTGCTGTCTTCTCCCCCCTCCGTGCTGTCTTCTCCCCCCCTCCGTGCTGTCTTCTCCCCCCTCCGTGCTGTCTTCTCCCCCCCCTCCCTCTGTGCTGTCTTCTCCCCCCCCTCCGTGCTGTCTTCTCCCCCCCCTCCGTGCTGTCTTTCTCCCCCTCCGTGCTGTCTTTCTCCCCCCCCTCCGTGCTGTCTTCTCCCCCCCCCTCCGTTTGCTGTCTTCCCCCCCCTCTGTGCTGTCTTCCCCCCCCCTCTGTGCTGTCTTCTCCCTTCTCTGTGCTGTCTTTTCCTCCCGTGCTGTCTTCTCCCTCCTCCGAGCTGTCTTCCCCCTCACCATGCTCAGGGTTGTCCCCCCCTCCATGCTGACTTCCCCCCTCCATGCTCCATGCTGTCTTCTCCCCCCTCCATGCTGTCTTCTCCCCCTTCCGTGCTGTCTTCTCCCCCCCTCCGTGCTGACTTCTCCCCCCCTCCGTGCTGTCTTCTCCCCCCTCCGTGCTCAGTGCTGTCCTCCCACTCCATGCTCCGTGCTGTCTTCCACCCCTCCGTGCTCCATGCTGTCTTCCCCCTCCATGCTCAGTGCTGACTTCCCCCCTCTGTGCTGTCTTCTCCCCCCTCCGTGCTGTCTTCTCCCCCCCTCCGTGCTGTCTTCTCCCCCCTCCGTGCTGTCTTCTCCCCCCCCTCTGTGCTGTCTTCTCCCCCCCCCTCCGTGCTGTCTTCTCCCCCCCCTCCGTGCTGTCTTCTCCCCCCCCTCCGTGCTGTCTTCTCCCCCCCCTCCGTGCTGTCTTCTCCCCCCCCTCCGTGCTGTCTTCTTCCCCCCTCTGTGCTGTCTTCCCCCCCCCTCTGTGCTGTCTTCTCCCTTCTCTGTGCTGTTTTCCCCCTCACCATGCTCAGGGTTGTCTCCCCCCCTCCATGCTGACTTCCCCCCTCCATGCTCCATGCTGTCTTCTCCCCCCTCCATGCTGTCTTCTCCCCCTTCCGTGCTGTCTTCTCCCCCCCTCCGTGCTGACTTCTCCCCCCCTCCGTGCTGACTTCTCCCCCCCTCCGTGCTGTCTTCTCCCCCCTCCGTGCTCAGTGCTGTCCTCCCACTCCATGCTCCGTGCTGTCTTCCACCCCTCCGTGCTCCATGCTGTCTTCCCCCTCCATGCTCAGTGCTGACTTCCCCCCTCTGTGCTGTCTTCTCCCCCCTCCGTGCTGTCTTCTCCCCCCTCCGTGCTGTCTTCTCCCCCCTCCGTGCTGTCTTCTCCCCCCCCCTCCGTGCTGTCTTCTCCCCCCCCTCCGTGCTGTCTTCTCCCCCCCCCTCCGTGTGCTGTCTTCTCCCCCCCCTCCGTGCTGTCTTCTCCCCCCCCTCCGTGCTGTCTTCTCCCCCCCCTCCGTGCTGTCTTCTTCCCCCCCTCCGTGCTGTCTTCTTCCCCCCTCTGTGCTGTCTTCCCCCCCCCTCTGTGCTGTCTTTTCCTCCCGTGCTGTCTTCTCCCTCCTCCGAGCTGTCTTCCCCCTCACCATGCTCAGGGTTGTCTCCCCCCCTCCATGCTGACTTCCCCCCTCCATGCTCCATGCTGTCTTCTCCCCCCTCCATGCTGTCTTCTCCCCCTTCCGTGCTGTCTTCTCCCCCCCTCCGTGCTGACTTCTCCCCCCCTCCGTGCTGTCTTCTCCCCCCTCCGTGCTGTTTTCTCCCCCCTCCGTGCTGTCTTCTCCCCCCTTCCATGCTGTCTTCTCTCCCCTTCTGTGCTGTCTTCTCCCTCCGTGCTGTCTTCTCCCTCCTCCGAGCTGTCTTCCCCCCCACCATGCTCAGGGTTGTCTCCCCCCCCTCCATGCTGACTTCCCCCCTCCATGCTCCATGCTGTCTTCTCCCCCCCCTCTGTGCTGTCTTCTCCCCCCCCTCCGTGCTGTCTTCTCCCCCCCCTCCGTGCTGTCTTCTCCCCCCCCCTCCGTGCTGTCTACTACCCCCCCCTCTGTGCTGTCTTCTCCCTTCTCTGTGCTGTCTTTTCCCCCCGTGCTGTCTTCTCCCTCCTCCGAGCTGTCTTCCCCCCCACCATGCTCAGGGTTGTCTCCCCCCCCTCCATGCTGACTTCCCCCCTCCATGCTCCATGCTGTCTTCTCCCCCCCCTCTGTGCTGACTTCTCCCCCCCTCCGTGCTGACTTCTCCCCCCCATGCTGTCTTCTCCTCCCCTCCGTGCTGTCTTCTCCCCCCTCCATGCTGTCTTCTCTCCCCTTCTGTGCTGTCTTCTCCCCCCTTTCCATGATGTCTTCTGCCCCCCTCCATGCTGTCTTCTGCCCCCCTCCAAGCTGTCTTCTGCCCCCCTCCAAGCTGTCTTCTGCTCCCCTCCGTGCTGTCTTCTCCCCCCCTCAGTGCTGTCTTCTCCCCCCCCTCCATGATGTCTTCTCCCCCCCCCCCTCCATGATGTCTTCTCCTCCCCCCCCCATTCTGTCTTCTCCTACTCCTACTAAACCCGGCTCCTACCTTTTTCCGAATTAACATATGAGTCCATTCATATGTGTGAACTTGTGTTTACTATGCTTCAGTTTATGAATGGAGAGAAGCTTCTCTCCATTCATTTCAGCTGAGGCTGCTGAGAAAGGGACTGAGGAATCTGTCCTTAGTCCCTTTATCTGACTCAAAGGGGAGATGTCAGAGGTCTGTTACCGGGGCTGATTAAAAAAAAAATAATGAAAAAAAAAAAAAAACACCCTGACAACCCCCCAAAAAAATGAAAAAAAGCAATCACTGTTATAAAAAAAATTGTAAAAAATAAAATAAAAAACTGCCACTGTCACGTGACATTAAAAAAAGTATCAGTGCTCGGTATCGGCGAGTACTTAAAAAAAAGTATCGGTACTTGTACTCGGTCTCGAAAAAGTGGTATCGGGGCAACCCTAGTTGTGGGGAAGATGTCCTGGTACGGTTCAGGAGGGGGGGGGCGCTCTCTCGTCCCCCCTCTTTTTCTGCGGCCTGCCAGGTTGCATGCTCGGATAAGGGTCTGTTATGGATTTTTGGGGGGACCCCACGCCATTTTGTTTTTAATTTTGGTGCGGGGATCCCCTTAATATCCATACCAGACCTGAAGGGCCCAATATGGCATTTGGGGGGGACCCCCAAGTTTTTTTGGAGTTTGGGGTTCCCCTTAATATTCATACCAGACCCAAAGGTAATGGACTGGGGGGAACCCCTGCCATATTTTCAATGACTTTTCTCTGTATTGCCGGGACCCGACAATTCATTGTAGCCGCAAGTGATTTTTAAATTACTTTTTTTTTTCACTTTATGCAGGGACAGTTCTAAACACGGGAAACATGCGCCACTTTACAGACATACTATAGACACCCCCCAGGTACGAAATCTAAAGGAATATTTCATTTTTATTGTTTCACTTTAAGCATTATTAAATTCACTGCTCCCGAAAAAACGGACACTTTTAAACTTTTTTCTGCATTGATACATGTCCCCTGGGGGCAGGACCCGGGTCCCCAAACACTCCCCTGGGGCAGGAACCGGGTCACCAATAGTGATGAGCGGAATACGCCATATTCGATTTCGCGATATTTCGTTAATATCGAATATTCGTGATATTTTATAAAAAAAAAAAAAAAAAATGCGAAATTTCGCTAGTGCGAATGCAAAATTGATTGCGAAATTGATTGCGAAATTTGAAAAAATACGAATATTCGAAATAGCGAATATTCGCCGAGATATTCGAGTTATTCGCGAATACTCGAATATGCAATATTCGTAGCGAATATTCGCAATGCAAATATTCGTGAGCAACACTAGTCACCAAACACTCCCCCGGGGCAGGACCCGGTTCCCCAAACACTCCCCTGGGGCAGGACCCGGGTCTCCAAACACTCCCCTGGGGCAGGACCCAGGTCCCCAAACACTCTCCTGGGGCAGGACCCGGGTCACTAAACACTCCCCTGGGGCAGGACCCGTGTCACTAAACACTCGCCTGGGGCAGGACCCGGGTCCCCAAACACTCCCCTGGGGCAGGACCCGGGTCCCCAAACACTCCCCTGGGGCAGGACCCGGGTCCCCAAACACTCCCCTGGGGCAGGACCCGGGTCCCCAAACACTCCCCTGGGGCAGGACCCGGGTCCCCAAACACTCCCCTGGGACAGGACCCGGGTCCCCAAACACTCCCCTGGGGCAGGAACCGGGTCCCAAACACTCCCCTGGGGCAGGACCCGGGTCCCCAAACACTCCCCCTGGGGCAGGACCCGGGTCCCCAAACACTCCCCCTGGGGCAGGACCCTGGTCCCCAAACACTCCCCCGGGGCAAGAACCGGGTCCCCAAACACTCCCCGGGGCAGGACCCGGGTCCCCAAACACTTCCCTGGGACAGGACTCGGGTCCCCAAACACTCCCCCGGGGCAGGACCCGGGTCCCCAAACACTCCCCCGGGGCAGGACCCAGGTCCCCAAACACTCCCCTGGGGCAGGACGGGGTCACTAAACACTCCCCTGGGGCAGGACCCTGGTCCCCAAACACTCCCGTGGGGCAGGACCCGGGTCCCCAAACACTCCCCCGGGGCAGGACCCGGGTCCCCAAACACTCCCCCGGGGCAGGACCGGGTCCCCAAACACTCCCCTGGGGCAGGACGGGGTCACTAAACACTCCCCCGGGGCAGGACCCGGGTCCCCAAACACTCCCCCGGGGCAGGACCCGGGTCCCCAAACACTCCCCTGGGGCAGGACGGGGTCACTAAACACTCCCCTGGGGCAGGACCCTGGTCCCCAAACACTCCCCTGGGGCAGGACCCTGGTCCCCAAACACTCCCCTGGGGCAGGACCCTGGTCCCCAAACACTCCCGTGGGGCAGGACCCAGGTCACTAAACACTCCCCTGGGGCATTTTGGCGCTTTAGATTTCTCCCATAGACTTTTTGTTTGAGTCAAACATAAAGCTCACCCCTAATCACCAGTCTTTGGGATCGTCACGTTCTCTTACCTTGCAAGGCTTCTTTATTGGCCATCGGCAGCACGGGAGATCTATGGAGATCTGTTTTAGGCTCCTGCTGTGTCTTGCTGGGACTCTCAGATCTCCGGAATCCATCGACTTCTACAGAATAAAACAGATTTATCATTCGGTGATGACAAGGACCGGGCAGGACCGGCTTTTCTTCTACAATGGGAATCCCCATACCGATCCCTCCATCCCCTCCCCCCTCCACAGATATATCATTATCTTATATCCAATGATGTTTCTGCCACCGGGGCGGCACGGTGATCACCGCACACACAGGGGCGGGTCTGATGACAGGACGGGAGGGGTCATTGGGAGTTATGGCCGGTATGCAAAGGCCCCGCCTCCAGTATGACTCCTCTACCCGCCTCTGAAGGGGTGCAATGGATATATTGATGGGAATCTACCAAGACTGGAGCAGCCAAAATCTGAAGCAACCAATCCGCTTCTAGCACTGCACATCCCCCTGAACACACCATCCCCACTGTGAAACATGGTGGTGGCAGCATCATGTGGTGGGGATGCTTTTCTTCAGCAGGGAGAGAGAAGCTGGTCAGAGTTGATGGGAAGATGGAGGGAGACAAATACAGGACAACCTGCAGAAGACTTGAGACCGGGGGGGGGGGGTTCACCTTCCAGCAGGACAACGACCCTGAAGTACAGCCAGAGCTACAATGGAATGATTTGGATCAAAGCCTATTCATGTGTTAGAATGGCCCAGTCACAGTCCAGACCTAAATCCCATTGAGAATCTGTGGACAAGACTTGAAAATTGCTGATCACAGACGCTCTCCATCCAATCTGACAGAGACAGAGATATTTTACACAGAAGAATGGGCAGAAATTTTCCTCTCTAGATGTGCAAAGCTGGTAGAGACACCCCTAAAAAGACTTGTAGAGAAAGGGGGTTCTACAAAGTATTGACTCCGGGGGGGCCCCATACAAATGCCCCTCCCCCCACACCCCGGGGAACTCACCTCTCCTCCATCCTGGGATCCATCAGATGGGGTCACCAGCAGCACAAAGACCACGAGACACCCCAAGATCAGCAGAGTCCTCATCACTGATCCTCACCCCGATCCTCACTACAGCAACAAGACAGAAAGACGTACAATGTGTGACCCCCACCCTCCGTATACCTCACAGTGCTGAGAGCAGTTCTTATATACCCCACCTTTCCCCTCCCCCTTCCTGGGACTGGCCGACTGTGGGATCCAAACCTACAGATGGGGCAACATCCTTCCCTATTCTACTGTCACATCTTCTTCTTCGTCTTCTGTTTTTTTACTGAAAATATTTATTTTCTATGAATTTATTATTCCAGGTATCTCTATAGGACTGACAATTTACACAGCACTCTGCATACTCTACAGTCCCCGCCCCGAGGAGCTTTCAGGCTAAGGTCCCTCCCTCATATACTATAGGGACAGTTTAGACAGGAGACAATTATCAGAGTGTAGGAGGAAAATCTCATGGAG
Organism: Rana kukunoris; assembly: GCA_029574335.1. Taxonomy (NCBI): domain Eukaryota; kingdom Metazoa; phylum Chordata; class Amphibia; order Anura; family Ranidae; genus Rana; species Rana kukunoris. The sequence continues at coordinate 483,277,755 of CM056053.1, forward strand.
AGCATGCAAACCCCATGCAGAGTCCTGATCAGTCACACCAGTGCGGCCTCCTCTGTGTCCTGATCAGTCACACCAGTGCGGCCTCCTCTGTGTCCTGATCAGTCACACCAGTGCAGCCTCCTCAGTGTCCTGATCAGTCACACCAGTGCGGCCTCCTCTGTGTCCTGATCAGTCACACCAGTGCGGCCTCCTCTGTGTCCTGATCAGTCACACCAGTGCGGCCTCCTCTGTGTCCTGATCAGTCACACCAGTGCAGCCTCCTCAATGTCCTGATCAGTCACACCAGCGCGGCCTCCTCGGTGTCCTGATCAGTCACACCAGTGCGGCCTCCTCTGTGTCCTGATCAGTCACACCAGTGCAGCCTCCTCTGTGTCCTGATCAGTCACACCAGTGCGGCCTCCTCTGTGTCCTGATCAGTCACACCAGTGCGGCCTCCTCTGTGTCCTGATCAGTCACACCAGTGCGGCCTCCTCTGTGTCCTGATCAGTCACACCAGTGCAGCCTCCTCTGTGTCCTGATCAGTCACACCAGTGCGGCCTCCTCTGTGTCCTGATCAGTCACACCAGTGCAGCCTCCTCAGTGTCCGGATCAGTCACACCAGTGCGGCATCCTCTGTGTCCTGATCAGTCACACCAGCGCGGCCTCCTCTGTGTCCTGATCAGTCACACCAGTGCGGCCTCCTCTGTGTCCTGATCAGTCACACCAGCGCGGCCTCCTCAATGTCCTGATCAGTCACACCAGCGCGGTCTCCTCAGTGTCCTGATCAGTCACACCAGTGCGGCCTCCTCTGTGTCCTGATCAGTCACACCAGTGCGGCCTCCTCTGTGTCCTGATCAGTCACACCAGTGCGGCCTCCTCAGTGTCCTGATCAGTCACACCAGTGCGGCCTCCTCTGTGTCCTGATCAGTCACACCAGTGCAGCCTCCTCAGTGTCCTGAACATTCACAAGTGCGGCCTCCTCTGTGTCCATTCACACCAGTGCGGCCTCCTCTGTGCGGCCTCCTCTGTGTCCTGATCAGCGCGGCCTCCTCTGTGTCCTGTCACACCAGTGCGGCCTCCTCTGTGTCCTGATCAGTCACACCAGTGCAGCCTCCTCAGTGTCCTGAACATTCACACCAGCGCGGCCTCCTCTGTGTCCTGAACATTCACACCAGTGCGGCCTCCTCTGTGTCCTGATCAGTCACACCAGTGCGGCCTCCTCTGTGTCCTGATCAGTCACACCAGTGCGGCCTCCTCTGTGTCCTGATCAGTCACACCAGTGCGGCCTCCTCTGTGTCCTGATCAGTCACACCAGTGCAGCCTCCTCAGTGTCCTGATCAGTCACACCAGTGCGGCCTCCTCTGTGTCCTGATCAGTCACACCAGTGCGGCCTCCTCTGTGTCCTGATCAGTCACACCAGTGCAGCCTCCTCAGTGTCCGGATCAGTCACACCAGTGCGGCATCCTCTGTGTCCTGATCAGTCACACCAGCGCGGCCTCCTCTGTGTCCTGATCAGTCACACCAGTGCAGCCTCCTCTGTGTCCTGATCAGTCACACCAGTGCGGCCTCCTCTGTGTCCTGATCAGTCACACCAGTGCGGCCTCCTCTGTGTCCTGATCAGTCACACCAGTGCGGCCTCCTCTGTGTCCTGATCAGTCACACCAGTGCGGCCTCCTCTGTGTCCTGATCAGTCACACCAGTGCAGCCTCCTCTGTGTCCTGATCAGTCACACCAGTGCAGCCTCCTCAGTGTCCGGATCAGTCACACCAGTGCGGCATCCTCTGTGTCCTGATCAGTCACACCAGCGCGGCCTCCTCTGTGTCCTGATCAGTCACACCAGTGCGGCCTCCTCTGTGTCCTGATCAGTCACACCAGTGCGGCCTCCTCTGTGTCCTGATCAGTCACACCAGTGCGGCCTCCTCTGTGTCCTGATCAGTCACACCAGTGCAGCCTCCTCTGTGTCCTGATCAGTCACACCAGTGCAGCCTCCTCAGTGTCCGGATCAGTCACACCAGTGCGGCATCCTCTGTGTCCTGATCAGTCACACCAGTGCGGCCTCCTCTGTGTCCTGATCAGTCACACCAGTGCGGCCTCCTCTGTGTCCTGATCAGTCACACCAGCGCGGCCTCCTCAATGTCCTGATCAGTCACACCAGCGCGGCCTCCTCTGTGTCCTGATCAGTCACACCAGTGCGGCCTCCTCTGTGTCCTGATCAGTCACACCAGTGCGGCCTCCTCTGTGTCCTGATCAGTCACACCAGTGCAGCCTCCTCAGTGTCCGGATCAGTCACACCAGTGCGGCATCCTCTGTGTCCTGATCAGTCACACCAGCGCGGCCTCCTCTGTGTCCTGATCAGTCACACCAGTGCGGCCTCCTCTGTGTCCTGATCAGTCACACCAGTGCGGCCTCCTCTGTGTCCTGATCAGTCACACCAGCGCGGCCTCCTCGGTGTCCTGATCAGTCACACCAGTGCAGCCTCCTCTGTGTCCTGATCAGTCACACCAGCGCGGTCTCCTCAGTGTCCTGATCAGTCACACCAGCGCGGTCTCCTCAGTGTCCTGATCAGTCACACCAGTGCGGCCTCCTCTGTGTCCTGATCAGTCACACCAGTGCGGCCTCCTCTGTGTCCTGATCAGTCACACCAGTGCGGCCTCCTCAGTGTCCTGATCAGTCACACCAGCGCGGTCTCCTCAGTGTCCTGATCAGTCACACCAGTGCGGCCTCCTCTGTGTCCTGAACATTCACACCAGTGCGGCCTCCTCTGTGTCCTGATCAGTCACACCAGTGCGGCCTCCTCTGTGTCCTGATCAGTCACACCAGTGCGGCCTCCTCTGTGTCCTGATCAGTCACACCAGTGCGGCCTCCTCTGTGTCCTGATCAGTCACACCAGTGCAGCCTCCTCAGTGTCCTGATCAGTCACACCAGTGCGGCCTCCTCTGTGTCCTGATCAGTCACACCAGTGCGGCCTCCTCTGTGTCCTGATCAGTCACACCAGTGCGGCCTCCTCTGTGTCCTGATCAGTCACACCAGTGCAGCCTCCTCAGTGTCCTGATCAGTCACACCAGCGCGGCCTCCTCTGTGTCCTGATCAGTCACACCAGTGCAGCCTCCTCAGTGTCCTGATCAGTCACACCAGTGCGGCCTCCTCTGTGTCCTGATCAGTCACACCAGTGCGGCCTCCTCTGTGTCCTGATCAGTCACACCAGTGCGGCCTCCTCTGTGTCCTGATCAGTCACACCAGTGCAGCCTCCTCAGTGTCCTGATCAGTCACACCAGCGCGGCCTCCTCTGTGTCCTGATCAGTCACACCAGTGCAGCCTCCTCAATGTCCTGATCAGTCACACCAGCGCGGCCTCCTCGGTGTCCTGATCAGTCACACCAGTGCGGCTTCCTCTGTGTCCTGATCAGTCACACCAGTGCAGCCTCCTCAGTGTCCGGATCAGTCACACCAGTGCGGCATCCTCTGTGTCCTGATCAGTCACACCAGCGCGGCCTCCTCGGTGTCCTGATCAGTCACACCAGCGCGGCCTCCTCGGTGTCCTGATCAGTCACACCAGTGCAGCCTCCTCTGTGTCCTGATCAGTCACACCAGTGCAGCCTCCTCTGTGTCCTGATCAGTCACACCAGTGCGGCCTCCTCTGTGTCCTGTGCAGCCTCCTCTGTGTCCTGATCAGTCACACCAGCCTCCTCTGTGCGATCAGCCTCCTCTGTGTCCTGATCAGTCACACCAGTGCGGTCTCCTCAGTGTCCTGATCAGTCACACCAGTGCAGCCTCCTCTGTGTCCTGATCAGTCACACCAGTGCGGCCTCCTCAGTGTCCTGATCAGTCACACCAGTGCGGCCTCCTCTGTGTCCTGATCAGTCACACCAGTGCGGCCTCCTCTGTGTCCTGATCAGTCACACCAGTGCGGCCTCCTCTGTGTCCTGATCAGTCACACCAGTGCGGCCTCCTCTGTGTCCTGATCAGTCACACCAGTGCGGCCTCCTCTGTGCGGCCTCCTCTGTGTCCTGATCAGTGGGCCTCTCTGTGTCACAGTCACACCAGTGCGGCCTCCTCTGTGTGCGCCCTCTTCTGTGTCCTGATCAGTCACACCAGTGCGGCCTCCTCTGTGTCCTGATCAGTCACACCAGTGTGGCCTCCTCTGTGTCCTGATCAGTCACACCAGTGCGGCCTCCTCTGTGTCCTGATCAGTCACACCAGTGCGGCCTCCTCTGTGTCCTGATCAGTCACACCAGTGCAGCCTCCTCAGTGTCCTGATCAGTCACACCAGTGCGGCCTCCTCTGTGTCCTGATCAGTCACACCAGTGCGGCCTCCTCTGTGTCCTGATCAGTCACACCAGTGCGGCCTCCTCTGTGTCCTGATCAGTCACACCAGTGCAGCCTCCTCAGTGTCCTGATCAGTCACACCAGCGCGGCCTCCTCTGTGTCCTGATCAGTCACACCAGTGCAGCCTCCTCAATGTCCTGATCAGTCACACCAGCGCGGCCTCCTCGGTGTCCTGATCAGTCACACCAGTGCGGCTTCCTCTGTGTCCTGATCAGTCACACCAGTGCAGCCTCCTCAGTGTCCGGATCAGTCACACCAGTGCGGCATCCTCTGTGTCCTGATCAGTCACACCAGCGCGGCCTCCTCAATGTCCTGATCAGTCACACCAGCGCGGCCTCCTCGGTGTCCTGATCAGTCACACCAGTGCAGCCTCCTCTGTGTCCTGATCAGTCACACCAGTGCAGCCTCCTCTGTGTCCTGATCAGTCACACCAGTGCAGCCTCCTCTGTGTCCTGATCAGTCACACCAGTGCGGCCTCCTCTGTGTCCTGAACATTCACACCAGTGCGGCCTCCTCTGTGTCCTGATCAGTCACACCAGTGCGGCCTCCTCTGTGTCCTGATCAGTCACACCAGTGCGGCCTCCTCTGTGTCCTGATCAGTCACACCAGTGCGGCCTCCTCTGTGTCCTGATCAGTCACAGCAGTGCGCCCTCTTCTGTGTCCTGATCAGTCACACCAGTGCGGCCTCCTCTGTGTCCTGATCAGTCACACCAGTGTGGCCTCCTCTGTGTCCTGATCAGTCACACCAGTGCGGCCTCCTCTGTGTCCTGATCAGTCACACCAGTGCGGCCTCCTCTGTGTCCTGATCAGTCACACCAGTGCAGCCTCCTCAGTGTCCTGATCAGTCACACCAGTGCGGCCTCCTCTGTGTCCTGATCAGTCACACCAGTGCGGCCTCCTCTGTGTCCTGATCAGTCACACCAGTGCGGCCTCCTCTGTGTCCTGATCAGTCACACCAGTGCAGCCTCCTCAGTGTCCTGATCAGTCACACCAGCGCGGCCTCCTCTGTGTCCTGATCAGTCACACCAGTGCGGCATCCTCAGTGTCCTGATCAGTCACACCAGCGCGGCCTCCTCTGTGTCCTGATCAGTCACACCAGTGCAGCCTCCTCAATGTCCTGATCAGTCACACCAGCGCGGCCTCCTCGGTGTCCTGATCAGTCACACCAGTGCGGCTTCCTCTGTGTCCTGATCAGTCACACCAGTGCAGCCTCCTCAGTGTCCGGATCAGTCACACCAGTGCGGCATCCTCTGTGTCCTGATCAGTCACACCAGCGCGGCCTCCTCTGTGTCCTGATCAGTCACACCAGCGCGGCCTCCTCAATGTCCTGATCAGTCACACCAGCGCGGCCTCCTCAGTGTCCTGATCAGTCACACCAGTGCAGCCTCCTCTGTGTCCTGATCAGTCACACCAGTGCAGCCTCCTCTGTGTCCTGATCAGTCACACCAGCGCGGTCTCCTCAGTGTCCTGATCAGTCACACCAGTGCGGCCTCCTCTGTGTCCTGAACATTCACACCAGTGCGGCCTCCTCTGTGTCCTGATCAGTCACACCAGTGCGGCCTCCTCTGTGTCCTGATCAGTCACACCAGTGCGGCCTCCTCTGTGTCCTGATCAGTCACACCAGTGCGGCATCCTCTGTGTCCTCTGTGTCCTGATCAGTCACACCAGTGCGGCCCTCTTCAGTCACACCAGTGCAGCTCTCTGTGTCTGATCAGTCACACCAGTGCGGCCTCCTCTGTGTCCTGATCAGTCACACCAGCCTCCTCTGTGTCCTGTGCAGCCTCCTCTGTGTCCTGAGTGCGGCCTCTCTGTGTCAGTCACACCAGTGCGGCCTCCTCTGTGTCCTGATCAGTCACACCAGTGCAGCCTCCTCTGTGTCCTGATCAGTCACACCAGTGCGCCCTCTTCTGTGTCCTGATCAGTCACACCAGTGCGGCCTCCTCTGTGTCCTGATCAGTCACACCAGTGTGGCCTTTTTGTTGTCCTCGGTGTCCTGATCAGCCACACCAGTGGCTCCAAATGACTTGGACCAGAGCACAACACAAGATCCATAAAGACATGGATGAGCAAGTTTGGGGTGGAGGAACTTGACTGGCCTGCACAGAGTCCTGACCTCAAACCGATAGAACACCTTTGGGATGAATTAGAGCGGAGACTGTGAGCCGGGCCTTCTCCTCCAACATCAGTGCCTGACCCCACAAATGCTCTTCTGGAAGAATGGTCAAACATTCCCATAGACACACCCCTAAACCTTGTGGACGGCCTTCCCATAGACACACCCCTAAACCTTGTGGACGGCCTTCCCATAGACACACCCCTAAACCTTGTGGACGGCCTTCCCATAGACACACCCCTAAACCTTGTGGACGGCCTTCCCATAGACACACCCCTAAACCTTGTGGACGGCCTTCCCATAGACACACCCCTAAACCTCGTGGACGGCCTTCCCATAGACACACCCCTAAACCTCGTGGACGGCCTTCCCATAGACACACCCCTAAACCTCGTGGACGGCCTTCCCATAGACACACCCCTAAACCTCGTGGACGGCCTTCCCATAGACACACCCCTAAACCTCGTGGACGGCCTTCCCATAGACACACCCCTAAACCTTGTGGACGGCCATCCCATAGACACACCCCTAAACCTCGTGGACGGCCATCCCATAGACACACCCCTAAACCTTGTGGACGGCCTTCCCATAGACACACCCCTAAACCTCGTGGACGGCCTTCCCATAGACACACCCCTAAACCTTGTGGATGGCCTTCCCATAGACACGCCCCTAAACCTCGTGGATGGCCTTCCCATAGACACACCCCTAAACCTCGTGGATGGCCTTCCCATAGACACGCCCCTAAACCTTGTGGACTGCCTTCCCATAGACACGCCCCTAAACCTCGTGGACCACCTTCCCATAGACACGCCCCTAAACCTTGGACGGCCTTCCCATAGACACACCCCTAAACCTTGTGGACGGCCTTCCCATAGACACGCCCCTAAACCTTGTGGATGGCCTTCCCATAGACACGCCCCTAAACCTTGTGGATGGCCTTCCCATAGACACACCCCTAAACCTCGTGGACGGCCATCCCATAGACACACCCCTAAACCTTGTGGACGGCCATCCTATAGACACAACCCTAAACCTTGTGGACAGACCTTCCATAGACACACCCCTAAACCTTGTGGACGGCCATCCCATAGACACACCTCTAAACCTCGTGGACGGCCTTCCCATAGACACACCCCTAAACCTCGTGGACGGCCATCCCATAGACACACCCCTAAACCTTGTGGACGGCCATCCCATAGACACACCCCTAAACCTCGTGGACGGCCATCCCATAGACACACCCCTAAACCTCGTGGACGGCCTTCCCAGAAGAGGTGAAGCTGTTATAGCTGCAAAGGGCGGAGCCAACCCAATATTGAACCCTCCGGACTAAGATTGGGGGGTCAATAAAGTTCATGTGCGTGTAACGGCCGGCGTCCCAATACTTTTGGTAATATAGGGTATTTATAGAGGATGGGGAGGGGTGTATATATATATAATGGGGGAGGGGAGGCGTCCCAATACTTTTGGTAATATATGGTATATATAGAGGATGGGGAGGGGTGTATATATATAATGGGGGAGGGGAGGCGTCCCAATACTTTTGGTAATATGGTGTATACTGTTTTAGTGGCAAACAAGACTTTTATTTCATCATGTTGTCTTGCAACAATTCTGTTTTTTTTTTTTTTGTTTGTTTCTTTTGTTTTTGCAACTCTTACACAATAAAACGCAACAAAACACATCTTTTTTTTTTTTTTTTTTAACAGTGTTAGTTTAAAAACAAATAAAAGGTACCACAGATAAAATATTCACATTTTATTCTGTAATTTGTTCCGTTTAGAATGACACGAAAGTAATTTTTTTGTACAAAGCGGTGCAAAGTTATTTACAAATGAATGAAAATTTTATTTTTATTTTTCAATTTAGCATTTTTTTAAATTGAGAAATGTGTAAAACAATATTAACACGCACTGTTGTTGTTTTGCGCCTTTAACCACTTCTCCACCGGGCCTATTTTGACACTTCTGTCCTTCATGTAAAAATCTAAGGGCCAGATTCAGAGAGCCATTACGCCGGCGTAACAGGAGATGCGCGTGCGTAAGTCTAAATGTGCGCGTGCGTTTCGATGCGCGGCATTCCCCAAAACGAGATACGCAAGAAATCTACTTTTTTTTTGTCCGGCGTAATTTCGTTAGACAGGCGCATCCGTCCGCGCAAAACTGCGCTAGACACAACATTGATTTGCTATTCAAATATGCTAATGAGGGAGTTACGGGGATCCACAAAAGAACGTTGGGGCAGCGCAGGAGGCTACGCAATGTGCGCAACAGCAAAATGTCCTGTCTACAATTAGACAATTCGTCTACATGTCAGATAAAGCAACACTGTTAGTGAGGAGCTGAGCAGTCACACGTGTTGCCCAACAATCTGTATGCCAACATGCCAGTGGCATCCATGCTCATAGCTATACTACTGACTTTAGATGAGCAAAGAAGGAGGAGGGCACTGAGGAGGGCACGGAGGAGGGCACTGAAGAGGGCACGGAGGAGGGCACTGAGGAGGGCACTGAGGAGGGCACTGAGAAGGGCACTGAGGAGGGCACGGAGGAGGGCACTGAGGAGGGCACGGAGGAGGGCACGGAGGAGGGCACGGAGGAGGGCACTGAAGAGGGCACGGAGGAGGGCACGGAGGAGGGCACTGAGGAGGGCACGGAGGAGGGCACTGAGGAGGGCACTGAGGAGGGCACGGAGGAGGGCACTGAGGAGGGCACGGAGGAGGGCACTGAGGAGGGCACACGGAGGAGGGCACGGAGGGGAGGAGGGCACGGAGGAGGGCACTGAGGAGGGCACGGAGGAGGGCACGGAGGAGGGCACGGAGGAGGGCACGGAGGAGGAGGGCACGGAGGAGGGCACTGAAGAGGGCACGGAGGAGGGCACGGAGGAGGGCACTGAGGAGGGCACGGAGGAGGGCACGGAGGAGGAGGAGGGCACGGAGGAGGGCACTGAGGAGGGCACTGAGGAGGGCACGGAGGAGGGCACGGAGGAGGGCACTGAGGAGGGCACGGAGGAGGGCACGGGAGATGTTTTTTTTTATTTATTTTTGAAACTTTTTATTTGCTTTTATAAACTTTACAATTTAATCTAATCTAATACAATATTCTTATCTGATACAAGCCCCTCACTCTTCACTCTACACGGGAGAGGATATATCACACATGCATAGTAGACATGTGCACAGAATTTTTTTCTTTTTGTTCCGTAGGTTCGTTTCCGTTCGTATTTCGTAGGACGCCCGTTTTCCTATTCGTTCCCGTTCGTTTTTCGTACGACGCGATTTTTTCGTATTCCGATTGTTTCGTATTTTTGTTACCGTTTTATTTTCGTACATGCGGGATGGTTCGTTATTCTGTTTAATTCATGTTCGGTACTTGTTAGACAATAATTTTCGTGAATTTTCGTCACTGATTTGCATTCTGTATTTTGAATTCCTTCTTCTGTTCGTATTTTCAGTCGTATCTTCATATGACATCTATAACAAATGATTTGCATTCTGTATTTAGAATTCCTTTTTTCTGTTCGTATTTTGGATTCAAAATACAGAATGCAAATCTTTTGTTATAGATGTCATTTTCGTTTTTTTGACTGGGCAGTGAGTGAGTGTATGAAGCAGTTTCTTTTTTGTGCCGAGTACAGTGAGTAGTACAGTAAAGCCAAATAAACTTTTCTGTGGATTTTCATCTGAAGGGAGATCAGTTGGCCAGAGTTTTGAACCCAAAAATGGTTTTCTGATGGAGTTTAAAAACGAACGAATTTTCTGAGAACGAACGGAAAACAATCGTTTTTATGTTTGTTGTTAAAAAAGTCTGACCAAGTGTACGGGGCTTAACAATAGTTACTATGGATGAGCCGCGTGTTGAAAGTGCCGCGAATCCCGCAATATATTTACGAAAGTACAAAATTACGAAAATCCTTTTTCTGTTCGTATTTTCAGTCGCATGTAATATGACATAGATGTGACATCCATATTAACTATTGTTAAGCCCCATACACTTGGTCAGACTTTTTTAACAACAAACATAAAAACGATCGTTTTCCGTTCATTCTCAGAAAATTTGTTCGTTTTTAAACTCCATCAGAAAACCATTTTTGGGTTCAAAAGTCTGGCCAACTGATCTCCCTGCAGATGAAAATCCACAGAAAAGTTTATTAGGCTTTAATGTACTACTCACTGCACTAGTGTACTCAGCACAAAAGAGAAGCTGCTTCACTAACTACACTCACTCACTGCCTATTCAAAAAAACGAAAATGACATCTATAACAAAAGATTTGTATTCTGTATCTTGAATCCTTTTTCTTTTGGTATTTTCAGTCGTATGTTCATATGACATCTATAACAAAAGATTTGCATTCTGTATTTTGAATGCAAAATACGAACAGAAAAAAGAAATTCAAAATACAGAATACAAATCTTTTGTTATAGATGTCATATGAACAATGAACATACGACTGAAAATACGAACAGAAAAAGGATTCAAACAAAATACAGAATGCAAATCTTTTGTTATAGATGTCATAGATGTTTCATCTTTTGCCGTTTTCGTTTTGTCGTATTTTCGTCGGATCATTCTTTCGTATTTGCGGTTGTTCGTTACGCGGCTCATTCGTAATCCTGTCGTTTTCGTATTTTGGTGCTTTAATTTTTTCGTATGTGCACATTATCCCACGGGTACGAAAATTAACATTTTCGTACGAAAATAACATTCGTACAAACGGGAATGCACATATCTAATGCATAGACATCTATGGCATGAGTGATTCTGAGGTGTATCGCATCTTCAGATTCACCCCTCATGTCATCATGGAATTAACCACGACCTTGCAGGAGGACATCAGCAGCCCAACACATGGCACTACCCATGACACCCATGACAGCTACATATACAATCAGAGCCCCATCCCCACAGATTTCGAACAGAACATGTATGTATGGGGACAGCTGGCTGGTTGGTGAGTGACATGGGTGGCAGGCATGACTGTCCCCCCCCATGATGCACATCACACATCACAAGGGGCACATGCACTACTAACATCCTCCTGTCTTATCCCTTCAGGGTGACTCCGCATATGCACTGGGACCCCATCTAATGACTCCTATACGGAACCCCCCTAACCAAGGCTACCCCGTCTTTTGAGGGAAGAGCAGCCAGGAGACAGCTCACATTGGGCATCTTTGCACGTTAAACACAGGCCGCGTACACACGGCAGAGAACCTCGACGGGCAGAACACATCGTTCCGCCCGTCGAGGTTCCCTGCCGGCCGTCGAAATCGGCGACCCGCCCGTCGGGAATGGCAACCAGCCATTCATCCAGGCGGGCCGTCGAGCAAATAGAGAGCGTGCTCTCTATTTCTGCTCGACAGGCTTCCCGACGGGAAGCTCGCCGAGAGCGTACACACGGCCGAGGTCCTCGCTGGAATGCAGCTTCCAGCGAGGACCTCGGTCGTGTGTACACGGCCACACACATTAATCATGGCACAATGAGAATGCATGCATGCACACCACTGTGGTCCCTAGCACACACACATCACATCCTTATCACATTGGATTGGCACCAGTCCACCATGCAGGACTTGTGAGCAGCAACACCACGGCTCCAATTATGTCACCATTCACACGGACCTGGGGATCACTTCTCCACCACAAATGAGGGTGACACCCCTTTTCCGGCAGGAATGTCACCCCCACATTCCAAGATCATACCCAAAAAAAAATGCCCAGCAAAAATATAATTAAAAAAAAATAACAACAAATAAAACACATAAAAGACAAAAATCACTCTGCAAAACAGTCCCCAAATATCTCAAAGACACGTCACAAACAAACAAACAAACGCTAATAAATAACAGAACAAAAGCACCTTGCTGTATAGGGAGGGATACAAAGGGATGTACTTTTGCAAAGAAAGTGCGTTTGTGTCTGTCTATTTATGCTGTCTGCGTAGTTCAGCAAAGTTGCCCGGGTCCACTTCCAATTTCACTGATTGCGCCGTTCCCGAGTTGTGAGCATGCGCACAGAGGTGCTGACCATGGTCTCCTTCAAGCGCGCATGCGCGAGCCGGCCGGCCCTTCATTTGCATGGGGTCATGGCTCATTTCAATGTAACACGCCCACGTCCTTCCCAATTTGTATTACTCCTCCTTACGCCTCTGAAATAACGTTACGCATGCGTAAAAGCAACGAGAATAGGGTGATTGCGCGGCTACATTGCGCCAGTCTAACGTAAAGGCGGTGCGCTACGCCGGTCCAATAATGCGCAGATGTACCTGAATCTGGCCCTAAATTTTTTTGCTAGAAAATTAATCAGAACCCCCAAACATTATATATATATTTTTTTTAGCAGACACTCTAAGGAATAAAATGGCGGTCATTGAAACTTTATTTCTCGCACGGTATTTGCGCAATAATTTTTCAAATGCCTTTTTTTGGGAAAAAGAACGGTTTCATGAATTAAAAAATAACAAAACAGTAAAGTTAGCCCAATTTTTTGGTATAATGTGAAAGATGAAGTTACGCCGAGTAAATAGATACCCAACACGTCACACTTTAAAATTGGGTGCACTCATGGAATGGCGTCAAACTTGTGTACTTAAAAAATCCCATAGGAGGCGACGCTAAATTTTCAGGTTACTATTTTTCGCATTACAGAGGAGGGCTGGCTTGTCTGTTGCAACGCACGCTCTCACACGCGAAGATACCTCACATGTGGGGTTTAACGACGTTTACATATGTGGGCGGGACTTGTATGCGTGTTCGCTTCTGCGTGCGAGATAACAGGGACAGGGGCTTTTTATTTTTATTTTTTTATTTAATTCTTTGTATTTTACTTAATATTTTTTTATTTTTACACTTTTTTTTACATTTTTTTTACATTTTTTTTTTTGATCACTTTTATTCCTATTACAAGGAATGTAAACATTCGTGTGACAGGTCCTCTTTATGGAGAGATGTGGGGTCAATAAGACCTCCCCTCCCCCACATCTCTCCTCCAGGCTTACAAGCATGAAATCGGTGAAAAAAAATCACTGATTACATGCCTACAGCCGCGATTGCGGCTTTGTTTACTTCCAGGTATGACGTCATGCCCGGTCCTCCGACGGTCATAGAGATGACTGTGACCATGTGGTCACCAGTCATCTCTATGGATCTGCTACAAGCGCCGGCCGATTCGCTCTCCGGGCCCCCAATGGCACGGGAGAGCTCGGAGAAGCACCGGATGGCGGCGGGAGGGGGGGGACGTCCCCTCCCGTTGCCTAGAAGAACGATCAAGCGGCGGTTCCGCCGCTTTGATCGTTCTTATGGTGCACAGAATCGCCGGCCGAAGACGGCGATATCTGAATGATGCCCCATGGTGGACAAGTGGTTAATCACTTCAGCCCCGGACCATTATTCAGCTAAAGGACCTGGCACCTTTTTGCGATTCGGCACTGCGTCGCTTTAACTGACAATTGCGCCGTCGTGCGAAGTGGCTCCCAAACAGAATTGGCGTCCTTTTTCCCCCACAAATAGAGATTTCTTTTGGTGGTATTTGATCACATCTGCGTTTTTTTTTTTTTTTGCGCTATAAACAAAAATAGAGCGACAATTTTGAAAAAAAAAACAATATTTGTTACTTTTTCCTATAATAAATATCCCCAAAAAAGATATAACATTTTTTTCCCTCAGTTTAGTCCGATACGTATTCTTCTACATATTATTGGTAAAAAAAAATAAGCGTTTATCGGTTGGTTTGCACACAATTTACAAAATAGGGGATAGTTTTATGGCATTTTTATATATATATTTTTTTTACTACTAATGGCGATGATCAGCGATTTTTTTCGTGACTGCGACATTATGGCGGACACTTTGAAAATTTTTACACATTTTTGGGACCATTGTCATTTTCACAGCGAAAAGTGCTATAAAAATGCACTGATTACTGTGAAAAAAATGACAAATGGCAGTGAAGGGGTTAACCACTAGGGGGCGCTAAAGAGGTTAAGTGTGCCCTAAGGGAGTGATTCTTGCTGTAGGGGGGCGGGGCTGGATGTGTGACATCACTGATTGTCGTTCACTATATCAGGGAACAGACGATCGGTGACACTGCCACTGTGAAGAACGGGGAAGGTGTGTTTACACTCACCTCTCCCCGTTCTTCAGCTCCTGTGACCGATCGCGGGACGCGATCGGGCACTCGCGTCGGGTCCGCGGTCCCCCTGGCACGGTCTCGGAGCTTCGGACCGGGTCGTGCTCCCGATCTGCAAATTGTGTCAGTTAAAGCAACGTGACAATTACAGATTGTTACTTCTGTATCTTTCTGTTCATTCATCTGCAGATCAAAGGGATGAACTCAGATCTGCAAATTATGTCAGTTAAAGCAACGTGACAATTTGTTTTTTTTAATCACTTAAGGACCGCCTCCTGCACATTTACGTCGGCAGAATGGCGCGGCTGGGCACAAGCACGTACCTGTACGTTGCCTTTAAGAGCCCAGCCGTGCCCCTCCGCCGACGTAAATGTGCAGGAGGCGGTCCTTAAGTGGTTAAAAAAATTAAAAAAACTTGTCAAGTTGCTTTAACTGACATAATTTGCAGATCTCAGTTCATCCCTTTGATCTGCAGATGAAAGAAGAGAAAGATACAGAAGTAACAATCTGTAACTTTGTATCTTTGTATAATGGAGATCTGGCGGCGGGTGTTGGGAGTCGGATGGAATTTTTTTTGGACAGGTAGAGCTGCCGACACCTTCTGAGTGTACAGGAATTATGATTGTAGTGGTGAATAAACACAGCCAACAATTTCTGTGTACTGGGGGGAGGGGAGCGGGGTTCCAGAAACAGGGCAGAGAGACTGGGCGTGCTACACCTGTCCTGTGTACAATCATGACTTCTTTTGAAAATGTGTAGCCCAAAGTCTACAACTAGTTTAAAAAAAAATGTTTTTTTTTAATGTGTTTCTGACTTTTTCGGTGTCTGGCCACAGGGGGACCGCCCACGGTAAATATACGCCATTATTTTGAGGGTAAATACCGGTGTTATGACAGCAGCTTCCATGACCGCGGTATCGTCTTTTTTTTACTGTGGGCGATTCTCTACAAGATAAACGTGGTCCCGCAAACGCATTCACCGCAGAATAGTTTTTTTAGGTGGAAGGAGAGGTTCCCCCTCCCACTGCTTACCGGTCATTTACAAGCTTACCGGAGGCGTTGGTAAACCCGAAAGCGATCTGGCGTGGTCAGTGGCGGCTGGTCCTAAAAAAATTTTGGGGGGGGGGGCGCAAACAAACTAAAATTTGCAGCCACTGTGCCCATCAACTGCAGCCACTGTGCCCATCAACTGCAGCCACTGTACCATCAAACACAGCCACTGTGCCCATCAAACGCAGCCCCTGTGCCCATCAAACGCAGCCACTGTGCCATCAAACGCAGCCACTGTGCCCATCAAACGCAGCCACTGTGCCATCAAACGCAGCCACTGTGCCCATCAAACGCAGCCACTGTGCCATCAAACGCAGCCCCTGTGCCCATCAAACGCAGCCACTGTGCCATCAAACGCAGCCACTGTGCCCATCAAACGCAGCCACTGTGCCATCAAACGCAGCCACTGTGCCCATCAACTGCAGCCACTGTGCCCATTAACTGCAGCCACTGTGTCCATCAACTGCAGCCACTGTGCCTATTAACTGCAGCCACTGTGTCCATCAACTGCAGCCACTGTGCCCATCAACTGCAGCCTCTGTGCCCAGAAGTGAACGCACACGTATGTCACACGTGCATATGTCATAGGTGTTCAAACCACACACGTGGGGTGTCGCCGAGAATGTCAGAGTGAGAGCGATAATTCTAGCACCAGACCTCCTCTGTAACCCTAACCCGGTCCTAAAAAAATTTGGGGAGAGCGCAAACAAACTAAAATTTGGGAAAAAACACCATCAATTACAGCATCAACTGCAGCCACTGTGCCATCAACTGCAGCCACTGTGCCATCAACTGCAGCCACTGTGCCCATCAACTGCAGCCCACTGTGCCCATCAACTGCAGCCACTGTGCCATCAACTGCAGCCCCTGTGCCCATCAAACGCACACGTATGTCACACGTGCATATGTCATAGGTTTTCAAACCACACACGTGAGGTGTCGCCGAGAATGTCAGAGTGAGAGCGATAATTCTAGCACCAGACCTCTTTTAACCATTTTAACCATTTCCCGCCCGGCCTGTAGCAGAATGATGGCCGGGCGGTGGTTTCGTTATCCTGACTAGGCATCATATACATCCAGCAGGATAACAGCCGCCGTGCGCATCGCGGCGATCGGTGGTACGGCATGTCAATCTTACACACCGCTACCCCAAATCTCAGTAAAGAGCCTCTGACGGAGGCTCTTTACCATGTGACCAGAGGTGTCCAATCACGGCTGATCATGATGTAAACAGGAAGAGAAGTTGATTGGCTTTTCCTCTCTCGCGTCCTGGGGCGGACTAACCATTGAGGAATTCGGGCGCTGCCCGAGGGCCCCATGCCACTAGGGGGCCCCATCAGGGTTGCCAGGCTCATTAAAACCAGGGACAGCATGTATTAATCTGTGTTTTTTTTACATCTGTCCCTGATATGTCCAAAACCGACATGCTTTTGATGTGAAAATCCCGAGATTTTAGCCGCCCTGCCTCTGTACTGCCACCTGGCTTGGTGGCCATCTGTAAGCCCGGGGGCCCCATAATCTTCTATTGCCCGGCGGCCCCATGAGTTGTCAGTCCGCCCCTGCTCGTGTGTCTGACAGAGCTGAGTAGAGAAGAACCAATCGGCTGCTCTCCTGACAGGGGGGTTCTATGATAATTGTTTTTCAGCACAGCCCCCCCTCTGGATGCCCACCCAGGACCACCAGGATGCCACCAGGATCACCAGGAAGGGGGCACCCACACTGGACCACCAGGTATGCCACCCTAGACCACCAGGGATATGCCACCAGGGATATGCCAATCTGTGCCTATCCACAATGGCAATGCCAGTGCCATCAGGGATGCCTATTAGTGCCACATATCAGTGCCCATCAGTGCTGTCTATCAGTACCTCTCATAAGTACCCATCAGTGCAACCTTTCAGTGCTTATCAGTGTCGCATATCAGTGCCCACCAGTGCCACCCATGAGAGCCCATCAGTGTTGCCTTTGAATGGCCATCAGTGCTATATATCAGTGGCACCCATTAGTCCCCATCGTCAGTGCCACCTCATTGTTACCACCTCATCAGTGCCACCTTATCAGTGCCCGTCAGTGCTGCCTTATCAGTGCCTATCAGTGTAGGGAGAAAACTTACTCATTTACAATTTTTTTTTTTTTATTTGTTTAGCAGAGGTGATCAAATACCACCAAAAGAAATCTCTATTTGTGGGACAACAAAATGATAAAAAATTCTGTTTGGATGCAGCGAGTGTCGCGCACGACCGCGCAATTTTGTCATTTCAACAGGGCTGAAAGCTGAAAATTGCCCTGGGCAGGAAGGGGGTGTAAAGTGCCCCTCCCCCCGGCATTGAAGTGGTTAAAGTTCATGTGCGTGTAAAGGCCGGTGTCCCAATACTTTTGGTAATACTCTGTATATTGTTTTTTAGCGACAAACAAGACGTTACTTTCATCATATTGTCTTGCAACAATTCTGTTGTTTTTTTTTGCAATTCTTACACAATAAATCGGAAAAAAAACTAAAAAAACACGTTTTTTTATTTTTTATTTTTTGAGCAGTGTTAGTTTAAAAACAAATACAGATACGCAGATTAAAATATTCACATTTTCTTCTGTAATTTGTCCCGTTTTTAAAATGACACAAAAGTATTTTTTTTTTTTTTTTGTACAAAGCACTGCAAAGTTATTTACAAATTAAATAAAATCTTCTTCTTCTTCCTCAATTTTGTATTTTTTTTTTTTAAACGGGAAATGTGTAAAAAATATTAACACACATTGGGGTAGATTCACGTAGATCAGAGGATCTTTTGATCCGCGTGATCTATCTTTTTTACGATCCGCCTGCGCCAGTTTTTGAGGCAAGTGCTGTATTCAGAAAGCACTTGCCTCGTAAGTAGCCCTGGCGGATCGTAAATCCCCCGGCGGAATGCAAATTCCGCGGCTAGGGGGAGTTTACTATTTAAATCACGCGCGTCCCCGTGCCGATCGTACTGCGCATGCGCCGCCGGCTAAATTTCCCAGCGTGCATTGCTTTAAATGACGTCGCAAGGACGTCATTGGTTTCGACGTTAACGCAATTGACGTATGGCCGTATTCCCGGACGACTTACGTAAACGACGTAAAAAATTCAAAACTCGACGCGGGAACGACGGCCATACTTAACATAGGATCCGCCGCACTTACCCCGCATATAGCAGGGGTAACGATCCGCCGGAAAAAGCCGAACGCAAACGACGTAAAAAAAAAAGACGAGCGCCGGCCGGGCGTTCGGTTCTGAATCGGCGGTTCTCCTCATTTGCATATTAGTCGCGTAGAAAAAAAGAAGCGCCACCTAGCGGACGGCGGGAGAATGCAGCCTAAGATCCGACAGTGTAACTCACTTACACCAGTCGGCTCTAAGGGAGATCTATGCGGAACCTGATTCGAGGAATCAGCCGCATCGATCCGAGCGTCGGATCTCACAGATCCGACGGTGTATCAGTAGATACACCGTCGGATCTCTATGTGAATCTACCCCATTGTTGTTGTTTTTGTTCTCAATTTTGCACTTTAAAAAAAAAAAAAAGTTAAAGAAAATAATAGAAAAAATAAATAAAAACAAACAACAAAATCAAAAATTGCAACTCCTATGCCGCGTACACGCGGTCGTTTTTTGTGATGAAATAAAACGACGTTTTAAAAAACTTTATTCAAAATGATGGTGTGCGGAGCAAAACGTCGTTTTATGTCTTGTGAAAAACGACCAAGAAAAAATTCGAACAGGCTTAAATTTTTTATGTCGGTTTTTTCAGAATGTCGTATTTTGTTTCACAAAAAAATGATAGTGTGGGCAAAACAATGTTTAACCGCTTCAATACCGGGGCTATTCCGGCACTTCTCTCCTACATGCACAAATCATAATTTTTTTGTTAGAAAATTACTCAGAACCCCCAAACACTACATACGTTTTTTTAGCAGACACCCTAGGGAATGAAATGCCGGCCATTGCAACTTTTTATCTCGCACATTATTTGCGCAATCATTTTTTAAAACGGCTTTTTTTTGGGGGAAAACAACGGTTTTGTGAATTAAAAAAGAACAAAACAGTAAAGTTAGGCCAATTTTTTGGTATAATGTGAAAGATGAAGTTACGCCGAGTAAATAGATACCTAACATGTCACGCTTTAAAACTGCGCACACTCATGGAATGGCGCCAAACGTCAGTACTTAAAAATCTCCATAGGCGACGCTTATTTTTTTTTTTTACAAGTTACAAATTTAGAGTTCCAGAGGAGGTCTAGTGCTAGAATTGTTGCTGGTGCTCTAACGCACGCGGCGATACCTCACATGTGTGGTTTGAACGGCGTTTACATATGTGGGCGGGACTTACGCGTGCGTTCGCTTCTGAGCGCGAGCTACCGGGGGTAGGGGCGTTTAAAAAATTTTTTTTATTATTTTTTATTTTTTATTTTACACAATTTATTGAATTTTTAAACTTTTTTTTTTTTTTTTTTGATCACTTTTATTCCTATTACAAGGAATGTAAACATCCTTTGTAATAGGAATGGTTGGTGACAGGTCCTCTTTATGGAGAGAGGCGGGGTCAATAAGACCCCACATCTCTCCTCCAGGCTTGAAAGCATTAGATCGTGAAAAAAAATTCACCGATCTAATGCTTTCAGCCGCGATTGCGGCTGTGTTTACATTCCAGGACCCGGGCGTGACGCCATAACATCGCGCCCGGGCCTCCGACGATCATAGAGATGACTGGTGACCATCTGGTCACCTGTCTACTCTATGGTTTACAGAGGACAGCGGCGGATCGTTTCTCCGGGTCTCCGATGGCAAAGGAGAGCCCGGAGACGCACCGGATGGCGGCGGGAGGGGGGGGGGCGTCCCCTCCCGCCGCCTATAAGAACGATCAAGCGGTGGAACCGCCTCTATGATCGTTCTTATGGTGCAGGGATTCGCCGCCTGAAGAGATGGATATCTGAATGATACCTGTGGCTGCCCCCATCATTCAAATATCCCCACTGAAAGTCCAGGACGTCAATTGACGTCCTTAGTATTGAAGTGGTTAAAACGGCGTTTTTAAACCCGCGCATGCTCAGAAGCAAGTTATGAGATGGGAGCTTGAATGGAACAGAGTGCCGTCGAACGTATCTCACGTAACCGCGCTTTGCACGAGCATTTTTAGAAAACGGTGGTGTGTAGGCAACTTTGTCTTTTAAAATGAAGTTTGAAAAACGTTACGTTGTTTCGTGAAATAAAATGACGTTTTTTTACATCACAAAAAGTGATCCTGTGCATTACACAATAAAACAGAACAAAACTAAACTAAACACATATTAGTTAAAAAAAACTAACACTGCTCAAAAAAAAGAAAAAAACATAAATTGTATGACAGATAAAATATTCGCATTTTATTCTCTAATTTGTCCCGTTTACAATTACACTAAAATTAGGATTTTGGATACAAAGCACAGCAAAGTTATTTACAAATGAAACAAAATGTTGTTTTTCTTCCTTAATTTTGCACTTTTTAAAAATGGGAAATGTGTAAAAAATATTAACACACTATGGGCCAGATTCAGGTAGATTGGCGCATCTTTGCTCTGGAGTAACGTTTCTCATTTACGTTACTCTGGCGAAATTTTAGGAGCAAGTGCTGTTATTCATGAAGCACTTGCTCCTAAAGTTGCGGCAGCGTATCGCAAATGAACCGGCGGAATTCAAATTGGGCGGGTACAGGGCGTGTATTATTTAAAATAAGCGCGATCCCGCGGCGAACGTACTGCGCATGCGTCGACTGTCAATGCATCCCAGTGCGCATGCTCCAAATTCTGTCAGTGAACGTCAATGACGTCACATCCCCATTCATGGACGTTTTATGCAAGCGACGCGATTTTTTTTTTCGACGCGATGACGACGGCTATACTTAACATAGGATACTCCACTAGGGGGCTGCTTTATCTTTACGCCGCGTATCGTTTATGGAAACGTCGGAAAGTCACTGCGTCGCGCCCGAATACGATCGTGAATTGCCGAATTCCCGCTGAAATTAACATATTTTTTCAGCGTAAATCAGCGGGAACGCCCCTTGGCGCCATTTTTAAATTAAAGTTGCGATGCGATGGCGAAATTCAATTACGCCGATCGCATCGGAACTCCAACCCGGCGTTTCTTGTTTTCTGGTTACAGAAAACAGGAACGCCGGCTTAAAGTGACAGTTAGGCTGGAGTATCACTGATAGATAACTCTACCTGGATCTGGCCCTATGTTGTTTTTCTTTCTCAATTTTTCACTTTAAAAAAAAATAAAAAAAAAAGGTAAAAATGATATTTAACAAAATAAAAAAACAAATTACTAAATCAAAAATTGCAACTTTTACACAATAAAACAGAACAAAACTAAACAAAACACATCTTTTTTTTTTTTTTTTGAGCAGTGTTAGGCGGCGTACAGACGATCGGATATATCCGATGAAAACGGTCCGCGGACCATTTCCATCGGATATGTCCGATCGGGAGTTTGATCCGATGGCGTGTACACACCATCGGATCAAATTCCCCGCCGCCGGACGGCGCGGTGACGTAGTGGTGACGCGGCGGTGACGTTGACGCCGCCGCGTCACCGCCACGTCACCGCACCAGGAAGTAAAACACTTCCGCGCATGCGCCGAATCCATTCGGCAGCGGCGCGGCGGTGGTGGGAGCCGACATGTCTGCTGGTAAGTGTACTAACCAGCAGACATGTCGGGCGGACAGATTCCCACCGGATAGATTTCAAAGCATGCTTTGAAATCTGTCGGGTGGAGAAATCTGTCCGCTAGCCCATACACACGAGCGGAGATGTCTGCTGAAACGGTCCATCGGACCGTTTTCAGCGGACATATCCCCTCGTGTGTACGCCGCCTTAGTTTTAAAAAAAAAAAAAAAAACACAAATAGAGTGACTACAGACGAAATATTCACATTTTATTCTGTAATTTGTCCCGTTTACAATTACACTAAAAATTAGAATTTTGGTGCAAAACGCAGCAAAGTTATTTACAAATTTAATAAAATGTTGTTTTTCTTCCTCAATTTTGCATTTTTTTTTTTTAAACGGGAAATGTGTAAAAAAAATATTAAGACACAATGTTGTTTTTCTTTCTCAATTTTGCACTTTAACCACTTAAGACCCGGACCAATACGCTGGCAAATGACCCAAGGGGTTTTTGCGATTCGGCACTGCGTCGCTTTAACAGACAATTGCGCGGTCGTGCGACGTGGCTCCCAAACAAAATTGGCGTCCTTTTCTTCCCACAAATAGAGCTTTCTTTTGGTGGTATTTGATCACCTCTGTGGTTTTTTTTTTTGCGCTATAAACAAAAATAGAGCGACAATTTAAAAAAAAATGCAATATTTTTTACTTTTTGCTATAATAAATATCCCCCCAAAAATATATAAAAAAAACATTTTTTTCCTCAGTTTAGGCCGATACGTATTCTTCTACATATTTTTGGTAAAAAAAATCGCAATAAGCGTTTATCGGTTGGTTTTCGCAAAATTTATAGCGTTTACAAAATAAGGGATAGTTTTATTGCATTTTTATTAATTATTTTATTTTTTTACTACTAATAGCGGCGATCAGCGATTTTTTTCGTGACTGCGACAATATGGCGGACACTTCGGACAATTTTGACACATTTTTGGGACAATTGTCATTTTCACAGCAAAAAATGCATTTAAATTGCATTGTTTACTGTGGAAATGACAGTTGCAGTTTGGGAGTTAACCACAGGTGGGTACTAAAAACCAACGTATATATACGTTGATGTGCCCAGCCGTGCCATTCTGCCGACGTAAATGTGCAGTAGGCGGTCCTTAAGTGGTTAAAAAAAAAAATTCTAGTTAACAAAATGGAAACAAACAAACTCAGAAGAGAAATAATAGTTGAAGAGTAGAAAAGACTACGGGCCAGATTCAGATAGCCCGCCGTAACTTTGTGCGGGCGTAGCGCATCTTGTTTACGCTACGCGCGTAACTTTGAGAGACAGGTGCCGTATTCACAAAGAGAAGGTGTTCTATGGAAAGGGTTCCACATGTACTGGCACTTTAAGGCTGGCTCCACCCAGCAGTGATGGCAAGGGTCAAGGGTACAGTAGCCATCTTGGAGAGAGTGCTCATGTAGGAAGCCAGAGATATGTACTGTCTGAGATGCATGTTGCAGTGTACAGCCTGTACTGGAAATAAACATCCATTGTGTCTTCACAACACACAGGACATGACA